>CM064964.1:8540531-8966223 GCA_032847665.1 Solanum chilense
ACTCGCCCCATTTCTATACCCCCTTATAGAATGGCTCCCGCGGAGTTAAGAGAGTTAAAAGCACAACTTCAAGAGTTGTTGAGCAAAGGTTTCATTAGACCAAGTGCATCTCCTTGGGGTGCTCCGGTGTTATTTGTGAAGAAGAAGGATGGGAGTTTTCGGATGTGCATAGACTACAGACAACTGAACAAGGTAACGATTAAGAACAAGTATCCTCTTCCTCGCATTGATGACTTGTTCGATCAGTTACAAGGTGCTTGTGTCTTCTCAAAAATCGACTTGAGATCCGGTTATCATCAATTGAAAATACGGGCAGCGGATGTACCAAAGACTGCATTTCGAACTAGGTATGGGCACTACGAATTTGTGGTAATGTCTTTTGGTCTTACGAATGCCCCCGCCGCGTTCATGAGCTTGATGAACGGGATTTTTAAGCCATATCTGGATCTCTTTGTGATCGTGTTTATTGATGACATACTGATATACTCCAAGAGTAAGAAAGAACATGAGGAGCATTTGAGAATGGTGTTAGAGTTGTTGAGGAAGAAGAAGCTTTATGCCAAGTTCTCCAAGTGTGAGTTTTGGCTAGATTCAGTGTCCTTCTTGGGGCACGTGGTTTCCAAAGATGGAGTGATGGTGGATCCATCTAAGATCGAGACGGTGAAGAATTGGGTAAGACCTACTAATGTGTCAGAAATAAGGAGTTTTGTTGGGTTAGCTAGTTACTACCGCCGATTCGTCAAGGGATTCTCTTCCATTGCTTCCCAATTGACGAACTTGACTAAGCAGAATGTCCCATTTGTATGGTCAGATGAATGTGAGGAAAGCTTTCAGAAGCTTAAGACCTTGTTGACTACCGCACCAATTCTTACTTTGCCGGTAGAGGGTAAGAACTTCATTGTTTATTGTGATGCATCCTATTCTGGTTTGGGTGCAGTGCTAATGCAAGAGAAAAATGTGATTGCCTATGCTTCGAGGCAATTAAAGGTGAATGAGCGTAACTATCCGACCCATGATTTGGAGTTGGTCGCGGTAGTATTTGCACTAAAGCAATGGAGACACTACTTGTATGGGGTTAAGTGTGAGGTCTATACAGACCAACGTAGCCTACAGTACGTCTTCACTCAGAAAGACTTGAATTTGAGACAGAGGAGATGGATGGAACTACTCAAGGACTACGACATCACTATCTTATATCATCCGGGAAAAGCTAATGTTGTGGCAGATGCTTTGAGAAGAAAGGCGGGAAGCATGGGAAGTATAGCTCATTTGCAAGTCTCTGGACGCCCGTTGGCTAGGGAAATTCAATGTTTGGCTAATGACTTTATGAGGCTAGAAGTAAATGAGAAGGGAGGATTTTTGGCTTGCGTGGAGGCGAAATCTTCTTTTCTTGACAAGATTAAGGGGAAACAGTTTGATAATGAGAAACTAAGGCGAATTCGGGATATGGTGCTGCGAGGAGAGGCCAAAGAAGCAATGATTGATGAGGAAGGTGTTTTGAGGATTAAGGGAAGAGTGTGTGTGCCTCGTGTTGATGACTTGATCCATACTATTCTTACAGAGGCTCATAGTTCCGGATATTCCATACATCCTGGTGCAACCAATATGTACCGTGACCTAAAACAACACTTTTGGTGGAAAAGAATGAAGCGTGATATTGTGGATTTCGTAGCCAAATGTCCAAATTGCCAACAAGTAAAGTATGAACATCAGAGGCCCGGAGGAACACTTCAGAGAATGCCCATTCCTGAATGGAAGTGGGAGAGAATTGCAATGGACTTCGTGGTTGGTCTTCCAAAAACATTGGGGAAGTTTGATTCTATTTGGGTGATTGTGGAAAGATTAACTAAGTCTGCTCACTTCATTCCGGTCAAGGTGACCTACAATGCAGAGAAGTTGGCTAAAATCTACATCTCAGAGATCGTTCGATTACATGGGGTTCCACTCTCCATCATATCAGATAGAGGTACGCAGTTTACTTCTAAGTTTTGGAGAACATTGCATGCTGAATTAGGTACTAGATTGGACCTTAGTACTGCATTTCATCCTCAGACCGATGGTCAGTCTGAGCGAACGATTCAAGTGTTGGAGGATATGCTCCGAGCGTGTGTGATAGAATTTGGTGGCCATTGGGATAACTTCTTACCCTTGGCGGAGTTTTCATACAATAATAACTATCACTCCAGCATTGACATGGCTCCATTTGAAGCACTGTATGGGAGGAGATGTAGGTCTCCCATTGGTTGGTTTGATCGTTTGAGGTCAGACCTTGGGGTACTGATTTGTTGAGGGATTCCTTGGAGAAGGTGAAAGCTGTTCAAGAAAAGCTTCTAGCGGCTCAAAGTAGACAAAAGGAATATGCGGATCGAAAGGTTAGAGACTTGGAGTTCATGGAAGGTTAACAAGTCTTGCTGAAGGTTTCACCCATGAAAGGGGTGATGCGGTTTGGAAAAAGGGGTAAGTTAAGTCCAAGGTATATTGGACCATTTGAAGTGATTAAGCGAGTAGGGGAGGTGGCTTATGAATTAGCCTTGCCTCCAGGGCTGTCCGGAGTGCATCCGGTATTCATGTGTCCATGTTGAAAAGATACCATGGGGATGGAAACTACATCATCCGTTGGGATTCAGTTTTGCTTGATGAGAATTTGACTTATGAGGAGGAACCGGTTGCTATTTTAGATAGAGAGGTTCGCAAGTTGAGGTCGAGAGAAATTGCATCCATCAAAGTTCAATGGAAGAATCGACCGGTTGAAGAGGCTACTTGGGAGAAGGAGGCAGATATGCAAGAAAAATACCCACATCTGTTTACAGATTCAGGTACTCCTTTTCGCCCTTGCTTTTCTTCTTTTGATCGTTCGAGGACGAACGATGGGTAAATTGTTATCTATTGTAACGACCTGTTTAGTCGTTTTGAGCAGCAGATTTTATTTCTGGAAAAACTGGCTGAGACGACGGATACCACGACGGGCCGTCATGGGCGCGACGGACCGTCGAGGGTGTCTCGTCCCAGAACACTTAGAATTCTGAAATTTGGGTACTAAAATCGACTCTCTGTAATTTGTGACGGACCTGCAGGACGGACCGTCACATTTACGACGAACCGTCGTGAGGCCCCGTTTGAAAACATTTTAACTCTTGAGAATTTGGTACAGGGAACGATTCTCTGAACGTCGTGACGGAAGTGCAGGACGGACCGTCACAGGCGTGACGGACCATCACAGACTCCTTAGTGAAAAATGGAGTTCTAATTGTTGCGACGACCTGCATGACGGACCGTCGCAGGCACGACGGGCCGTCACAGGTTGCGCAAATCCCAGGCTGGGTCGGATTTCTATACACGTTTTAAGGGACGTTTTGGACTATTACTACTTTAATTATAAAGTTAGAGGGTTTATATTAATAGTGGGGTATTATTGTCACCTTTTACACTTAATTATATGATAATTAGGGTAAAGGAAAGAGGGTTTCGAATAAGAAAAAGAAAAAGAACAGAGAGAGAGAGAGGAGTCGATCAAAGAGGAGAAAACAAAGCTTGGAAAATTGCTTGTTGACCACTAATCTTCGGTGGAGGTAGGTTATGGTTTTTACGTTATTCGTAGTAGACTCTTAATAGCGGATAATATGTATTGGTAGTATTGTAAACCCTTCTATATGCTTAATTGTATGCTTGCATGAACATGATTATGTGATTTTGATAAAACAAGCAGGATGAAAACTATTGAATCCCAAATCTTGAAAGAAACTTTAATGTACTTTATTAATGATGATGTCTTGGTATAAAAGAAGGCTTGATGAATTAAAGTAATGGGATTGATGATGCCTTGGTATAGAGAAGGCTTGATGAATTGACACATAGTATTAGTGGATCGGAGTGTCACGTTCCGACACATAGTATTAGTGGATCGAAGTGTCACGTTCCGACACATAGTAATAGTGGGACGGGTGTCACGAACCGACACGTAGAATTAGGAGATCGGAGTGTCACGTACCGACACATATTAGGGGATCGGGTGTCACGAACCGACACGTAGATTTAGGGGATCGGAGTGTCACGTACCGACACATATTAGGGGATCGGGTGTCACGAATCGACACGTAGAATTAGGGGATCGGAGTGTCACGTACCGACACATAGTAGTAGGGGATCGGAGTGTCACGTACCGACACAAGAGGAAGAAAGATAATGAATCTTGAAAGATGATAATTTACTCAACATAATGAACTTAATTCCCAAATGAGTATGGTATTGAGGCTTGAGCTCTAATGGGTGAACTTGATAGTACTTATTGATGATTATAGTACTTGTTGTTGCTACATGTTGAGTTTTATAGTTGATTTATGATATTAACTGATATATACTGTTTTCTATTTTGAGTTGGCCTATGATATCTACTCAGTACCCGTGGTTTGTACTGACCCCTACTTTTATGTTTTCTTCTTGTTATTTGTGGAGTGCAGCAAACGTTCCGTCGTCTTCAACTCAACAGTGAATCTAGCCAGTCTTCGTCACACCGAATCTTCAGGGTGAGCTAATGCTTCTAGCTTGGACTGAATCTCCTTCTTCAAGTCTTGATGCCTTGAACTTCCGGCATGGACTAGCCTTTTTACTTGTTTTAGCTTCATAGAATATTCTTAGTTTAGAAATTTGATAGATGTTCTTGTGGTGATGACTTCCAGATTTTGGGGAATAATAGATGTTGAATTTTAGTAGTTATTGAATTGGTTTTATTAATGAGTTAAGTCTTCCGCATTATTTTCTGTTGTTGTACATTGAAATGTTAAGGTTTAGATTGGTTGGTTCGCTCACATAGGAGGGTAAATGTGGGTGCCAGTCGCGGCTCGGTTTTGGGTCGTGACACCCTCAAAAGGACATCTCTACCGGAAGTTCAATCAAGAATATCGCCAGAAGAATTTCCATTCAAGATGGAAATAAGAAAGAAATGATAAACAACTACCTGGCTGAAATTAAAAAGAACTTATTAACAAATATCGCAGAGTTTGATAAATCAGACACTTCTATGAGAAGTGGACAAAGTGATACAGCTGATGGACAATCAGTAGACCAAAATATTGAGCTATCAGAAGGACAACTACATAAAGTGAGAGATTTCGTGGCATCCATGAAGGAAAAAGATGGCACAATAATGAAAAATCTGAAAGGGAAGGATAAGATTTAAAATCTTATCAGAAATCTTATCTTAAATAGTATTCAAGATTCGAAATCTTATCAGAAATCTTATCTTGAACAATAATAGCGTTTAAAACAGTATGTAGGGCCCATATGAGGACCCCACTTTGTTTTTAATTTTTCTATATAAGGAGCCTCATTCAGAGGCATAGGGGTAAGTTCAGAAAATACGTTTGAATTAAGTTTTAAGTTTTTTCTCTTGTCGCTCTTGTAAAAACTTTCTTGTGAGCAATAAATAATAATAGATTTGGTTTGAAGACAATCTTCAAGGTATTTTCTTTTATTTCTTTTATTATCATCTTATTATGATCGCCGCTTCTATGGCCGGCTAAGATAATTTTCATATCTATACTAGCTTCATAATTTTTGTATGATATTCTTGTCTAATATCTAGATCTAATCAAGTTATAATGAATTCTTATTATAGTTCTTAAATCTTTTATCACAAGTTTTGACTTGGTTTCAAGATGGTGGTAAGTTTTGAATATCAATGATAGCGAGCATATGGTATTGTAAGTCCCCGTTAAAGATGAAGAAAGGGGCAGCCTGAAACCCTTGTTAGAACTGCTATCTATTGATGTTTAAAGACGAGCTCCATGCTTGAGTAAAAGTTTCCATACAGCCAAAACTTAGGATAAAACTTTTAACATAGCTATAATACGTTTCTAGTATAACTTGGTCTTGTACAAAGTTAAATCTGGATGGCCGCGCGGACTACCGCCAGTCCCTAGATCCTGTTATATATATATATATATATATATATATATATATATATATATATATATATATATATATATATATATATATATATATATATAGAGAGAGAGAGAGAGAGAGAGAGAGAGAGAGAACTTAAGATATCATAATCCCTTCTAGCATATATTCTATCCCCTCTTGAGTATGTCCTTCCATGAAGTAATATATATCATTACTAATATATCAGACAATAAAGGAATGTATTCGAGAGCAACAAAAAACTTCTACGATAGGATGTAATTAGCCTCTAAATATATGAGATTTTTATACTTTAAACTATTTTTTTTACAGTAAACAATTTCAATATATTACTTAATAATTTTTTTCAAATGTTCATACGACATAAATGTGCAGTTTACAACCCATATTGAGAAAGTTGACTTTTAAAAAATTCTATAAAGCAAGGAAATGGAGAATTGCGTTAGATTATGAGTTAAAATATTTCGCACTCAAGGAACACATAAAATGTTAATACTTTTGAAAAAGTTTATCGATCATTATATGTTTTCGCAAGTGGTATCTATTTTCTACAATGTTATCATCTTCTTTTTGTTATATTTGCACTATAAACTTTGCATCTAATAAATATTAATTTTGATCAACCAATTTGTAAAGATCGATTCAAAGTCTTTCAAATCTCTACTGCTTCAACATAAGTATAATGTTTTTGTAGTTTGCTTTGCAGATGAATTTTGTGATACATTATTTCATTATTGTGTCTTCGTTGATAAAAATACTTCTATTTATTTTGGTTTTAATACTGAAAGTATTTATCAAAAACTTGATTTCTGGCTTCCACAACACTAAAAATAATCATGAAATTAAATATATTACAATATATACAATAACAATTATCATAATGTTATATTCTTAGTATTGAAAATATTTATTAAAATGTTGATTTCTAACCCAAAAAAAATAAAAGAAATCATGAAAGCAATTTATTTCTATATACTATAAAAATTGACATAATGCTATGTTCTAAATTACATTAACAAATTTTTTGATATTACACTCTAAATAACATGGCATAAAGGAAAATGAATCTTACCTCCACAAAATAACCAATATACTTCTTTTTCCTTTTCAAGTTATTATTTATTTTTCAATTTTTTTCTTCCTCTATAATTCTCAAGCCCTTTTCTATTGACATTTTCCTTTTTTATTTTTTTCCTTTATTTTTTAACTACTCATTTTTCTTTAATTTGTACTTTATATTACTTAGAACGGAAAAGGATCAAAAATATCCCTAAACTGTTCGAAATAGCTCATATATACCCTTAAACTTTATTTCGGCTCAAAACTACGCTTCTCGTCATACTATTGGGTCAAAAATACCCTTCTTATTAACGGAAGTTATTAAATGTAATATGGATGCCACATTGCATGTCAATAGGATTCCACTGCCACGTAAAAAATAGAAAGGGTCAAAAATACCCTTAAACTATCCGAAATAGCTCATATTTACCCTTAAACTATATTTCGGCTCAAAACTACCCTTTCCGACAAACTATTGAATCAAAAGTACCCTTCTTATCAACAGAAGTTGTTAAATGTCATGTGGATGTCACATTGCATGCCAATAAGGTTTCACTGCCACATAGACTAAATCCTTAAATTCTAATTACTTTCCCCCTCATTTCATTATTTCAGAAATGATATATTCACCCGTTCTCCATCATTTCGTGGCTAGGGTTTCATACTTTCCTTCGTGGCTGGGTTTCAAAGTGGATATTCATGCTTGTAGGCTAGTAAATATTTTTTCTTATTTTATTATGTTTGTGATTTCAAAGCATGATAGTTAGAATTTCACAACATTCCCCTAATTTCGCAGCTAAGGCTTCGTAGCTTTCTTTGGGCTGAGTTTCAAAGTGGATATTCATGGTTGTAGGTTAGTAAATATTTTTTCTTCTTTTATTACGTTTATGATTTCAAAGTATGATAGTTAGAATTTCACAACTTTCCCTTCATGTCGCAGCCAAGGTTTCATAACTTTCTTCGGAGCTGAGTTTCAAAATAGATTATCGTGGTTGTAAACATAATAAAATAAGAAAAAAGTTTACTAACCTATAAACACGAATATCCATTTTGAAACCCAGTGACGAAGAAAACTGTGAAACCTTAGCTGCGAAATGAGGGAGAAGGGGTGAATCGTTTCTGAAAAATATTGAAATGAGGGGAAAATGAGTAATTAAGATTTAGGGATTTAGTCAATATGGCGCATGTGAAATTTAACAACTTTCGTCAATAAGGTCACTTTTGACTCAATAGTTTGACGGGAAGGGTAATTTTGAGTCGAAATATAGCTTAAGAGTAAATACGAGCTATTTCGAATAGTTTAAGAGTATTTTTGACCCTTTTCCTTTGTGTCTATGTGGCAGTGGAAATCTATTGGGGTGGCATGTGGCATCCACATGGCATTTAACATTTTCGTTATAGAAGGGCATTTTGACCCAATAGTTTGACCGGAAGGGTAGTTTTGAGCCAAAAATAATTTAAGGGTATATCTAAGCTATTTCAGATAGTTTAAGGAAATTTTTGACCCTTTTCCGTACTTAAAATTTGAATATCCTTTTTTTTATTGTCAAATTTTCCCTGTAAAATTGTTTATCATATTTGATGTTAAGAAAATATTTTATATAGAAATGAATTTTTCTTAAAATCTTTTGATGAATACATCATCAAATAATTAATTTCTTAATAGTCAAACATTTTTTATTCTTTTAGTCACGTAATGTTATATTTCTTCAAATTAATTAAAAAATATTGATACGTTATTTTAAAGATTATTTTGATAATCAAGATACAAATTTAGTGGTCATATTATGTAACATAATATTAAAAATGTGTTTTACGCAATAATCTTTTAAAGTATTTTTAGGCACAAAATATTAACTATTCAAACACATTTTATTTTTAATTAGTTCAAAATTTTCTTCAAAAATATGTCAAAATTTATTATTGTTTGTAAAAACTCTTCATTTTAACACAATTATAAAAATATCTTTATGGACCGATTTGAAAAGTAAAAACATGTATGGATTCTTCTAGATTTCATTTTTGATCATTAATTATACACTTACTATTTCACCCTTAAATAATATTATAATTACTAAAGTGCCATTGTTTAATATATGAAAATTTCACACTACAAAATGAAAAGAAAAAAGAACTATAGAAAATGTGATTGAAATGTGGGTCCATATTAAATGTCACATCATTAAGATACAAATAACATTAAAGAAAAGATATTTTGTTGTATTGTCATTATAAATCCATTATCACTTTTTTAATGCCATAACATGAAAACAAACATTCTAGAATATTTATGAAATGACAAATTTGTCTTCGATCGTCCTCAACTTGGCTCTTCTATATAATGGATTATATAGCACATAAATTGATAAATAGGAAAAATGTAAAAAAGGAATAAAATAAAACGATAAATGAATTATTTTGGCTTTTAAGAGATTGTTACATCACCTTCTATATGTCTTAGTTTATATACTTCATGATTTGCAGGATAAAACAAAAGGCACAATTCAATCGATCTATTAATAATGCTATATCAAAGCACAAAACAGTAAAATGTAGGTATAAGGTCACTCTGATAATTGAATCTCCTACGAATATATTCGTAAATTAATTCAAAAAAATTTTTTAGAGGAAATCAGCTATAGAGTTTCAAAATCTCACCATGATTTTAAAGAGAACGTATAATTTCAAAATTTCATGATGACTTGAGCTAGCGAGAAAGGTTCCATCATAACTTATTAAATATGTTAAGACATTTGACAACTACATTTTATTTATATTTTGTTATTGTCGCATGATCCACTTTTCAGCTTCCTCTCCGTGATTTTCATTGATCTCATTTCTTCTAATGCAAGCTCAATTGTTTCTTATTTCAAAAGTCATCGGAAAGTTATAACTCTTCATAAAAGTCACAACCCTTCAAAGAAGTCACAACTCTTCGGAGTTACAACTTCGAAAAAGTCACAACCCTTCGAAGACCTCACTACTCTTCTGAGTTGCAAACCTTTGAAAAAGTCGCAACTTTTTGAAAAAGTCGCAACTCTATACAAGTCACAACCCGTTAAAAGGTCACAACTCATCAGAAAGTTATAACTCTTCGAAAATGTCACAACCCTTCAGTGAGAAAAGTTTTTTTCTTTTAATTTAGTATAATATAATACACATAAATAAATATAATACAGTATAAAATATAGAACATGAACTACATTTAGTGTTTTAACTTGGGGGTATTATATAAATTCAACATTTAAGTTATTAGTTTATTCTTTTAAGGTAGAATAGATGGAATAAAAGATAGATATAGATTGGTCTAATTTTATTTTGATATGAATTTTTTTTTAAAATAAAGAAGAATTGTAATTTAAGGATCATATGTAGAATACATAAAAATGTCTTTTAACTTTCTGGTCTTAATTTAAAGATGTGTCCTCACCCCCAAATTCGACATCTTTCAGTCGAAAATCAGAAAACCTAAAATTCAAAAAAAAAATGAACAACTCAAATCAGTCGGCTCAAATAGCTAAACCCTAAGTACAACTACAAAATTCAAAAATTGATTATACAGTTCGGAAAACGCAGATACAAGTTCAAACAAAAAACAACAACAACAACAAAGACGAATTAACAGAAAAACTTCGCACTCACCAGAGTCAGAGAGAGAGATTCGAACGCTTCCGACTATGCCGCAAGTGGAAACGATACTATATAGTAACTGATTAGTAGTACTAATATTTCAATAATGCCTATCATATTTGTGAACTGATAGTATTAACTGGAAGTTCTTTATCAGTTGACACGTGAAGCTGAGTGATGAACTATATAACTTGAAGCTATTAACTTTAAGAGCAAGAGAGAAAAAGTACCAAAAACTCCAGGCCAGAACAAATTGGCAATACCCCGTTCAAAAATGCCTATCATATTTGTGAACTGATAGTATTAACTGGAAGTTCCGTATTAGTTGACACGTGAAGCTGAGTGAAGAACTATATACCTTCAAGCTATTAACTTTAAGAGCAAGAGAGAAAAAACTACCAACTCCGATAGATATCTTGTTCAATTAGCTGGAAATTTATCAATCAATAACAATATCTCAATCCCAACTTGGTCGCGTTTGCCTATATAATCCTCCATATCTACTCCAGTGCTTCCTATTAATATTCTTCCTTTAATCCTGCTTTGATTACTTCCTTTGTGCCGAGGGTCTAACACAAACAACCTCTCTACCTTGTAAGTCTGTGGACATCCTTTCCTACCCTCCCCAGACTCGCAATGTGGAATTACACTGGGCGTGTTACTTCCTTTGAGCTGAGGGTCTATCAAAAACAGCCGCTTTACCTTGTAAGTTCTGCCCAGACCTCACTTATGTAATTGGGGTTACACAAGCATGTTGATGTGGTTATCGCTGCATCCTTTCCCTATTCGGTGTCTCTTAAATTTACTACTGTATTTTTACTAAAATGTCAACCTACCACAACCCTTCTCAGACTTAAAACCAGCTATACAAAACTCAACCAACCCTCACATAATAGTCAAACATACACACCAAACGAATTCACTACATTAAGTTCCATAGATCTAACAAACTAAAGCCTAATTCACCCCAAAAAACACATAAAGACCTTAACTTTGCATCAATTACCCAAAGATTCTACAGAAAATCAAAAAGGGTCTAACTCAGAAGTCAAAACTAAGGTTGTAGAAAGAAGAAAAAAAAGGTCTTACCCGGAAGATCCCATGGTTCAACTTTTTAAATGTCGATCTCAGAAATAGCATCAAATCTCAAAGGTTTACCAATAATCTTCCGCCGGAGATAGTACCTGACCAACTCCTCATCCGTCGGATAAATGAAATCTGAACCCGGCGCCATCAATTTCGCCGACCCTTTCAATTCCATCAGTCAAAGTTAACAAAAATGGACAATTTTGAACCAAATTTTGTGAAAAAACTAACGATTTAACAAGAAATTCTTCAGTATAACAGCTCAAAGTTGATACATCAATGAAAAATTCAGAATTTTGGTAAGATTTAAGAGGTAGAGAGAGAAGATGAAGAGGTGTTGTATTTGGAAAAAGTTGGTAAAGATGAATTTATAGGACTTTATATCTATAATATTATTGTGACACGTTATAGTAAATTTCAGTTTTAAAATATCATATATTAAATATACTTTGTAACTCAGCAAACATAGCTACTATATGATATCGGAAAAAAAAGAACTTTCTAGAATAGAGCTTGTCTCTCCTATTCAAATTGGACCAATAAGATGGTGATAAAATAATAAAGTACTTTTTTATGTCTTCAATTTAATCGTCTCTTCTGTACTTATTGGATCAGTATCTTTGAAGAAGTTTCGAATAAGGTAGAAATTAGTAGAAGTCATGATAAAATGATAGGTATTTTTTCGTATCAACTATCAAATAGGTCTCGGGTTCATTAGCAGTTACTTACAATAAAAAAACGCTTGATCCCTGTATGATGTGATGATTACATATATTAATCTTCTTTCATGTTTTTATCGAACTATTACCTAATAGTCTCTCGTGATTCAAAAGTCATTAATAGATTAATTAACTTTACTGTTTTGCCCTTAACTCAAAGACCATATTACGGTAAAATGAGAAATTAATGATATCTAATATGGGATGGAGAGAGTATATGTCGAAGTTTTGGTTGACAGAATTACCATATATTAATGCAAATAGCAAGTAGTCTAAGGAGCACGATGATCTAACCACGACAAGTATGTTGCATGTCTGTTTTACTCTAATACGTTTAGAGTAATAATATATACTTATATATTAAACGCAACAAAATAAGTAAAAATACACTTATTTTATTGAAAAAACATCTTCCTTCCTATCCAACACACCCTTTTAAAACTATTTCTAAATTCTACTTTATATATATTGTTTTATTTTAAAAAATACTATTTGTTTAAAAATGATGTGAATTGACTAAGTTTCGAAAAATCAATTAATCTTATTATTTAAGAAAAATCGACTTTTCAAATTACGGAGTCGCCACTTGATTTTTGATAAGAAAAAAAATCAAAAGATTTAAAAACACATTAAAAAATCGATTGAAAAGGTTCGAAGTTCAATGTACATCCCAAGAAGGTATTAGGCCCTCGGGATGCCCGCTAACTCGCGGTTGACCGGCGATTTGACTAAATGACTTTTAAAATAAAATTTTTACTTAAGTAAAGAGAAAATTCATTTTGATATTTTTTATTTCATTTTTATTTTTTTATTTCTAAAGGGAGATATTCAAAAGGAATTAATTTAAGGAAAACTAAATGGTGATAAAAGTAAATATAATAAAATAAGTAAATAAATAATGAAAAATGGCTACATTTTGGATATTATAAAAATTCTACCAAAAATTAATTAACTCAAACAAACAATAAAGAAAGAGGAAATTATTTGAACTTGGGCTTGATTGCCCAAATTCATTCAATTGGGCTTTGGTCCACCTATTCTAAATTCTAATAATTTGGCCCTCTTTAGCAATTTAAACATCCTGCAAAACAATGGCTTTTGGGCCTATTAAAAACTTCGCTGAAATAAGGAATATACACAAGATATATAATACTGTATACGATGTATATTCAATCCATTTTTGGACTTTTTGAGCCCTGCATTTGTTCGAATACGCGTTTCTCTTATTCGCCCTGTATCTCCCACATTACTTTGCGTATTTGTACCTGTATCATTTTTTAACCTGCTTAACAAATGTATATCGCTGTCCAAAAATGTATACCACTGTATACGGGCTGTACTCTACGCACGTATTCATTTCCTAATCCCGTATTTTAATTAAAATCGGCGTCCCTGTACGTTAACCTGCAATTCACATTTTTACACATACCTAAGGTATATCATCCCTGTATATCAGTGTATACAGGCTGTATATCATCCTGTTTTTCAACTTTCGAAAGTTGAATACTCCTTTTCAACAGTGTATTTTCACTGCCATCAACCCAGATTTGAGTTCGGATTTCCTGTGCATTTTCGAACTGTATATCAGTGTGTTTGTCATATGTATACAATGTGTATACTGCTGTATACATCTTCTTCAACCCTGCAGAATGCAACTTCCAGCAACACCTTTGATATATTTCAGCCTGTACGCCAGTTGAGAAAGGGTATACGACTTGAGGAGGATGTTTTGAGACTTTATAGTTCAAGGAAAAATGCAAGGGATTGGAGTGAAGTCCATGGGACTCGAGGAGGGTTTCACATGCAATAAAACGAGAATAGATTAGCACATGAAGTGATAAAATAATGAGAATGTATATCGAGCAAAAGAATGAAAAGCAAATTATTTCAGCTATTCAAACTAGACAGGAATGCATATTCCAATGTAAACTATATGAACCTAAATAGCACTAGTGGAAATAAAAAATGAATGTTAATAATAATAGCAAGACACTTCGAATAACACTCATGCATCGTATAAACATTGGTATATATCTTCCGGGAAAGATTGGTCCTTTAATGGTAAGAGACCAAGAATATAAAATGAGAAATAAAAAAAAAACATGATGTAGACTTATTCAACAGATGGTATCATACTCAAAGTCCAAACAAATCATTTTGATAAAATAATATAAAAAAAACGATGCCATGGACAATCTTAAAAAAGAAAAGAAAAGAGAGAATCTGAGGGGCTTTGCTAAATCATCCAAAGAGTACACAAAAATGATTACATATTTTCAAACTCTTAACAGACTTATCTTTCCCACATTAACAAGTTGTATGCAAACCAGTAAATGCGAATAAGCAAACTGCTATAGACCCAGACAGTTGCTAAAATATACAAAAACCGGCCATGTATACTCAAGATTCAAACATCTCGACACATTTGATCCAAAATGAAACACAGAGACCAGCCAATCGATTAACAACATCACATAATGGTTTAGACTGTCGAACATGGAGGAACAAAATGCTTAGCCAACAAAGCAAGAAAATGAAATACAAATAAAGGGGCACTGCTAGGAATTGACAGAAACCATTCAGGTTACGAAATTTTACTCATCACGGCTAAGTTATAGAAATAACATACGAATATATGTATACTCTTTGTGCCAAAGTCATTATCTCAACCGCAAGTAACATCGAATTAACACAACGAGATAAAAAAGAGAGTGTCACAAGGGAAAAGGTATTACTTCTTCGGAGCAGCGAAACAGGGACAAACGAGCAAGGGAGGCAGCGAACACTTAAACTTGACGCTAGACTCGGACACCTACGTATATGTTCTATATGTATATATTTATGCTATCAATACTTCTCACACAAGCTTCTAAGAAAGGATGGAATTTTTTTTCTTCCTTCTCTAACAAAACTCAGTATATATTCTTCCGTAGAAAAAATCTCTCCCAATTTTTTTTCCCAAACCCTCAAATTATCGGAAAGGGGGTATTTATAGGGGAATACTAGGGTTTCGATTTTGGGCAGGGTAGGATGAAGAGTTTCCCAGATTTTCCACCCATTTCGAATTCAAATTTTCAAACCTTATCCGAAGGCTGAGGGAATATGCCATTTGGATGCCAAATTCCCAACGGATTGGGAGGCGAGGTGGACGGGTAGGATCGTCTCCCTCGTCCTTGCGCCCTTGCGTGGCTCAAATCCATGCTACAAGGACGGAATCTAGGCTGGTGAGGCGGTTTGCAGCTGCTCTACTGTTTCACTTGTACGAGAGCAAAGGAGAAGGGAAGGGGACGCGCTGTACGGGAGCTACGCGGGGGAAAACGATAAGAATAGAGGGGAGGGCTGTTTTTTTTTTTGAGTTCTGCGCGAGTGTACGTTTGGGGGGAAGATGAAGAAAGGGGCTGAGTCGGGTCTTAAGGGTGGAAGGGGAATTGGGTTTGGGGCTGGGAATTAAATTAAAGGGAATGGGCTAGGAAGGAAATGGGTTTTGGGCTGGAAATTAAGGGGAATGGGCTGAAAACTAATTTAAAGGGAATGGAAATTGAATTGGGTCAATTAGAAAAAGAAGGAGGCCCAAATTTGGCTTTTAAAGAAGGGAAATTTTTTAAAATGTCAATATTTTAGCATTTAAGAGGACTCATTAGCAACAATTTCAATATTTAGTAAAAATGTCATTTTAGTTTGTTATGTATCTTATTTATGTTTTTATTATTTATTTTTATTTAAAGAATATAATTATTTAATAACAAAAAGGTGAAAATTAAGGGGGGAATATTTCAAAAAAAAGGCAAGCATCCTTAATTTTCTCATCAGTTACATTTTCAAATAAAATTTAAATTTTATTTTTTTTCTCCAGAATTTTTACCTTTTTAAAATTATATTCATTCCACAATATATTTTATTTATATTTATTATAGTTTTTTATTAGTTTGTATTCATTCCAATAGGTATGCCGAATTTATCTATATAGTCATTTAAGAAATATATTTGTATTTTCATATATTTTTTCCCTATATAGTTATTTTTTTCTTCAAAAATCCTGTCTGTATTCATTTCAATATGTATTTTATTTGTATTTCTATTTATTCTAGTTTTTATTTAGAATTTTGTATAATAATATATAAAATAAAAAAAATTAGTATGATGAAAAAGTGAATGAAATATAAAATTGAAAAGAAATAATTGAATATTTGGTGTACTCGTTCTTAAATAAAATACATAACTAGTTGACATAAATAAATACAAATTAGAAAAAAATGTCAAATTCAGTTGACATACCTTTATTAGTTTGTATTCATTCTAATATGTATGTCAAATAAAATATAGCTATTTAAGAAATACATTTGTATTCGTATATATTTTTCACTGTGTATTTATTTTTCTTTTCAAAAACTTGTTTCCTTTTCTTAGTCGTATTCATTCTAATATGTCTATTATTTGTATTTGTATTCGAATACAAATAAACTAATAGAAAGTTGTTCTTCTTATAAATAAAATACATAACTAGTTGACAGACATTTGGATAAATACAAATTAGGGACAAATACAAGATTCATAAACCATGCAACATGAAATTTTTAATAAATACAAATATTGATAGTATACATAGTGATTTGAATACAAATTAAGAAAGCATACCAAATTCTAAAAAAGAACTATAAATACAAAACAAACTAATAGAAAATTGTTCGACAACTATCCGATCTTCGTCGTCTTTTTCAAGATCCTCACGAGTAGACAAAGATTCTACATTTGCGTTCTGAATTTGAGGAAGGTTTTGCACACCAATGAGTCTTGTAAATGTTCTTACCCTCTTTCTTCCCTCATTTTAGCAGCGGATCATACATTATACACTATTTGTTAAGTAATAAATAAATTAAAGGATGAAAAATCACCAGAAATTGGTTGATTAAGATGAATACCTCTAGTAAGCCTCTTGGATTCAGCCATTGGAGAGTAAATCATAACGGAAATTGAAAAATACAAACAACATTTTTTTAAGATTTAAACAAAAATAAAATTAGAAAAGAAATCTGAAAATAGGATAAAGATTAGAGATACCTTAATCAAAGGGATTCTTGTTGATTCAATTTTGGATTAAAAAAACAACCAAAATATATGGCAAAAAAATATTTGCAACTTGAATGTTGGAGGAAAATCAGAAAAGATAACCATGAGAGAGAAAAAAATTAAATGAGAGAGAGAATTAACAATTTGAAAAGATAAATATGAGAGAGAATGATTTTTTTTTTAAAAAAAGGATATATAGAATTAATTGAAAATGAGAGATAAAATAGGAAGAAAATTGGGACACATAAATTTTTGTAAAATAATGACATTTTTGACATTATTGCTAATATTTATAAAGTATGAATATTTTTACTAAATATGTTATTTATTTTGACTAGTTTACTAATTTTTCCTTTAAAGAATGGGAGGAGGGAATGGATTAAATGTAAAAAAGAAAATGGGGTGGAAATTAAAAACGAAATGGGCTGGGAGAAGAAAAAAGAAAAATGGGTATGGAAATGGGAATTGGTAGGCTGAAAATTAAATAAAAAGGAATTGGCACACTATTGAAGAATAACCCCAAAAGTTGAATTGGAAATTTAAGAGGGGTTAATTTAATAAACAACCAAATTGAATTAGGATAATAAATTTGGCTAAACCTTAAATAAAACGAATTTGTATTAATTAATCAACGAGCTTCTTTATTTTAGTAATATAATTATTTTAATTGTAAAATAGTGATTCAAAATATAACCATAATTTAAGCTAAATTAATTAAATAGAATACTTACTAAAATTTAAAATATTTTGAGAAAAAATCATAAAATATACCAACTACATAAATAATCATGTAAAATATATAGGCTATCTAACATTATAAGAAAAATGACAAAAGTATTCAAAATAACATAAAGTTCATATATTATTATTATTTTTTGCAAAATTTATAAAACTAATTATTTTTAATTGTTTGAAAATTTAAGAAGTTCGAAGACTAATTTATACCGGGGAGGGGGAGGGTAAAAATTGGGTGTCAACATATATATATATATATATAAATAATATTTTTTGAAGTAAAATACTAATGGAACAATAAGTTTGACGGAAGATAAATATATATATAATATTTTTTGAAGTAAAATACTAATGGAACAATAAGTTTGACGGAAGATAACTAAGTTTGAACAATTGTAAGAAATTGTATTTATGATTTTTCTACATTTAATTTTTTGTTACAAATTTAATTTTTTCCTCATCCATTACCAATTTCTATATTTTGCTAGGAGATATAATTATTTTCGTCTTAGTCGAATTCTTATGTAGATATCGAATATAGAATGAGAAATAATTTTTTTGTTATTATTATAACTCTCGTTTTTATTTAATAAATATTTCAATTGTATAATTGTTAATATTGTATATATGATAAAATTGTTATAATAACTATCACCATTTATACAATGAGTTTGTATATTAAACCTAATGGTTGTACATATCTGTATATACAAATAGATATAGAGCAAAAATTTACACAGAAAATATAAGACTAATGTACAATCGTAACATATACAAATTAATGATTATACAAATATTTAAACTTCTTCATGTTCATCTTGCTCCAATGATCCAGAAACAATTCTAATATACAGTTGCTTTATACAATAAGTGTGTATATTATGATTAATATACAATTTTTTTCCTTTCTCCTTCTTACTTTAACTAGCGTCATACTGATCTTTGTCACCTCCCTCAACAATTTTAGATCGCTTCGATTTTACAATCACCAAATTTGATTTGGATCTGACGTCTTTGATTTCTTTGAATTTGGCTATTGAATCTGCAACCTCTCCAAAATTCTGAGTAGATCGGGAAATATTAATCCATTGTATAAGTGAAAAATCTATATGGATTATGACTTCATATCAAAGTTAAAGAAATAAATGAAAATTTGAGAAATGAATAATCAATTTAGAGATTTGGCGGTATTTGAAATTTTTCAAAATCGCAAATGAGACCGTAGTACTGAAGATTTGAATTTCAAACTGAATTTGTGATGAGAATTTAGGAAAATTTGAAGGGTATAGGAGAGAGGAAAGAGATGAAGTGAATTTTATAAAGGATATGACTTTTTTTTTTTAATTCGTGAGATCCGTCAAAAGCAAGATATGAGAAACTGTAGCTACTCAAAGGAAATAAATGAAACAATAGCTATGCTCTTTATTTCCAATTAATAATTTTTCATTATGCACAACTTTCCTTTTTTAAAAAACCATACAAAAAGTATTAAAACAAAAAACAAAACAAACAAAATATATCTATAAAACCTACTAGGCCCACATAAAATTTTATAAATAAAGGATAATCAAAATTGTTTGACAAAATAAATTTAAAATCTATAAAAAAAATGTGCAAATAAAAAATAAGTAACTGGCAAATATGGTTTGTTCAAATATGTAACCACTTCTTACTTTTTAATTCCTATAAAAAATAATAAAAATAAAAATAAAAGGCAACACCCATTTATCCATTGATTCTTTCATTCTATAAATATGTTATTTTTTTCAGGAAAAAATTTATTGATGTTGCTAGATATTCCTTTGACCCACATGTGTTGATTGGTGGAAGTCAAATTTTATTTGCTCTGAATATTTCAGATTCAATAAGTTTTACAGTTGTGTTAGTATGTTTTTGATAAACTAAATATTAAATTATATATTTTTCTTGATTCTATATATGTTGATCTTTTGCAATGTTATAATATTTTTTCCTATTTGAGTTACATGATTCTCTAAATCGTTATTTACCCTCTCTATTCAAATGTTTTTTGAAGGCACTTTTGAGTACATAGAGTTTTTGTGGCTTAAGAATTATTTTTTAAATAAATTTATAATAATAATAATAATAATAATAATAATAATAATTTATGTAGTTAATTTTAAACAATATATTACAATTTAACCAATATATTATAGTAGTTAAAATTGTTTTGAGGAAAATGAGCAGTTACTTTTTCCCCTTTTTTAATAAAAGAAAGAATAAAATAATATTCGAGTGATAAATAAATGATTTTGAAAACAAAAGAAGTTAAAAAAAGTGTTTTTTGATAATACAAAATTTATTATTTAGTAAAATTAATCTAAAATCTAAAAATAGAATTTTTCAATAAAAAAAAGGATAAAATCACAAATATAACTGAGGACAACATTCTAAAAAAAAATAGATGCACATTAATAAACAATAATTGCACAAATATGTGGGAAGTGGTTTGTTGCACCGCAGTGCCACATATTATATGGTACTTTTTTCATATAAATTTTTTTTATTTTTTTATTTATTATATTTCCCTTCAATTTTTTTGTTTTATTTCTCAGCCGGTTTCTTCTTTTCTTTTTCCTTTCTCTTTCCTTTTCTTCTACTTAAAATTTTCTACCATTGAAGTTTAAATTCCAAGTTTTAGTTGTAACCTCAAAGAATTTGATTTCTTAATCTAGGTTTCCAATTTTCTTATACAACTATTTCAACATGCAATATTTGGAGTTTTTTCAAAATTAATTTGTGGATTTCACACCATCGAATATTCATCGGCTTCAAAAACTTCAATACCTTAATTTCGGCAAACAATTTTATCAGAGATATATTTCGCCAACAGAATTTTTTACAGAGTTGTATATCTTATATATACATATAAACTTATTTTTCTGGTAAAAATAATTAAGTACATAGTCAATCTTGAATATCTAGGTTTGATATTTGATGGATTTTCTCTGGTGGAAATATTGTTAGAGTTTGGGAACATAATTTTTTTTTGAATGAAATCTAAATTTAATTGGTGAAATCCTTAATAGTTCGAAATCATTTTCTTGTGCTTGAACCCTAAATTTAAGATTTGAAGTAGAAATGAACATTAACAACTAAATTATATTTAATTTTGAGAAGAAATCGTGAATTTTTTTCAAAAGGAACAAAGATTAATGGTGGAGAAGAATAAACAATGAGTTATTTAAAGGTGGGAAGATGAACATTGGTGAATAAGAAATTTTTCGTCAAATTTCTGCTTCTGATGCGCCTAGAGGCGGTGGCAACACCTCCCATGACAGGTCAGCACTTAAGTGTGTAGAAAATAGAGCAATATAGAGTTCAGGTGAATAGTAAGACACCCATAAAGTTGAAGTATATAGTTAAAATTTCGGGTATAAATTAGAGGGATTTCAGACCATTTTCTCTATAATTTTCATAAAATATATGTAATGTTATATTTTAACACGTGTAGCTTTCTTTTTCTGCATAATACATCTGTACTATATTTACCCATCTAGACCCTATTAATGAACAAGAACCGAACATTTATTTCTCTCAAAGCCGGTGAAAGAGTAGAAATTTTTCCCTGTTCACGTTCAAATTTGTTCAGCCCTTTTGATACTTGTTTATTCTTCTCTTCTGAGGAAGAATCTTGATGTTTCATCTACTGATAGCAAAACCAACATACCCAAATCTTCCAAAAACAACAAATTCAATCTTGATGTTTCATCTACTGATAGCAAAACCAACATACCCAAATCTGCCAAAAGCAACAAATTCACACACCGTTTATTGAAACAAGTTTTTTTCTTGTGTTTGTTTGTCAGATTTGTTAATGCTTTTTTGGTCCAAACATATTTCAATCTAGATGAACACTGGCAAGCCTCATTTGGGTTTGTGTTTTTTTCACAATTCTTGGGTTTTTTGTTAATTTTTTTTGGTTACTGATTTGGGGTTTTCTTTTTGTTGGCAGATATGGACATTTGACGTGGGAATGGGAAAAGGGTCTAAGGAGTTATCTTCATCCAGTAATATTTGCTGGATTGTATAAAGTTCTTGCCTTTTTTCATCTTGACAAACCTTGTTTCTTGGTAATTATGAGTTTGTTTGTTTTTTTTTTTGATTTTTTTCAGCTTTGTTTGGGTTGATTAATATGAACTGAATGTGAAAAGATTGATACTTGATTGTGTATTTAATACGTTAGGTAAGAATTGTATATCCTGGTTGCCTGCCTAATGTATCAAATAATGGTAGAGAAGCAGCTTCAAAGGCAAGGTAAGATTCTACATTTAATGGCTTATGAACAACAAATTTTTTGACATGTTCGAAACTACCTTATTCTGCTTCTTTTTGTAATTTAATTCTGTCACTTTTGTTCTCAGTTGAACTTTGTTTTAACAACATGAACTGAATAATTATTTTTAGCTACATCTTTATGGGTTTGGCATTTGTTGAAGAACTTTTCTTTCACATTATGAAATTTTAGTATATAAATGATCTTATAGTCTAAACTGAAAAGACGCTGATATTTTATATTTAGGCGAAAATATTTTTATGTTTAGGCAAACTTTATTCGAATCCTTTTTAATCATGTAGATTTTTTTGTCTTAAATGTTGTTCACCGTGAATAAAGTACTGACAATTGAATGCATTGATGAAGCACTGATTATGAGCGGAAAAAAATTGGAGGATTCAAACCTACAAAGAAGAGTGAATTTTCAAGTTTGATTAATTATTGAAAACCTACTTAAATCCTATAATTATGTTGCATTTCTGATTTTATTAGGTTAGTTAAGCTTATTTTTGTGCAATTTCACATAAGACTTTATGTTATTAATTAACTCATCTTCTTCTATCCAATACTTACAACTTCTTACTTCAGTTTTCAAGCTCATTTATTATCTTTTTTTTGGGTAAGTTTCTCAGTTCTGTGACACGTTATACTACTACTAAGGCATGTGGTGAACTGGTGGGCCTAAGCATGACAATCGTTGTACCATTGAATATAAGGAAATGTAATCTTATAGTTATAGCGGACAACTTTGTGCAGAAGTTAAAAAAAGAGGTATGTCATGTAACGTTTTCCACATTTTCACTTGAGACTGTGTTTTCTCATGAATCTGGCTCAAGGTTACTCTAGCCATTGTTGTCACAGTTTCCTAGATTTTGATATTTAATTGTTCGACTTTCAAATGTGATATTGCTATCAGGAAGGACCTCAAAGGTAGCATTGTGCTCTGTATCCCTGGCATTGCTGATCAATGAGCTAAGATATCACTGCGTTGACTCCCAATGCAGATTAAGGTTGTTTATCCTCCAGAGGGAAAGCACGGTATCTGGATTGGAGTATACGTCCTTACTTCCCTTCATCATCACCCTTATTTAGAAGGGACATTTGGAGAGGGACGAATACTGCACCAAAATGTGATACAAGAAGTGATGTGAAGTGTACTTCAAACAGAACTTGAGTTGTACAAGTAGATTAAAATAGAAAATTCACTTTATTTAATTTTTCAAAAGTGCATAGGGCATACTGGTTTCTATAAACACGTTACCGCAATTTTTGTGTAAAAAATGGAACATCTTAGTTCATTATTGACTCTCTCACCTTTGCTTCTACTCTTTCTTCTATGCCTGGCAGCTATTACGGCAAATTGATAGTCATTTTAAACCTTCAACGGAGTTAAACTCACAAGAAAGAGTGCTGAAGATGTGAGACTCTTACTCAATATTCATACAAGGTTAGGATGATGTATGTTAAAATTGTCTATTTATATTAAAATACACAAGTGAACACATAAGGTTTTTATCTTTAAAAATTAAATTTTACATATGTATAGAAAAAGGTGTACACATTTCATAGAATAGAACGGTCAGTATTACCGAAAAAGATCATAAGAAAAATGTATATGTCGAGTTGCAGGGTCTGTAAAATTTTTGCCTATGTGAGACAAATGTATGTTTTGTTTTGAAGCTTTGTAATTTCATTTTTGTAGCCCTCTTAACAGCTGATTGTCTCTTGCTAGCTTTTTGAAGGGACCTTAAAATTTCTCCTTGCTATGCATTTTTTGGAATAACCAATATACTCCAGCTTGAAATGATGAATCAACACGCTCTTGAATACATAGATTTATACATAAGATGTTTTTTACATGTAACAATAAATTCTTGATATGCCCTGTCTTACGAATTTAGAATGCTAAATTGTTTTGATTTTCAAGGAGCGTTTCTTTAGCCTATAGCGAGGTGTTTCAATCTTGAATGTCATACACCCAGATGGTGGTACCTCTGTTCCTGTACACAATCATAGATAAAAGCTGCTATTTTAGTGTAATAATAAAGTGACAACTTTCACGTATAGCAAACATAACATTCATATCTGTATTCTATAGCAAAGTTTATATAATTGATCTCCATAACAAACTTATATATATATATATATATATATATATATATATATATATATATATATATACATATACTACATTTTCTATTAAAAAAATGCTAGGTACCTTGAAAGTATGAGTTTTAGAGAGTAGTAACTTCTCCCGCCATGGAAAAGTAATTTCCTTAATGTTGTGAGTATTATATAAGTATATTATAGTCTGTATGTAAAATTAAAAATATGAAATAAACAGTTGGTTTTTATATCCTTCTTCTTAAAACTCCATTAATAGTCGTAAGTGAAGGTTGCGATCTTCAGCCTCAGGGAGGAACATTAATAGAGTAGCCAAAGACTGAGGTCGTTAGGGTGAAACACTGTTCATGGCCTAAAGGGAGAACTACTGCGGTAGTGATAAAGACTATTCATCGACAAAAGAGAAGAAAGGTATACACGCAAACTTTTTATTAAATGTTATTAATTTTACAAATATACTATATGTACTTATACTTAACTTAGACATTAAGAAAAATTACTTAGTACCTATAGGGAATCAATAAATATTTTAATATCCCATGATAATATCTTATATTAACATATCATGCTGTTTGCATAATACATGCATATCTTAGCATAAAAATGAAATTTCTACAAAAATCTTTGCATAGCATAAGAAAAAGAGTTTGGAAGCATAAAAAGGCTTTATTTCATATGGATAGAGCAATTTTTGAAATGGAACAAGTATATAGGCATACTGGTCATCAATATGATGCATTAATATTTTCTATAAATGAAATGAAAATGTATAGAATACAAGAATGTTTTGAGTATAAAAATGCTTTATCAATTTTAAAAAACTATATAGTTTTTACTGCTTAAAAACAACATTCAATTTTTCCACTACCCTGTTTAAATAAATTAAACAGCTCCAAAACAATGGTATCAGAGCCAAGAAACTAAACTATGGACACAAATTTTACATTTATAAAACCTAATTGGTATATAGAAATTGATACTCTGGTATCGATTTTACAAGCAATAAAAGAATTAGATGAAAATCTAAAAGAAAGATTGTAAAGATAATTACTTTACAAAATAAAAGAGAAGAAGAAAGATATAATATTATAAATTATAATTTCTTTGATACCTCTGATTATTATTTTTCAGAATAATGAGCATAAAAGAAATTTCAGAATTACTAAAAGATCTCATAGAAAGTAATTAACAATTAACCTTACGGTTAAAAATGATAGAAATAAAAATAAAATATATTAAAGAAAATATTCCAGGAAGAATAACAAATATAATAGAAAAAACAGAAAAATTTGACAAAAGAGTAAGTCAAAAATATATTAAAGAATTACTAAACAAAAAATCAGCAAGTGGAAACACTTATAAAAAAGGAAGCATGGATGAAATTTTAATCAAAAAATTTCTTGAAAAGCAAAAAGGAAAAGATTTATATGATTTAGAAAATGATCTAGAAACAAATCCAGAATGTAATTCTGTAGTGGAAATTAAATCTAAATCAAAAGAAGAAGTTAATAATGAATGAACTTGATGAGCTGGTTTATTCAATGGAAGATCTAAGTCTTTCAGAAGAATTAAATGTATTCATGAATAAATGGGAAAAAAAGAGGACCCCAAGGTAAATTTGAAGCATCAACATCAGTGTAAGAAGAATGGCAAGAGCCAGAAAATGATGATAAAATTTTTGCAAATAAAGCAAAAAGGAATAATGATTTTACAAAAAACTATCATAATAGTGATAAGTCAAGATTTATGCCGAATAGACTCCCAACAGGGGATATCGGAGTACAATTTCTTGATCTTGAATGCAAAAGAGATCCAGAAGATAGCTTAGACCTTTGGTCTCAAAATATGCTACTATATTTCCTATTAGGAAAAGGAAATTATACAGAGGAAGAAAAATATATCATTATGATAAACACTTTTATTGGAAAAGTAAATGACTGGTTTTCAGGATTAACTGAAGATGCAGAAAATATAATAAAAAATGATACCTTAGAAGGATTAAAAAAATCTGTA
Organism: Solanum chilense; assembly: GCA_032847665.1. Taxonomy (NCBI): domain Eukaryota; kingdom Viridiplantae; phylum Streptophyta; class Magnoliopsida; order Solanales; family Solanaceae; genus Solanum; species Solanum chilense. The sequence goes on from CM064964.1 coordinate 8,567,184, forward strand.
CAAGAAGGTATAACAAATCTAAAGCAATACATTGCAAATGAATTCTTTGGAGGACAAGGAAATATAAAAGAAAATAAAGAAATGATAAGGACTATTGATAAAGAGAAATTAGAAAAATTATAAATTTGTAAAATGACTTATATTCAAGAATACACTTGTGAATTCGAAGAATATTATTATAAAATATTTGATAGCGGAAAGGAAATGATGCCTTATCTAGAAAAATACTATAAAAAATTACCAGGTTTCTGGGCTAAATACTTTAGAGAAGAATACGAAAAAGAAAATAAAAAGGGAGATACTCTTGGACAAAGGATAAATTTCCTAAAAAATAGACTTGGTCAACTTTGTATGTCCCATAACCTACAAAAAAAACTAAAAGAATAAATACACAAATTTATTGTAAAGATACCAACGCATCTACTCAATGGGAATGTGATGATATACCTTACAAAAAAAGAAAACAAATTAAAAAAGGGTTAATAAAAAGAAAAAATTTCTCTAAACAGAAATATATACCAAAGAAAAAATATTATAAAAAGAAAAGAGAATTTTCAAAAACAAAAGATAAATGCAAATGCTACAATGGAGAAGAAGGTCATAAAAGTCACGAATGTAACAAGAAAAGAGTAAAAATCTCAAAAATAGATAGAATAGAAATCGATTCAGATCTCGAATCTATAAAATCTATAGGAAGTGATGATTTCTTTGAAGAGATTTATGAAGAATAATCAACCGAATGTTCAACCAATTCTGAAGAATCTGACTAAATGAATAAAGATATACAAAAAAAAGAAAATTCTGTACAAATTTTAGAAACAGAAGAAGATCATCATGGTTATGCTTTAAAAGCAACCTTTGATGGAGAAACTTTTAAGAAAATCCAAGGATTAAAACTAAATCTTAAAGTAGAATATAATCTACTAAGCAGAATGCAAAGAATTTTTGCAAGAGACAAAATTTCTTATCATGAATATCAAGAAATAGAAAAGGTAATAAAAATTACCCAAACAACAGGAAAGCATAAACTAAACCTGTTAACAAAACAGATGATAGATCAAATTCTAAGGAAAATTCCTGAAAGAAAAAGAAAGGTGGAATTCAAATATTAGTTAAATCAACTTTCAAAGAAGGAATAAATTGTCCAATAGTGATAAATTTATCAGATGAAAGATTTATAAATGCAAGAGAAAGAAATCTTTGTATAATAGAGGGAAACCTAGCCTATACAAAACTCCTATTTACATACTATCCAAAATATTGTATATCACTCAAAGATGCTGATTTTAATGACGCATTGAGTTTACATTTTAAGATCAAAAGAAATGATCTATTTAAACCAGGTAATCATATAATGAGTATATATTACCAAGCATTATACACAGTTACAAATTCAAATTATGGCAAGGTGTAAAAAAATAAAGGAATGATCGAAATAGATCAAGAAAGTGCAGGAATAGCAAGAATAGTTGAAGCAGAAATTCAACAGGCCCAAATTCCAGATGAATATGAAATTCGATTTGGAAAAACACATGAAATAGGAAATACTAATAACCCTAGGCTTTCAATAGAGTATGGAAAAAATTCTATTAGAAAAAGTATATCTAATAGATATTATTAAATATTGAAACTCCAAATATTACAAAAATAAAAGGAAGAATATACAACGGAACAGAATGGAAGTATCAAGAGATCTTAATACAAACAGGAGCAACTGCTAACCATGTAAAAGGTATCCTAATAGATGGAATACCGATTTACGAAGGAGAACATTATACCTACAAAACTTTTAAAGGAAATAACTTTAGTTGTAAAAACATGGTAAATTTACCTATACAATTTGATACCATAAGAATAACAGTTCCTTGTTATATTACAAATCACGAAAGTGATCAAGAATTAATTTTAGGAAATTTATTCCTAAACAAATTAGAAGATTACACCATAGGAAAAAATGGAATAGAAATGATATATAATGGTGAAACTTGTTTCATACAAAAAGTATAAATGCCAAAAGAAACAATTTTCAAAGTATCAGTCTTCATAGAAATAACTTTCTACGATACCAAATTAACAAATTGTTGTCAAATAGATAATGGATCTGAAGCAAGTCTAGCAAAATCTTTTTTAATAAAGGATTGGGACATAAATAAAACTAACATCTCTATGACAGGAATCACAGGAGATAAAGAAAAACTTTCAAAATCTAAAGAAAAGGTAGAAATAATTTTAGGATAAAAAATTGTTTCTATAAATAAATTATTTGCTTGTGATAAACTGGAAACATATTTATTATTATGAAATGATTTTATACAACAATTTCAAAATTATTAACAGACCTTGTATATGATAAATCTAAAAACTCCTTGTGGACATTACATCAGAATCCCAAGAATACAAAATCCGTATAATCTTGAAAAAGATAATGGAAATTTTAAAAGAAATTATTTAGAAAATCTAAGAAAAATCACTTGTAAATGTCTTAATCTAGAAAAGATTAAAGAAAATTTACAGAAAACATATGGACAAAATCCATTAAAAAAATGGGAACATTATCATGAAAGGGCAACATTGACTCTAAAAGATCCTAGTATAATCATTAGAGTAAGACCCATGCTCTACAACGAAGTAGACAAAATTGAATTCAAAATTCAAATTAAATAATTACTCAACCTAAAATTAATAAGAATGAGTAAAAGTCATCATAGTAGCCCAACATTTATGGTAAGAAATAATGGTGAAATCAAAAGAGGAAAAGCTCGCATGGTAATAAACTATAAAGAGCTAAATAAAAACTGCATACTTGATGGCTATTTTATCCCAAATAAAAATAATTTAATTAACCTTTCAAAAGGAAAATCATATTTTTCAAAATTTGACTGTAAAAGTGGATTTTGGCAAATAAAATTAGCAGAAAAATTAGTACAGTTAACTGCTTTTAGTACCCCTAATGGACATTATGAGCGGTTAGTAATGCCTTTTGGGCTAAAAAATGCACCACAATTTTTCCAAAGAAAAATGGATAAAATATTCTCAGAAAATAATTTTTTAATAGTCTACATAGATGACATCCTAATATGTTCAGAGACATATGAAGAACATCTAAAACATCTGAAGGAATTTTCACAAATCTGTCTAAAAAATGGAATTGTTTTAAGTCAGAAAAAGGCTGACATAAACAAAAATAAAATAGAATTTTTAGGAATGATTATTTCAAAAAATGGAATTGAACTCCAATCTCATATCGCTAGAAAGATAATAGAATTTCCAAACAAATTAACAACAAAACAAGAAATTCAAAGACTTCTAGGGTGTTTGATTTATGCAGGAGAATTTATTCCGAACTTAGCAAAGAAACGAAATATTCTACAAAAACTAATAAGAAAATCCAATAGACTAGGATGGACAGAAGAACACACAAAGTGTATCAAAAGTCTAAAAGAGGAATGTGCCAAGTTACCAAAACTCAGATTACTAGAAGATAATGATAATCTAGTTTTACAAACTGATGCATCTGATTATCATTGGGGAGCATTATTGCAAATCGATTTAAATGAAATTTGCAGGTACATAAGTGGTACTTTTAATGATGCAGAAACAAGGTATTCCACTAATGAAAAAGAATTATTAGCAATTGTTAGAGGAATCAGAAAATTTTGTGCTTTTCTTTTACAAAAACAATTTGTTATTAGAACTGATAATACACAAGTTTTAGGGCTAATATTTAATAAGCTACCTTCCGAACCGCAATACAGAAGGTTGCACAGATGGCAGGTGTTATTACCATTCTATACATTTTCAATAGAATACATTAAAGGAAATGATAATTTTCTTGCAGATTTCTCTCCAGAAACGTCCAATATGGATAATCAAGAAAAAATCCTGGTAAATAGGATATACGAAAAAATGAAGACAGTGGATGAGTCCATTGATGAAAAAGGCCAAAAGCTTTTCATAATAAGAGACGAGTTATCAAAGTTGTCTGAACAATCTCGGATGTTACAATCTGAATTGAATCATCTTAGTACCACTCAAGCTGAAAACATGAGAGAATTCTTAATTTTATGTGAGCATCTGGACTCACGTCCTTCACAGAATTCAAATCTGAAAGGGATTATTAATCCCAAAAAAGTGGCAGGAGATGTCCAACTAGTACCCAGTGCCAAAAACATCTCAATGGTAAGCACAGATATGCCAATTTCCACATCTAAATATGAGGAAAAAAGCCGAGCAAATGAAGCAACATGCTCATCTTCAGCCAAAGTTGAAAAAATTATATCTGGGAAACCAGAAAGTAAAACTAACCAAGTTATGTCAGGAACAAAAGTTTCAGGTTGGAAAACAACACCCGAAGGAAGAAGAGTATCTTGCTTTTACCAGATGCATATATAATCTTCCGGAAGAAAGTGGAGAAACTTACGGTGTTTTAGGAACAACAAGTTTGTTTCCTAGAATATCAATATTTTCTAACGGAATACCAAGTTTTACAACTCAATTATTCGAGTTTGGATATTTAGATCGTGTTTATACAAGACCCGATCTAAAAGAACCGTCTCATCTACCTTCAAAATTGTTCGAGGCAATTAAAAATTATGCTCAAGGCAATGGAGTTTATTGCAGATTTTATAGCATATCAATGGAGTGACAAGATTGGCAAGCATATTACCCTACACTCAACTACATTTCAGGTGAGAAAATTATGGAATTTAATGTTAAGGCCACCGGAGTTGATAAAAAACTTTCTCACCTTCATAAAAAATGGATTCAGACTAGAAGAACGTTGGGAATAAAAGCCTTATACACTACTCTAACCAGATTTTACAAATACGATTGTAGAGTCATCGATCAAGACAGTGATTGAGTCTTGATTACTAAAGGAAAAAATAAGTCCAAAGAACTTAAAGAAAGAATACTGGGCATAAAACTTCACAGGCTAGGAGCCACTGAAGAAACATGGAGATTAGCATGCAAAATGCTAGATCATGATCATGCCTGATGTAATATAAAGATGAAAACAAAGAAGATGATGTAGGCACTTACGTAAGAAAGCAATAAAGAAAAGAAATGGTCATATCATGTCGACCAATTATTTAAAAGAAGACAGTAGAGCGTCCATTATCTAATCACAAAAGAATCTGTAGGGCCAAGGACTTAAAGATAATTATGTAATATTTTAGGGAAGTCCCTGAAATAATTTTCTTTTGTAATAAGTCCCTCCTTATATCTATAAAAGGAGAGGAACTTCATACTAAGGGGCAGACTACATTTTCTCTTAGAAAAATGCTAGGTACCTTGAAAAGTATGAGTTTTAGAGAGTAGTAACTTCTCCCGCCAGGGAAAAGTAATTTTCTTAATGTTGTGAGTATTATATAAGTATATTATAGTTTGTATGTAAAATTAAAAATATGAAATAAACGGTTGGTTTTTATATCCTTCTTCTTAAAACTCCATTAATAGTCGTAAGTGAAGGTTGCAATCTTCAGCCTCAGGGAAGAACAGTAACAGAGTAGCCAAAGGATGAGGTCGTTAGGGTGAAACACTGTTCATGGCCTAAAGGGAGAACTACTGCGGTAGTGATAAAGACTATTCATCGACAAAAGAGAAGAAAGGTATTAGAATTTGAATTGTATAAAACGAGAAAGCGAGAAAGAAAAAATTGAATTGTATAAAACGATAAAGAGAGAAATTATATACAATTTGAATTTATATAAAACGAGAAAGAGAGAAAAGCTAAAGGAGACTTGTGCAGGGAATATACAATTGAATTGAATTGTATAAAACGAGAAAGAGAAAAATTATATACAATTTGAATTTGTATAAAACGAGAAAGGCAAAAGAGACTTTGGCAGGGAAATATTTGTATTGTATTATTATACGTGTATAGAACGAAAAGATATATGTATTTGCATGCTTTTATACAATTTTCTCTCGCTTTATACAATTCGAAACACAGTTTATACAATTCTATTGTATAAAACGAGAGAGACGAGCGACAGGAAGCGAGCGAAAGAGGGAGAGTGGCGAGCGAGAATATGAGGGAGAGAGGGATTGACAAACAGTTTGCTATGGAACGCAATAAATCAAGGGGAAGTTACTATATTTATTTTATATTATTAGTTTGTCATTCTATATAATTATCCCAGGAACTTTCACATATAGCCACTTAAAAATAATTACTCTCCATAGCTATAGTTTGATAATTACAATTCGTAGCTACATATTATATGGAGGAGAGAGGCGAGCGAGGCTGGTAGAGAGAGAGGAGAGGGTGCGAGAGAGAGAGGGGGAAAAGAGTGGGAGAGAGGTGAATTGTATATGTATATTTGTTAGATAAATGTATATTATTCATATGTATTTGTATATATGGAAAAAGAGATTGGGAGAGGGAGGAGAGATGCGAGCGAGATTGGGAGATGGAGGAGAGAGGAGAGCGAAATCAAGAGAGAGAGGAGAGAGGCGAGTGAGAGAGGGAAGAGAATGTGAGAGAGGTGAATTGCATATGAATATAATTGTATATTATACATATGCATTTGTATATATGACAAGCGAGATTGAGAGAAAGAGGAGATAGGCAAGCGAGATCAGGAGAGAGAGGAGAGAGGCAAGCGAGAGAGGGGAGACAAGTGGACTGTATATGTATATAGGTTAAATAATTTTATATTATACATATGTATTTGTATATGAAGACGAATTATACATATACAAACGTGACTATTTATACAAAACTCGAAGTCAGCCCACATAATTAATCTATAATATCAGTCGCGAGTGGTAATTATATCAAACTATAGTTATGATGAGTAATTAAATAGTACAAGTTTACTTAGCCGCATAATTTTCACTTGTTGGAAACACTAATACCCAGAAACCTTAAAATTTTTGATATGATTCGATATGATTTTTAGTTTCATACCACAAATCTAACAATGTTGGGCTATTGCCCATGTTCCAGCCAAAGACCCATGACCTAATCCTACTTGAAAAAGGATTGGAATCATTCTCCTTATTTGGTTTTCCAATTCTATTAGGAAAAGGATTGGAATAATAATCCTATTTGTAGTTGGTTTTGGCTTTGTAAGGAAAAGCACAACTCAATAAATAGAGGATGGTTTTGAGAGATTAATTAATTGCTCATTGATATTGTCTTTGAAAGTCATTAGAACATAAGAGAGCTTTTTTGAGAGAGCTTTCAACAAGAGAAAAGAGAGAAAGAAAAGGGTTCTTTTGCTGCAGTTTTTTTCTCCGACCAGCAACGCTCAGATCGTGTTTTTCGATTACCTAACCGTTGGATCCGTCTGAAATTTGGAGTGAGTGTTCCTGACATCTTGGTGGTCAATTTGAACGGTGCAGATCAGATTCGGAGGTCAGCAAGATCCTATTTTAGGTCCCGAACAGAAGCTACGTTTGGGTGGTGTTTCTTTCTATTTATTTTTTGTTGGTGTAGCTATTGTTTGTTCTCTTTTGGCACTTATTGTGTAGCTATTAAAAGAATATTTGTAACCCTCTTATTTTTATAGTGAAACAATCCGGATCTTGTCGATCCGTGGTGGTTACCTTCAGATTGAAGGGCTTTTCCATGTTAAACTTGGTGTTCTTTATTGTTAGATTTTCGGTTTCATCTTTTCGTCACAACACTCTCTCCCAATCTCGTTCGTCTCTCTCCTCCCTATAACATGTAGCTACGAATTGTAATTATCAAACTATTGTTATGGAGAGTAATTAGGCAATTTGAGTGACTATATGTGAAAGTTCTCATTAATGTAAGTAGAGATACTTTTTATCTGGTACCCACATTGGAATCCGACTAATCAAAATTTTTCGATATATATATATATATATATATATATATATATATATATATATATATATATATATATATAGTTTATTTAGTGTTTTAAAACATAGAATATATTTGGGTTATATGTTGTATACAATACGATCTTACTGTATAGATCAAATATATGGAACAAAATTTGAAATTTAAATAGGTAAATACATTGATTTGTATTGAGAATCAAGTTATGTATAAGTTATATCGTTTTTTGTAACTAGCTATGTGTTTAATATTTAGTAGGTGTTGAGACATACATTTTGCAAAGGAGATTATGGAGAGGAGAAGCAAGTTGTTGAAGATTAAGTAAAGAAGGTGGACAAATTTATTTTGTCAGAAATTTTGGCCAAGGGGGAGATTTGTTGGGTTTTATTTGCCCTAAATTTCGTACCATAAATAGGTTTTCCTTTTAGGAAAAGGTTTTGGTTTGACTTATCTTTTTTCTGGTAGGAAAAGGTTTATGACTCTATAAATAGAGGAATGTTCCTTTTTTTTTTAATCAGCATTCACAATCTAGTCTTAAGGGCTTTGAGAGTTTTGGTTAGAGGGAGAATTTATGGGTCACAAACTTGATACGTTATCACTTGTGTGAACTTCCCATGTATTCCGAGTAAATTATTGAGGTTATTTCTCTCTGTATTTTGTACTCTCATATTTATAGTGGATTTCTCATCTCCTTTGTGGACGTAGGTCGATTGACCGAACCACATCAAATCATTGTGTCTTTTGGTATATTTCCCGTTGTCTTCTTATTCGTGGTCTTTCGAGGTTTGCTTTGCTAGCTTCCGCATTTACACCTGCTTATTTTCGATCCTAACAATCTCTTGGTAGATAAATTTGTTTAGTTATATTTTGGTGGCAAGTCAGATTTAGTAGTATATAGTGTTGGTATTTAGCTATGGTTTAATATTTTGTTAGTGTCAAGTTATAATCTTGTAGAATATTATTTGCATGTTAATTTTTTGATAATATTTTGTAATGTTATTTGTAAAGTCTATTTTGTGGGATCACAAATAAGTTTGGGTTTGCAACCTTAGTATACAATATGATGTTTTTTTTATATTTAATAGTATGGTATCAAGATAGTGTTGATGGTAACAAAACATTGCTTGCATTTCTTTTTACATCAAGTTATGTATAAGTTATATTTTTTTGTAAATAGCTATGTGTTTAATTTTTAGTAGGTGTTAAGTCAAATTAAAGTAGAATACTGATTTCATTTTCTTTTGTTGGTTTATTATTCTTATGTTATTGATATGTATATAGTTTTTAGTGTGCTAGTCTGACTTGTTGTACTTATTTTGTTGGTACGTATATACGTTTTTTAACAAATTTTATATAGTGTTGGTAATGTAGTTATTGTGTTGGTATATATTGTGTTGGTAATGTAGTTTTTGTGTTGGCAAATTGATATGTGTGGGTGTCAGATGATTCTTCCTTTATAATTCTGATTTATTTATGTTCATTGTTTTTAGTATTTGAGGACTTAAGTAAAGAACGGTCTGATGTTCAAAATGAACATATGCAAGATTGTTTTGATGAAGACCCTTTCTATATTGATTTTGTTAATAAATATTTCTGCTACCACATGTAAATTTTTGCTATTATTGTAGGTCAATAGGGTTATTATTAAAAACTAAAACATAATTTTAATATCCACAAAACTTGAATCATTTAGTAGATGATGTTTTTTTTCTAAGGAAAAGAATACAATTACTTCTACACTGGATGCCTTTGTAATGTCAACTATGCGTGAATCACAATTAATTACTTTGGAAATTGGAAAAAATATGTGTCATCATTGGTTGCAGTGCAACTTAAAAAAAAAGAGACATCACTAGTTGTTGTTGAGTCAGAAAATGCACATGTTACATCGGTGCAACAAGTTCAAACAAAGTTACCACGAAAGTATGTCCAATCTTATCTAAGTGAATCTGGTGGTACATCAGAAATGACTTCACGCTTTCAATAAAATGGATTGAGACCACGTTATCCAAGAAACGTGGCAATTATGCATATTTATTTTAATGTTTTTATTAATTATTTTTCAGCAAATATTCATGTTATAACTGAATATTTTTTGTTTTTGCCAGAAAAAATAGTTTCTTTAGAGCTTCTTGTAACCCAAGTGATCCTCTTTTAAATTTTGGAGTTGGTAAGGTGAATGTAATGGATTTTTTTTACCCTTTGGCTTATCCAAGTCAACTTTGGGGATATTTGGTAAGTTTCTATTTTCTTAAGCATATGAAATCATTGATTATTGGTGTTTATGGTCTGTTGATTTTTTCTTTATACAATATGTGCAAATATTATTCAATTTATTGTAGGGTTAATGTCCGAATTATTTTTAACTAAGATCCGAACTCTTCTTCATTGTGAGTAGGATTTTACTTAGGAATTTAAAAATTTCGTAAATGTTAAGGTTAGTTCACTAGATATAGCACATTGTGTTCAAAAAACAATTAAAGAGAATTCATTCAAGTCATTCTTCAGTTCTTTGAAATTTTGGGTCAATTTTGAACAATCATAAATTTCAGTACATTACGACTTAGGAGTCCCATAAGATATCAAATGAAATATCTTTGAGTATTTTTTTGAAGCCACTCAGTTTGCTAATTTTCGATCTCATATAAGGGAGAAATTCCCTTTTCAAGACAAGTTGTCCATTTAAGGAAAGTTATTTGATAATAGGAGGGATATTTTAGTCTTTATCTTACCCCCACTTATTCTAAACACGAATTACGCCCAGTTAAGTGTCTAAACTAATTAGAATTAGTTTCATTAATCCTCAAAAGCGTTTAATGTTTAAGAGAGGATATTCAAGGGGAGAAAAAGTTCAAAGTTTCAAGCATTAGTTCAAGAAGTTCAAGATTTCGCCAAGACCCCTAGCTCTTTAATGTATATAAGCTTCCATATTGTTGATTTTATTCGTTCACATGCCAATCATGAGTTTCCTTTATGAATATCATCCATGAGATTGAATATATTGATAATCTTGTTGAGTTGTTGAGGTTTTGTGCTTCATTATTTGATAATGAAGTTCTTGTTAGATTTCTTGAAGTGAGAGTCGTGAATTCATTGACTAATAGAATTTTCATAGTTTAATACAATCAAATAAGGCTCTACACAATCAATTTATCATATTTTAATACATCACTCTCTTCGCTCTCAAACCCTAGGGCAAAATGCTAAGAAAAAAATTAAAGTAGAAGACTCCATTGAAGATTCTTTTAATCATTTTCAACATTTTTTTAATCTTTTTTCAAGATTCTACTTCAATATTTCAAGAAACTAATTCAAGAGTCTCAAGAAAGGTTTTCTTGATTGTCCACCTTCAAGCTAGGGTTTCAACACTTCTAATCACGATTCTTCTTCAAGAACATTGTTCTTAATGGTATGTAAGGCTATCATAGTATTGGACTAGTTTGTCCTCACGCTCTGCATCTACTTTCAGATTGGTAAAAGAGTAATCTAGGATTCTTTCCCTATATTTGAGTATTCTTGAGATAAGTTGATTTTGAGTTCTTGAGTTCATGTTTCTTTTATAAAAATCTGTTCCTAATTATTGATTTTCCATAAATTGAGTATCTTTGAGAGGTGTAGTATCTTCAAGTTCTATGTTATTGAGTATTGAGTTCCTAATCCTTTTAAGATTACATTCCTAATTGTGGTAATACTACATCTCACTCATGAAGGTCATTGAGAGAAGGTTTTCATGCCAATAATTCCGCATTACCATATGAGTCGAGCAGTCTTGACATGAGTAGTATCATTGAGTCCTTGCGTTCTGGAGTTGTTGAGTTCCGAGTATTGAAATTTATATATATGATTATTGAAAATCTTGGATTGAGTCATTCACATTCATAGTTCGGCATGAACCCTACTTTTAGAAGCCTTTTACATACACTATAAACTTGTTTTAAGACTTGAGCAATTGAGTTTGAGAAAGAGTAGAGTTGAATTCAATTTTCTAAACATGAATTACACCCAATTAAGCGTTTAAACCAATTAGAATTAGTTTCATTAATCCACAAAAAAATTTGGGTTTTAGAGGGAAAATTCAAGAGGAAAAAAAGTTCAAAGTTTAATCATTCGTTAAGAAAGTGAAGATTTCACCAATAACAAAGTTGTTTGAAGTACGTAAGCTTCCATTGTATTGGATTTGTTCTCCTTCACACCAATGCTGAGTTTTTTTTACGAACTTCATCTTGAGATTGAGTATGTTGATATTCTTGTTTAGTTCTTGAGGTTTTGGACTTCGACTTTTTATAATGAAGGTCTTGTTGAGTTCTTGAGGTTACAGTTAAGAATTTCTTGATAATATAAGTCTCAAACAATCATATTTTCATCTTTTAACCCGTCATCCTCTTATCTCTCAAAACCTAGGGAAAACCTTAAGGAAAAATTTGATTAGAATACCTTTTTCAAGATTCTTTAAATCATTTTCAAGATTCTTCTTCCAAAATTTTTTCTTGATTGTTTACCTTTAATCTAGGGTTTCGAGAATACTAATAAAGATTATTTATGTTATTATAGTTGTGTAAGACTATCATAGTGCTGGACTAGTTCATCCTCAGGACCTACATCTACTTCCAAATCAGTAAAACAATAGTATATGATTCTTTTCCTAGATTTGAGTATGATTGATATAAGTTGATTTTGATTTATTAAGTTTGTTTTTATTTAAAAATATTTGTTCCTAATTATTGAGTTTCTATATTATTATTGAGATCCTTGAATTGACTTTTTTATGTCTTCATTTCAGCATGAACCTTATTTTAAGTTATAAACTTTGAAAATATTTTTTTTTTAAAAGCAAACACTTGAATTCCTAAATAGAGTTTTGAGGAAGTAAGTATGAGAAGAATAACAGTCGTATATATGAGTCCATATTATTATATCGACCCTTGAGTAAAGTTGTTCCTACCCATATATTCCGCATGAACTCTAAGTCAGTATCTTTGAGAGAAGTAGTATCTTCAAGTTGTAAGAGTATTGAGTTCCAAAACCTTTCGAGATTATATTCTTGATTGTGTGACAGCTACATGTCACCCTTGAAGGTCCTTGAGTTGAATTGTTCATGCCCATTATTCCGCATGAACCCTATGAGTCGAGTAGTCTCGAGATGAGTAGTATCATTGAGTCCTTGAGCTTTGGAGTTGTTGAGTTCGGAGTATTAAGTTCTATATATATGGTTATTGGAAACCTTGAATTAAGTCGTTCACGTCCATAATTTTGCATGAATCTTAATTTGAAAAATCTTTTACAGTCACTTTAAACTTGTTTTAAGACTTGAGCACCTGAGTTTGAGAAAGAGTAGAGTTAAGTTCATCTTTTTTTCAAAATGAATGTATGAAAACTAATTATCCTAAGATTAAATTTTCTTACATTTAAGCAAAGAGAAAACACCGATTTCCAAAAGAGTTTCATGAGAAGTTGTTGTATAGTCTCTTTTAAAAGAAATTTTTTTAAGTAATAATCTTAAACAACAGAAAGAGTTATGTTTTCAAACATATGAGGTAGTTATATTTTGGGAGTAGTTGAGAACACCAATACGGGGGGAGAGTTTAGACAACTAAAATCCCCCATTAACCATGTAGCCAACATCGGTAGAAAGGGTCATACTTTTTAGATGATTCCTTAATGCTTTTTAGCATAGACAAGTGAATCTACTTATTATTAGGTTCTAGAACCCGGGAAAGTATAGGACATTTCTGGAAGCCTGGGCTAGACACTGTATGATCACATAACTCATAGTGATGGTTGTCTTTTAGAAAATCTCCCACTGTATTATATTTTTATATACAAACAAAGTTATTATTGTATTTTTCAATACATTAAGTTATTATCTTCTGTTTCAAAAGCTTTCTGTATACTATTTATTTTATGGCTGCATTATCCCACAGTTGAATATCCAAATTTGATTATCCAGACTTGAGTATCTTAATGTTGAGTTGAGCCCAATTTCTCTATGTTTAATTGAACTATATTTGATAGAGAAAACCCTAGCATAAATTAGGATTTTTAAATCTTAACCAAATAAGTTTAAGCCTTAATTATTTACTAAAAACGCTTAAATCAATTTAAACTAGATAAAACTATCAAAAAGTTAAAAAAACATTCTTTGTGCATGATAGCGTAATCTTGTAATTTTCACCCACTGATCGAAATGGCAAAAGGAAGGAAGGAAAATGAAGTTTTCAAGTTTGTGGTGATGCTTGGAAGGCTAGAGAAACTGGATCTGGGGAGTAATTTAGGATCAGAGGAGCAACTAGGAAAATAATCAATGGAACTCATCTCTCAAAAGAGGTAACACCAAAAACCATTGGGCACTGAGAAATTAGTTTGGGGAGTTAATCTAGTGATGAAATGAAAAGGAAGGAGAATCTCGAAAATGAATCACAAGGAGATGTATAGAGGAAGTTGGATATGAATGTTGAGCCGAACAATAAATGGGTGAACTTCTTTAACTCGAATAGACTATCTGATAAAGGAATGAGCCTGAGTTACATAAATCCAATAATGAAGAATTGGGAGAAGGTCATTGACTTGAAAAAAGAAGAAGTCGATAAAGCTACTGAAGAATTGAAACAAACTCTCATATTATTTGTAGTGGGGGACTCATCTACAATTGTTGTTGTAAAAAGGTGTATTTCTTTACAAGTTAATACTTTCAGTAAGCCTAAGGTATACTACAATAATGATTGGTATTTGCTAGTTCAATTTGCAAATATTGCTAATAGAAATGAGGTAATATAGTCATGTCCCCGTCTGCCTAATAATTGACCTATTATTGTGAAGATTTGGAGCCATGATTTAGATTTTAACAAGGAAGTGTTGCAGCCTGTGCCTAAATGGGTAAAATATCAAAAACTGCCCCTAAACTGTTGGAGTATGGACTCTTTTAGCGGGATTACTAGTGGTTTAGGAGAGTCTTTGTATCCTTATGAGTGTACAGTTAAAGTAGATTGATTATCATTTGTTCGGGTGTTATTTGAAATGGACGTGGCTCGAGAATTGCCTAGGAAGGTGAACGTGAAAGATCTTAATGGCATTATATTCAAACAAATAGTGCAGTATGAATGGGTGCCAGAATATTGTGATAAATTCATGCATGTTAGGCATAAATCTCATGCGAGGGAGGGGATAAAACTTTTAGCGCAAGCTAAGAAAGTTCTTAAATCGAAACCTAATGTTGATGGTAATAAAGCTAGAGAACTTGAAATACAAGGGTCAAAGGAAGACATGAAAGTACCTACATATGAGATATAGAAACAATCAAAAGTCCTAATAAGAAATAGGAACCCCATGTGTGTACTAGGAATGACTTCAATGTGTGTTAATGTAGAATGACAAAGTTATAGCATATGCCTCTAGACAGTTGAAAGTTCATGAGAAGAAATATTCAACCCATGACTTACAGTTGGCTACAATAGTATCACCTTTGAAGATATGGCTTCACTATTTGTATGGTGTTCATTGTTGCCAATCTGTGTTATGAAAATCAGAAATTACTGGTTGTAATAAATCAGTCAGAAACACGAAGTAACTAAGATTTTTAGAACCAGTAAATAAGATGAACAGAAATTTATTTGTAAAAAATAATTGAATCTGTAAAACTTACCAGAATCTGGAATACTCTTTTTGATAATTTAGGAAGAAAATCAAGTCCACTGAATTCACAGTGTCCCCTTAAGGAAATTATTCCCCTCTAGTATCCGAGGTTTGATTTGGAATATAACCTCCCAGGGTAAAATGATCTTAATCAGTAGAGTATAAATACCAAAAAATCTACTGTCAGCGAATCAATCCACAGATGGAAAGTACACGAAGAAATATGTGTTTTTAAGAAGAAGGAAGATCAGAAAATTCGTTAGAAAATATTCTGAAGACTGAATGGTATTTATAGGCAAGAAGAATATATTCTGAAAGGTTGCATGACACGACCATTAATGAAAGGTTGCAAACTTTCAAATGGTATTGACTGTTCCTGAAAGTTGCAACCTTTTAGAACAGTCATGGTGGGAAATTTTTAAATATACCGGAATTTAAAAAGGTTCACGCGCGCGGATCCGAGTCGGGTCGGGTTAACTAAAAAGTTGAAAACATTTCGGTTAACTTCTGTTATCAACTAATTAATTGAAAATAATTTTTGACCATTAAATTAATTAAATAAATAATTAAAATATATTTGTCCAAAAAATTATCTCTCGATCGATCATTTGCCAAAGCCAAAGCCAAAGCCAAAGCCAAAGCTGAAGCGAGCGAGCGACGACGACGACAGCGCGAGGGGGCTCCCTCTTTCCAACCCTTTTAACAATTAATAGGAGTGTTTATTTATTTAAACTCTCCTATTTTCATTTCCATTACCGATGAGGGACTATTGCCTTTTTCAATAAAGCATTAGAGGACTTTTCAAGTTCCCAACCTTTCATGTTGTAAACTTTTAAAATTCCTCTCCTTCCCTCTATTTCTCATCAATTCTTAATACATACCCAACAATCCCCGACATTGATGGGGAATAGTTATAACATAGGAAGGCACGGATAATTGTGTACTTTACAAGCAAGGATTAATTACATCTGGATAAGTAGGTTTCCCCTTGGACTTTCCGTAGTGAACATATGTCGGATATACTTGGTCAATCGGTAGATGTGATATCTTTGAACCGTCGAACTTTGGTGTATACCTAGACAACCATATGTCACACAATTAATCCTTTACTGTTTATGATTCTTACGGTTGTGTTCGTTTCAGCCATGAATACCTCCTGGTTTCGTGAATGTATAGAGAATAGGCTTTTGACATAAAATTCTCTTTGAAGCGGCTTCCACTTCACACTCACATAGGTGATTTCTAACCGTGTCATCTCGTAGATACACTATTTTGTCAAATCTACCAAACATAGCAAGTCATTAAAAACTTTAAGCTTTATTACCTCATTAACCAGCCTTAAAGTCTTAACCTTTTCCTGAACATTGTCTTCATCATGAGAATCGATTGAGTTAATTGACAATGTCGAACTGTCAGCCACAACTTTGTTTTTCTCCCTGAATCTAGCTCTTGGGACCTCCATTCTGCTAGATAGAGTTACCGTCATGCTGACTTGTCCTAAGCCGTAAACCCATTCCCTTAGATGATCTTTCAACTGCCTCTCTCACTAGGCCTTTCATTAGTGGATCTGACACATTATCGCTTGACTTTACATAGTCAATTGTGATAATTCCACTAGTGAGCAGTTGTCTTACGGTATTATGTCTACACCGTATATGATGAGACTTCCCGTTGTACATAACGCTCCCTGCCCTACCTATTGCTGCTTGACTATCGTAATGTATGCAAATTGGTCCAACAGGTTTGGGCCAGAATGGAATATCCTCTAGGAAATTCCGGAGCCATTCCGCTTCTTTACCAGCCTTATCCAAAGCAATGAATTTATATTCCATTGTGGAGTGAGAAATACATGTCTGTTTGGAAGATTTCCAAGAGACAGCTCCTCCATCAAGTATGTATACATAACCACTTGTGGATTTTACATCATTTGACCCGGTGATCCAATTTGCATCACTATATCCTTCAATCCCAACACGATATTTATTATAATGCAAAGCATAATGTTGTGTCCATTTTAGATAACCCAACACACGTTTCATAGCCATCCAGTGAGTTTGATTCGAATTACTAGAGTACCGAATCAGTTTACTAATAGCACATGCTATATCTGGTCGCGTGCAATTCATTATATACATCAAACTTCCCAACACTCTGGCATATTCCAATTGAGAGTCACTTTGACCTTCATTCTTTTTAAATGTACAACTTAAATCAATTGAAGTTTTGACTACATTGAAATTCAAGTAATTGAACTTATCCAATACTTTTTCAATATAATGAGATTGAGATAATGCTAGTCCTTAGGGAGTTTTGATAATCCTGACCCCTAAGATCAAATCAGCAACTCCTAAGTCTTTCATATCGAACTTGCTGGACAACATGCGCTTAGTAGCATTTATATCGTCAATTTCTTTACTCATTATTAACATGTCATCAACATACAAACAAACAATGACTTCATGATTCATAACGTTTTTAATGTAAACACATTTATGACATTCGTTAATCTTGAATCCATTTGCCAACATTATTTGATCAAATTTAGAATGCCATTGTTTGGGTGCTTGCTTGAGTCCATAAAGGACTTCACAAGTCTGCACACTTTCTTTTCTTTACCAGGAACTATAAACCCGGTTGTTCCATGTAAATTTCTTCCTCTAACTCTCCTTTAAGAAGACTGTCTTTACTTCCATTTGGTGGATTTTAAGATCATGCACTGCTGCTAGTGCTATTAACATCCTAATTGATGTTATCCTTGTTACTGGAGAGTATGTGTCAAAGTAGTCCAGACCTTTCTTTTGTCTATACCCTTTGACTACCAGTCTAGACTTATATTTGTCAATAGTCACATCAGGTTTCATTTTCCTTTTAAAGATCCATTTTGATCCTAAAGGTTTATTTCCTGGAGGAAGATTAGTCAATTCCCAAGTGTGATTGCTTAAAATTGATTCAATCTCACTATTGACTGCTTCTTTCCAATAAGTTGACTGTGACGAAGACATAGTTGCTTTAAATATTTGAGGCTCATTTTCAAGCAATAGTGCTACAAAATCTGGTCCGAAAGAAACAGATTTTCGTTGTCGAGTACTTCGCCTAGGTTCCTCACTAGTTAGAATATTTTCCATTGATTCGTCTCGTGGTCGTTTAGGTCTTTCACTTGTTGACTCACTTTCAGTTTTATACGGATAAATGTTTTCAAAAAACTCTTTATTATCTGATTCAATTATCATATTAACATGAATCTCAAGATTATTAGATTTGTGAACCAAAAATCGATAGGCTTTACTATTCATAGCATACCCAATAAAGACACAATCTATGGTTTTGGGTCCAATTTTAACTCTCTTAGGTAAAGGAACCTCTACCTTGGCTAAACACCCCCACACTTTGAAATATTTCAAGTTGGGCTTTCTTCCTTTCCACAACTCATATGGAATTGATTGTGTTTTTCGATGGGGTACTCTATTGAGTATTTTATTAGGTGTAAGGATGGCTTCCCACCAAAAATTTCACGGTGAACCAGAATTGATCATTAAGGCATTCATCATTTCCTTTAATGTTCTGTTCTTCCGTTCTGCCAAACCATTTGACTGTGGTGTATAAGGTGCAGTAGTTTGATGAATAATACCATATTCCAAACATATCTCTGCAAAAGGAGATTCATATTCTCCACCCCTATCACTCTGAATCATTTTTATCTTTAGATTCAATTGGTTTTCCACTTCATTTTTGTATTGATTAAATGCATCAATTGCTTCATCCTTACTATTAAGAAAATATACATAACAAAATCGAGTGCAGTCATCAATAAAAGTTATAAAATACTTTTTTCCACCACGAGATGGTGTTGACTTCATATCGCATATATCTGTGTGAATTAAGTCTAAAGTTTTAGAATTTCTTTTAACAGTCTTGTAAGGATGTTAATAAACTTACTTTCAACACAAATTTCACATTTCGACTTATCGCATTTAAAATCAGGCAATACTTCTAGATTAACCAATTTTCGCAAGGCTTTGTAATTTACATGTCCCAAACGGGCATGCCATAAATCACTTTACTCCAATAAGTAAAAAGAAACAAAATTTTTATTAATACTGTCAATAACCATTACATTTAGTTTGAAAAGACCCTCATTGAGATTGCCCTTTCCTATGAACATTTCATTTTTACTTATTACAAATTTATCACTAACTAGGACACACTTAAACCCGTTCTTAACGAGTAGTGCAAAAGAAACTAAATTCTTCCTAATAGTAGGGACATGCAGAACATTGTTTAAAGTCAACACTTTGCCGGATGTCATTTTCAACATTTCTTTTCCAGTTCCTGCAATCCTTGCAATTGCTGTGTTTCCCATGAATAAATCTTCATCGTACTCAGACGGAGTGTATGTTGCTAAGGCTTCTTTTGCAGAGCAAATATGTCTAGTGGCACCTGAGTTGAGAAACCACTCCTTGGGATTTCCAACTAAGTTACACTCCGATATCATTGCACACAAGTCATCTGCATCTTCCATCTTTTCCACGATGTTTGCTTGACTTTTGCCTTTGTTTTTGTCCTTTCTTGGAGCATGACAATCAGAAGATCTATGACCAGCCTTGCCACAATTATAACAGTTGCCTTTGCATTTCTTCTTGGCCTGTTCTGACTTATGCCTGTTGGACTTCTTTCTCTTTTTGTCTGTGGTAGGAGCTTCTTCAACAATATTAACTCCAATGATTGTTTAACTCTTACGCGACTTCTTTTTGGCATTTCTGTTATCTTCCTCAAGCTTCATTTCTTTACGCTTGTACTTTAGATAATTCATGAAATCATTCCACGAAGGAGGAAACTTCTCGATCATTGCAGCCACTTAAAAAGCTTCATTTACTACCATATCTTCAGCAATCAGATCATGGAGAACACGTTGAAGTTCCTGCACTTGTGATCCAACAGTTTTACTATCTACCATTTTATAGTCTAAAAACTTTGCGACCACAAACTTTTTCAAGCTTGCATCTTCTGTCATATATTTCTTCTCAAGTGCATTCCACAACTCTTTTGAAGTTGTTATTGCACTATAGACATTATATAAGTCATCCTCTAAAGCACTCAAAATGTAACCTTTACATAGGAAGTCTGACTGTTTCCATGCTTCAACAATCATAAATTTTTCCCTGTCTGGCATATCATCAGCAGGAACTGGAGTATATTCACTTGTAAATTTCTGCAGATCAATAGTGGTAATCCAGAAAAATACTCGTTGCTGCCATCCTTTGAAATTCACACCTGTGAATTTACCCGGTTTCTCTGCTTGTGATACAAGAGTTCGGGTTGGTGCAGCAATAGCCACTGTAACACCAGTGTTTTCCATTTCTGATAAACAAAATTGATACAATATAAGTAAGCAATAAATTATAATTGCAGACTTAAAGGAGTATAAAATCACAAAGATTTTTGTCTCCACCAGAAACACAGATTTAAATAATTTCCTTAAGATTGTTGCCAATCTGTGTTATGAAAATTAGAAATTACTGGTTGTAATAAATCAGTCAGAAACACGAAGTAACTAAGATTTTTAGAACCAGTAAATAAGATGAACATAAATTTATTTGTAAAAAATAATTGAATTTGTAAAACTTACCAGAATCTGGAATACTCTTTTTGATAATTTAGGAAGAAAATCAAGTCCACTGAATTCACAGTGTCCCCTTAAGGAAATTATTCCCCTCTAGTATCCGAGGTTTGATTTGGAATATAACCTCCCAGGGTAAAATGATCTTAATCAGTAGAGTATAGATACCAAAAACTCTACTGTCAGCGAATCAATCCATAGTAGGAAAGTACATGAAGAAATATGTGTTTTTAAGAAGAAGGAAGATCAGAAAATTCGTGAGAAAATATTCTGAAGACTGAATGGTATTTATAGGAAAGAAGAATATATTCTGAAAGGTTGCAACCCTTTCAAAATTGAAGCGACCATTAATGAAAGGTTGCAAACTTTCATATGGTATTGGCTGTTCCTGAAAGTTGCAACCTTTCAGAACAGTCATGGCGGGAAATTTTTAAATATAATGGAATTTAAAACAGGTCATGCGCGCGGATCCGAGTCGGGTCGGGTTAACTAAAAAGTTGAAAACATTTCGGTTAACTTCTATTATCAACTAATTAATTGAAAATAATTTTTGGCCATTTAATTAATTAAATAAATAATTAAAATAAATTTGTCCAAAAAATTATCTCTCGATCGATCATTTGCCAAAGCCAAAGCCGAAGCAGTAGCGAGCGAGCGACGACGAAGAAGGCGCAAGGGGGGTCCCCCTTTCCAACCCTTTTAACAATTAATAGGAGTGTTTATTTATTTAAACTCTCCTATTTTCATTTCCATTACCGATGAGGGACTATTGCCTTTTTCAATAAAGCATTAGAGGACTTTTCAAGTTCCCAACCTTTCAAGTTCTAAACTTTTCAAATTCCTTTCCTTCCCTCTATTTCCCATCAATTCTTGCTACATACCCGACATTCATGTTGAAGTATTTGCTGACCACATGAGCCTACAATATGTTTTCACTTATAGAGAGCTTTATCTTAAAAAAAAGATGTGGTTAGAGTTGTTTAAGGATTATGACATGAGCATTGTTGTTTTTGATGCCTTAATAATGTTGTCTATTGGTAGTACCCCACATTTTGAGAAATAGAATAAACAACTAACAAAAGATATGAATAGACTGCCACAATTAGGGGTCCAACTAATAGATTCCACGGTAGGAGGGGTAGTGGTTATGAATGGGGATGAGTCTTCATTAGTGTAAGAAGTAAAAGGAAATAAGGACCAAGATCTCATTTTCTTGAATTGAAGGCAAATGTTCATAAGAAAAATATTATCTTTTGAATTCGGGGGAGATGGTTTATTGAGATATTAAGGTAGACTATGTGAACCGATGGTGGATGAACTCCAAGAAAGGATCATGGAGTAAGCTCATAGCTCAAAATATTCTTGTCACGACCCAAAGCGAGCCGCGAGTGGCACCCACATTTATCCTCCTATGTGAGCGAACCAACCAATCTAAACCCCAATCATTTACCAATATTTCAACCATAATGAACAAAATATAATGCGGAAGACTTAAAACTCAATAATATAACCAATAAATAACTTCTAAAATTTAATACTTATTATTCCCAAAATCTGGAAGTCATCACCACAAGAACATCTATCCTCAAATTACTAAATCTAAGAGTATTTAAGAAACTAAAATAAGTAAATGAATGGTCCATGTCCGAACTTCAAGGACATCAAGACACGAATGAGAGAATCCAATCTGGGCTAGGAACAATAGCTCACCCTCAAAATCTGATATGCTGAAGACTGGCTAGAGTCGCGGACGAGTCGAAGTTGATGGCACGTTTGCTGCATTCCATAAATAACAAAGAAAAAAAATACAAGTAGGGGTCAGTACAAGGAACACGTACTGAGTAGGTATCATCGGCCAACTCAAAATAGAAAGCAATATATATCAAATAATAATAGAAAATCAACTACATACTCAACAGGTGACAACAACAAGTACCATAACCATTAGCCACAACACCCAGCACATCTATGAGGACTCAAGCCTCCACACCATACTGATTTGGGAAATGGTTCTTTAAATTTGAGTATATTAACATAATTCAAGATTCATTCTCTTTATTATCCTGGTGTCGGAACGTGACACTCCGATCCCCTACTACTACGTGTTGGTACGTGACACTCCGATCCCCTAATACTACGTGTCGGTTCGTGACACCCGATCCCCTAATTCTACGTGTCGGTTTGTGACACCCGATCCCCTAATTCTACGTGTCGGTTCGTGACACCCGATCCCCTAATCTCATTACTTTAGTTCATCAAGCCTTCCTTTATGTCAAGGTATCATGATTAAAAGAGAGGTTTTAAGGTTTAAGATTCGACAGCCTCATCCTTCTAATCCATCACAATTATATAATCACATCATGCACCCACACAATTAAGCATATAGAAGACTTTACAATACTACCCAATACATATCAATCGCTGTTTAGAGTTTACTATGAGATAGAATAAACCATAACCTACCTCCACCGAAGAATTGTGATCAAGAAATCTACTTCTCCAATGCCTTTGCTTTCCTCTTCGCTTCTCTCTCTCTCGTTCGTTCGTTTCCCCTCTTCTGTTCTTTCTATTTTTCCTTTTTCAAAATCTTTTTCTTTTACCCTAATTATCATATAATTAAGTATAAAAGATGATAAAAGTAACCCACTATTTATTTCAAGGTTATCTCCTTTAACCCCCAACTAAATAAATTATTAACATTAACCCACCAATTTTATAATTATAATCAGGAATAGTCCAAAACACCCCTTTAAAACTTTAACAGAAATCCGACCCAGGTGGAATTACGCCACTCGTGACGGCCCGTCGTGCCTGCGACGGTCCATCCTGCAGGGTCGTCATAGACTTCAGAGACTCAATTTCAGTAAAAAGGTCTGTGACGGTCCGTCGTATCTACGACGGTCCGTGCTGCAGTTCCGTCGCGAAGTTCAGAGAGTTGATCCCCGTACCCAAATTTTCAAAGTTTAAGTGTTTTGGGACGGAGACCCTCGACGATCCGTCGTGACCATGACGGTCCGTCATGTGGTCCATCGACACAGTCAGTTATTTTTAAAACTAAACTCTACTGCTCGAATCGACTAAACAGGTCGTTACAATAGATACCAATTTACCCATCGTTCGTCCTCGAACGATCACAGGAAGAAAAACGAGGGCGAGAAAGAGTACCTGAGTCTGTAAAGAGATGTGGATATTTTTCTTGCATATCAGCCTCCTTCTCCCAAGTGGACTTTTCAACTGGCCGATTCTTCCATTGAACTTTGATGGATGCAATCTCCCTTGATCTCAACTTGCGGATTTCTCTATCTAAAATAGCAAAAGGCTCCTCCTTATAAGACAAATTCTCATCAAGAAGAACTGAATCCCAACGAATAATGTAATTTCCATCTCCATGATATCTTTTCAGCATAGACACATGAAATACCGGGTGCACTCCTGAGAGTCCTAGAGGTACGACTAATTCATAAGCTACCTCCCCCACGCGCTTCCGAATTTCAAATGGACTAATATACCTCGGGCTAAGCTTACCTCGCTTACCAAACCATATCACCCCTTTCATGGGTGATACCTTTAGCAGGACTTGTTCACCCTCCATGAACTCCAAGTCTCTAACCTTTCGATCTGCATATTCCTTCTGCCTACTTTGCGCCGCTAAAAGCTTTTGTTGAATGAATTTCACTTTGTCTAATGATTCCCTCAGAAGATAAGTACCCCAGGGCCTCACCTCAAATGCATCAAACCAACCAATGGGATACCTACATCTCCTCCCATATAGCGCCTCAAATGGGGCCATATCAATACTTGAGTAATAGCTATTATTGTAAGAAAACTCTGCTAAGGGTAAATAGTTATCCCAATGACCACCAAATTCTATCACACATGCACGAAGCATATCCTCCAACATCTGAATCATTCGCTCAGACTGTCCATCTGTCTGAAGGTGGAATGCAGTACTAAGATCCAACCTAGTACCTAATTCAGCATGCAATGTTCTCCAAAACTTAGAAGTAAATTGCGTACCTCTATCTGATATGATGGAAAGTGGAACTCCATGCAATCGAACGATTTCTGATATATAGAGTTTGGCTAACTTCTCTGCATTGTAAGTCACCTTGACCGGAATGAAGTGAGCAGACTTAGTTAATCTGTCCACAATTACCCAAATAGAATCAAACTTAACCAATGTCTTTGGAAGACCAACCACGAAATCCATTGCAATTCTTTCCCACTTCCATTCAGGAATGGGCATTCTCTGAAGTGTTCCTCCGGGCCTCTGGTGTTCATACTTTACCTGTTGACAATTCGGGCATTGGGCAACAAAATCAACAATGTCACGCTTCATCCTACTCCACCAGAAATGTTGCTTTAGGTCACGGTACATCTTGGTTGCACCAGTATGTATAGAATATCCTGAACTATGAGCCTCTGTAAGAATGGTGTGGATCAAATCATCAACACGGGGCACACATACCCTTCCATTAATTCTTAAAATGCCTTCCTCATCAATTATTACCTTTTTAGCCTCTCCTCGCAACACCATATCCCGAATTCGGCTCATCTTCTCATCATCAAACTGTTTTCCCTTAATCTTGTCAAGAAAAGAAGATCTTGCCTCCACACAGGCCAAAAATCCTCCTTTCTCTAATATTTCCAGCCTCATAAAGTCGTTAGCCAAAGTTTGGACCTCTCTAGCCAATGGGCGTCTAGAAACTTGTAAGTGGGCTAAACTACCCATGCTCCCTGTTTTTCTACTTAAAGCATCTTCCACCACATTAGCTTTTCCTGGGTGATACAATATAGTAACATCATAGTCCTTCAGTAGTTCCATCCATCTCCTCTGTCTTAAATTCAAATCTTTCTGAGTAAAGACATACTGTAAACTACGATGATCTGTATAGACTTTACACTTAACCCCATATAGGTAATGTCTCCATTGCTTTAATGCAAACACGGCTGCGGCCAACTCCAAGTCGTGGGTCGGATAGTTACGTTCATGCACTTTTAATTGCCTTGAAGCATAAACAATCACATTTCTCTCTTGCATTAGCACTGCACCCAACCCAGAATAAGATGCATCACCATAAACAATAAAATTCTTGCCTTCCACTGGCAAGGTAAGAATTGGTGCAGTAGTCAACAAGGTCTTGAGCTTCTGGAAGCTTTCTTCACATTCGTCCGACCATACAAACGGAACATTCTGCTTAGTCAAATTTATCAGTTGGGAGGCAACAGAAGAAAATCCCTTGACAAATCGACGGTAGTAGCTAGCTAAACCAACAAAGCTCCTTACCTCTGTAACATTGGTAGGTCTTACCCAACTCTTCACTGCTTCGATCTTAGAAGGATCCACCATCACCCCATCCTTAGAAACCACGTGCCCCAAGAAGGACACTGAATCTAGCCAAAATTCACACTTGGAAAATTTGGCGTAAAGCCTTTTCTCCCTCAACACTTCCAATACAATTCTGAAATGCTCCTCATGTTCTTTCTTGCTCTTTGAGTATACCAGTATATCATCAATAAACACAATGACAAAGAGATCCAGATATGGCTTAAAAATCCCGTTCATCAGGCTCATGAACGCAGCAGGGGCATTCGTTAGTCCAAAAGACATTACTAAGAATTCATAATGCCCATACCTGGTTCGAAAAGCAGTCTTTGGCACATCTGCTGCCCGTACTTTCAATTGATGATAACCAGACCTCAAATCGATTTTTGAGAAGGTACAAGCACCTTGTAACTGATCGAACAAATCATCAATGCGAGGAAGAGGATACTTGTTCTTAACAGTTACCTTATTTAGTTGCCTGTAGTCTATGCACATCCTAAAACTTCCATCCTTCTTCTTCACAAATAAAACAGGAGCACCCCAAGGGGATGCACTTGGTCTAATAAAGCCTTTACCTAACAACTCTTGAAGTTGGGCCTTTAACTCCCTTAACTCTGCTGGAGCCATTCTATAAGGGGGTATGGAAATGGGGCGAGTACCCGGCTCCAGATCAATACAAAAATCAATATCCCTATCCGGTGGCATACCAGAAAGGTCTGTAGGAAACACATCCAGAAACTCACGGACTATCGAAACAGACTCAATCGAAGGTACTTGGGAAGTATCATCCCTGAGGTGGGCCAAGAAAGCTAAACAACCCTTACTCACCATTCTCTTAGCACAAAGGAAGGAGATGATACGAACTGGGGTGGAAGTGTAGTTACCCTCCCACACTAGCGGATCTGTCCCAGGCTTGGCCAATGTCACAGTTTTAGCATTACAATCTAAGATTGCGAAATTTGGAGAGAGCCAAGTCATACCCAGAATTACATCGAAGTCAACCATCTTTAGAATAATCAAGTCCAAATGAGTATTGTTCCCCACAAAAGTCACAAGACAAGACCTATACACGTTCTCAACTACCACAGACTAACCCACAGGAGTAGAGACACGAATGGGCATGTCAAGCAAATCACAATGTAAATCAAGACCAATAGCAAATGAGGAAGATACATATGAAAATGTGGATCCAGGATCAAATAATACAGAAGCCATGCAATCACAAACCAAAAGATTACCTGTGATAACAACATCAAATGTCTCCGCTTCAGACCTCCCGGGGAAAGCATAACAATGGGCCCTATCACCTGTCTGCCCGTTGCCCCTACCATGTTGCGCTGCAGTAGTTCCAGTTTACGCGCCACCCCGGTTGATTTGGTGACCTCCATTACCTTGGCCACCACGTCCTCCAGAATAGCGGCCTCTTCCATGACCACCTCTACCTCTGACTATTGGGGGTCTGTAACTCTGTTTTGGACAATGTGTCCTAATATGTCCAGTCTCCCCACATCCATAACACTCTCTGGGTTCAAGCATAGGTCTCTGTGAGAACGACGAAGTCTGGGGATAACCTCCAAACTCAGAGGAATGTTGACTGGTCTGTGATGGACCCCCAGCTACAGCCTGCAGTGAATACTGAATAGTCCGGGCTGTGTAACCTCCCGAAATCTGCCCCCTGGAGTAAGAACCACTAAACTCACCTCCCTTACAAAACTTCTTAGATGTCGAGGCCATGGTGAAATCGTCTGGCTTCACCCCCTCCACCTCTATCATAAAATCAACCACTTCTTGAAAGGATTTTGCTGCAGCAGCTACCTGTAAGGCTGGAATCTGCAAGTATGACCTCAATCCCTTCACAAAATGGCGAATCTGCTCTTGTGGACTAAAGCAAAGTTCGGTGGCATACCTGGATAGTGCACGAAACTTAGCCTCATAAGCTGCCTTGCTCTAAGCTTAGGAACTCATCTCTCCTCCTATCCCTCAAAGTCTGGGGTATATACTTCTCCATAAATAAGCTAGAGAATGATGCCCAAGTCATAGGTGGTGCCTGTGCTGGTTGACACTCAACATATGACCGCCACCACATTATGGCGTTCCCCTGAAACTGATAGGTCACAAACTCAACGCCAAATCGTTCTACTATGCCCATCTTATGTAGCAACTCATGAAAATCAACCAGAAAATCATAAGCATCCTCAGATTCAGCACCCTTGAAGACTGGAGGTTTCAACTTCAAGAATTTAGTGAAAAGTTCATGCTGATCACTCGTCATTATAGGCCCTGTAGTCAATCGAGGAAATGTGCCTATTTCCAATGAGGCATCCATGCAGGGAGCCACAGCAGCTGCATGTTGTACTCCCGGAACCTGAGGTGATGGTGCAAAAAACACTGGAGGTGTCTGGCCCTGATCAGATAACCTGCTAAGATAAGCAAGAACCTGGTTAATCATGTCTGGGGTAGGTTGGGGTGGTAATTCCTCATCTTGCACTTGCTTATTTTCCCCTTCCTCACCCTCTCTTACTGCCTCATCAGTCGGTGGAGGAGTCACCACCCTAGTACTAGCTGGACTAGGTGTTTGTCCTCTACCTCTAGAGGACGTCCTCCCGCGACCTCTACCACGACCTCTTGCCACTGCTCCTCTTCGAGCTACAGCCCCAGTGGCTGGCTCAGACGCATCCTGTCTTGCCAGTGTTGGTGTTGGCACAGTTGTTGCTCTAGTTCTAACCATCTGCGAAATAGAGTGAGGATGTCAGATACAAATTTGTATCACCTAGATACCAATTGGATCCAAGTAATAGCACGAAAGGAAGAAAGAATGGAATTTTCCTAAAGTCCTATAGCCTCTCAAAGAAAAGTAAAGGCGTCCCCCTATCGTTCCTTAAGACTCTTCTAGACTCGTTCTTGTGTGATGAGACCAACGAACCTAATGCTCTGATACCAAGTTTGTCACGACCCAAAACGAGCCGCGAGTGGCACCCACATTTATCCTCCTATGTGAGCGAACCAACCAATCTAAACCCCAATCATTTACCAATATTTCAACCATAATGAACAAAATATAATGCGGAAGACTTAAAACTCATTAATATAAACTTCTAAAATTTAATACTTATTATTCCCAAAATCTGGAAGTCATCACCACAAGAACATCTATCCTCAAATTACTAAATCTAAGAGTATTTAAGAAACTAAAATAAGTAAATGAATGGTCCATGTCCGAACTTCAAGGACATCAAGACACGAATGAGAGAATCCAGTCTGAGCTAGGAACAATAGCTCACCCTAAAAATCTGATATGCTGAAGACTGGCTAGAGTTGCAGACGAGTCGAAGTTGATGGCACGTTTGCTGCATTCCATAAATAACAAAGAAAAAAAATACAAGTAGGGGTCAGTACAAGGAACACGTACGGAGTAGGTATCATCGGCCAACTCAAAATAGAAAGCAATATATATCTAATAATAATATAAAATCAACTACATACTCAACAGGTGACAACAACAAGTACCATAACCATTGGCCACAACATCCAGCACATCTATGAGGACTCAAGCCTCCACACCATACTCATTTGGGAAATGGTTCTTTAAATTTGAGTATATTAACATAATTCAAGATTCATTCTCTTTATTATCCTGGTGTCGGAACGTGACACTCCGATCCCCTACTACTATGTGTCGGTACGTGACACTCCGATCCCCTAATACTACGTGTCGGTTTGTGACACTCCGATCCCCTAATACTACGTGTCGGTTTGTGACACCCGATCCCCTAATTCTACGTGTCGATTCGTGACACCCGATCCCCTAATTCTACGTGTCGGTTCGTGACACCCGATCCCCTAATCTTATTACTTTAGTTCATCAAGACTTCCTTTATGTCAAGGCATCATCATTAATAGAGAGGTTTTAAGGTTTAAGATTCGACAGCCTCATCCTTCTAATCCATCACAATTATATAATCACATCATGCACCCACACAATTAAGCATATAGAAGACTTTACAATACTACCCAATACATATCAATCGCTGTTTAGAGTTTACTATGAGATAGCATTAACCATAACCTACCTCCACCGAAGAAATGTGATCAAGAAATCTACTTCTCCAATGCCTTTGCTTTCCTCTTCGCTTCTCTCTCTCTCGTTCGTTCGTTTCCCCTCTTCTGTTCTTTCTATTTTTCCTTTTTCAAACTCTTTTTCTTTTACCCTAATTATCATATAATTAAGTATAAAAGATGATAAAAGTTACCCACTTTTTATTTCAAGGTTATCTCCTTTAACCCCCAACTAAATAAATTATTAACATCAACCCACTAATTTTATAATTATAATCAGGAATAGTCCAAAACACCCCTTTAAAACTTTAGCAGAAATCTGACCCAGGTGGAATTACGCCACTCATGACGGCCCGTCGTGCCTGCGACGGTCCGTCCTGCAGGGTCGTCACAGAGTTCAGAGACTCAATTTCAGTAAAAAGGTCTGTGACGGTCCGTCGTATCTACGACGGTCCGTGCTGCAGTTCCGTCGCGAAGTTCAGAGAGTTGATCCCCGTACCCAAATTTTTAGAGTTTAAGTGTTTTGGGACGGAGACCCTCGACGATCCGTCGTGACCATGACGGTCCGTCGTGTGGTCCGTCGACACAGTCAGTTATTTTCAAAACTAAACTCTACTGCTCGAATCGAATAAACAGGTCATTACAATTCTATTTATCCGGGTTCCACAAAAACATATCATGATTCGAGAGAAGTGTATTGGTGCAATGGTATGAAAAAGGGTATTGCTGAATTTGTTGAAAAGTGTCCAAACTACCAACAAGTTTGAGTAGAGCACCAAAGACTTGATTTTTTGGTTCAGAATAAAGAACCTGGAATTGAAGTGGGAGAACATTAATATGGATTTGATCACAAGTTTAGTAAGTCTCTCAAACAACATGATTCTATTTGGGTGATCGTCAATAGGATGACAAAATCAACACATTTTCTGCCTGTAAAGACTACCCATTTAGAATAAGATTTTTCCATGTTATATATTCAGGAGGTAGTAAAACTTGATGGAGTTCTAGTCGCT
Source organism: Solanum chilense (assembly GCA_032847665.1). Taxonomy (NCBI): domain Eukaryota; kingdom Viridiplantae; phylum Streptophyta; class Magnoliopsida; order Solanales; family Solanaceae; genus Solanum; species Solanum chilense. The sequence continues at coordinate 8,598,641 of CM064964.1, forward strand.
ATTAATTCAGGTAGAGTTACACAATTTACTACACAATTCTTGAAATCTTATCAGAAGGTTTGGGTTTAAAGGTGAACTTAAGTACTGTCTTTCATCCTCATACATATGGGCTAGCATAACGCACCATTAAGACATTAGAAGATATGTTTAGGGCATGTGTGATTTATTTCAAAGGTAATTGGTATGATTACCAAGATCTAATTGAGTTTGCTTAAAACAATAGTTACCACTCTAGCATCCAAATGAATCGCTATAAAGCTCTTTATGGGAGAAGGTGTAGATCTCCTATTGGATAGATTGAATTTTGTGAAGCGGGTTTATAGGACAAGATTTAGTTCATAAAGATATGGAAAAAGTTAAAGATATTCAACAAAGGTTAAAACTGGTGTAGACTCGTCAAAAATCCTAACTGATGTTAGTAGAAGGGAGCTAGAGTTTAAAGTAGATGATTGGGTTTACTCTAAAGTTTAAATGAAAAGTTTCACCCAAGAAGGGTGTTATGAGGTTTGGTAAGAAAGGTAAACTTAGTCACTAATATATTAGACCTTATCAAATATTCAAGTGGAGAGAAAATGTAGCTTATGAGTTGAAACTACCACAAGAGTTTACAACAGTTCATCCAGTATTTCACATCTCCATGTTAAAGAAGTGCATGGGTGATCCTTTCTTATTCATACAAACTTAAAATATTGGGATCATGGATATGTTATCTTATGAGGATATTCCTGTTCAGATTTTAGATCGCCAAATTCGCAAGTTGATATCAAAAGAAGTAGCATTAGTCAAATCCTTTGGAATAAGAGAAAGCTACTTTGGAGGATGAGGGGGATATGAAGAGATATTCACATCTCTTTGAATTCGTAGAAAATGTAGACCAAGTTACTAATTTTCTTCTTAGTACTATCTAAATTATGAGTAAGCATGTTACTTGTTTGAAATTGCTTGTGGAGTGTTTGATTTTGATGTTGCTACCTTAAGCCTAGTAAGAAAAGTGTCTTCCGAGGATGAAAAAATTCCCAAGGAGGAGATATTGTAACATCTTGAAACTAGAAAGAACTAGAAGGAAGTTTTAAATCTGAATATAGTAGCTCTTACAAAATGATAGGGAAATCTGGAAATTTTGAAGTTGATGTAAATTTTTGGTGAACTTCATACGATCATAACTCATAGATCAGGATGAGTAAGGTGTGGTTCCAGATATGGTTAGAACGATACTGGGTTAATCTTTTCCAACGCCTCCAAGTTTGTGCGATTCCAAGTTCGTATGAGTAAGTTATGCCCTTTGGAAGTTGGGTTGTTGGATTTAGGAAATGTCCAATTCGGATTTTATCGTGTATTTTAGTCTTTTCACTGTCCTATTATTTAATCCATTTTTAGGAGTTTAATATGGGTCAAATCATTAGTTAGTTTTAGAATATGGAATTTCACGCTAGGGCTAAGGAGAAAGGAGAAGAGAAAAGAAGAAGGTGAAACGGGCAAATTCATCAAGATCGACCAAGAAAGTTGTGTTTGCCAAGGGTTTACCTCTACTAGGTATGTGAAGCTCTCATAACGTTGGAATCATTATCCCAAATCCAAGCATATTAATATAAATTTGTAGTCATCCTAAAAGAGAATATTAATGATCTTCACTTGATTTCATATCTTGTTCTTGAATTTGATTGAGTTGGGAAGTTTCTGAGTCTGATACGTCAAATTATAGGGTCATTTTGAGTCAGGTTTTTAGGTACATTTGTTGGTATCTGTTTCTAAAATTAATTTAAGAAAAAGAACCGAGTTTGGGTGAATTGGGGAAGAAAAACGAAGAAGAAATTTCAACGGGCGAAATCCGAGAGTGGCCACGCGTCTAGTTTCCTGTTTTGGAAATTCTACTTCACGTCACAAAGCTTACCCAAGATGTTTTGCCTCAAAAAGACATTTTCGAAACAAAAATTCAATTATGCCTCCGCATTGCGAACCCACCTTCAAATATTGATTTTGGATCTTTTCTCATGTTTAGTTATCTAGAATCATTCCCAAACATCATAAGATCTTTTCAATCAAAAATCATAATCCTTGAATCTATAATTCAATCGAAGTACAGTTAAGAGTCAAGCCTAGAGTAGTTAAGAATCAATGTCAAGAGAAGTTAAGAGCTTAAAGTTTTCAAAAGTCTTTCACAAATGTTCTAACTTTATTTTAAGACTTAAGTTTTGAGTTCACTAAAGAGTAAAGTTGAAGTTCTGTTCTTCAAAGAAGTATATGGGGACTACATATTACCAAAAACTTTTAAAATTGTCACATTTAAATATGAACGGGAACTGAGATTGCCAAAGAGCTTCCCGACTACTTTTCAAAAAGAGTGAAAACCTTCTAACTGAAGCAAGAAGGGAAATTGAGATTTCCAAGATAGACTTTGAACTACGTTTTTGAGCACTAATATCAAATCATAGAATAAGTATGTTTCTAAAACATAAGATCTAGTCTATTTTGGGATTAGTATTGAGCACCGAATCGGGATGAGCACGAGTTAAGATAACTCACGTCTACATAGGACCATGTAGCCACCATGGGTAGAAAAGGGTCATACTTTTTAGATGAATCTTTTTCCCAATAGACTAGTGGATCCACTTAGTAGTTCTGGTCCTATACTTTGGCAGGTTATAGGATGCGCTGACAGTGTGAGGTAGATAGATGCATCATCATTGTAGATCTTATTTGATGGTTGTCGGCTAGATAAACTCCACAGAAGTTATTATATTTTTTTATATACACAACTAATTGTATATTTACATACATTTCTGAGCTTTTTTCATCCTTTTATATACACAGAATTGACATCATGTTTAGACAACTTTTCTTTAAATTGCATATGCTTTTACATTGCTTTATATTAAAATGAGTTCACATGGTTGAGTTGAGTTAACCTAGGTAGGAACTTCCGATTCTTTTTGAAGCTTATGATTTTTAAAATTCAAACTCGCATACTCGTACATTCAATGTACTGATGCCAATTTTCCTTCATCATATTATGATGGAAAGAAAAGTAACCAGGATCGGCATCCACCGCCCCCGTTGATCCACCTTTAGCATTCTGAGTCTATTGGTGAGACTCCTTGCATTTTGTATGACTCTTTTATTTGCTTTCTAGTTTAGTTCATTAGGATGTTGTGGGGTTTGTCTCAATATCTATCTCAATTGTTTTAGAAGCTTCATAGACAGTTAGTAGCTCAGTAGTTTCTACATTATCACTCTTATGTTAAAGACTTGGGTTTGCCATTTTTGGCAAAGTTGGATGTTTAATCTTTAAACATACTCAGATTATCTTATTATTTAATTCATCTAGATTCTATTGATATTTATAAATATGCATACAATCTTCTGCTCAGTTAAGTTAATCAGGCTAAGGGTCCGCTCGAGACCAACGATGGTTTTCAAGTGCTAGTACCGCCAGGGTGTAGTCTAGGGGCTTGACACTTTATGTGTATGAGCTTTTAATCCTAATCCCCAATAAAGTAAGAAGATTATTGTAGACTACGATTCAATGTAAAATTGGTGAATTTTGATGGAAATAACAAAACAAAAATGACAATATTTCTAATTATGAAATATATTCACTTAGTTGTATATTATTAATTCTTAATATGATTTCAAAACTTATTTAAAAACATTCTACAAAAAACCACTTTTTGGTAAGGTATCTTATATAGAAAAATATGTATTCGGATCGCCAATAATCATTTGATAAAATATTTTGAGATATACATAGCATGTAGTATCAATATCTTTTTAGTGGAACAGTGTCAGTTGATTCTTTTTGAATGCATGTGGCTCTAAACTGATGGCGATGTGTATTATTTAAATTTTATTTGCATGAGCTTCAGTTCAAAGCCCTGATAGAGGAAACCAAGTGAAGCAGGATGACAATCAATAAAAAACTCGTGAATTTAATGCTAAGAATAAAAAAATGAAATATGATATGTTATAAGGTTATACTATATCAAAAGGTAAATACTTATATTACTTGGACTTCATCGCATGAGCTTTCAATTCTAATCCCCAATAGAGGAAAATGATTTTACTTGGCTAACTGCCAAGATAATATCAGTGAATTTGGTGATAGAGATAACAAAAAAAAACATGACAAATATATGTGTAACTATATAAAGTGATCAAATGCATAGTATGCATATAAACAAAACCTTTCAACTATCTACATAGTATACTTTTTGAATGAAATGGTGTGAGTGGACAGATTTTGAATACATTTGATTCCGCCATTGATGATGATAATAATATAATTGAATTTTATGTAAATGAGCTTTCACTGCTATGTCCCGATAGAGGAAGACGATTATAGTAGGATAATTGTCAACGTAAAATGATGGATTTGATGATGGAAATAACAAATAAAGATATGAAAATTCTTCTAATTAGGACATATATTCTTTCTATAGTATTTCATTAATTCATAATATTATTTTATAATTTATTTTAAAACTATAGAGAAAATATGAATCTGTTTGATAAAATATTTAAGGACTCAATAAAATATATTGTATCAATACTTTTCAATGAAATGATTCAGTTGAATCTTTTAGCTACTAATTATGACATGTATAACTAAAAATTCACGTGCATGCGCTTTTAGACTTATCCCGAAAGAGGAAGAAAATTATGTTATCTGTCAACATAAAGCTAGTGAATTTTATGATGAGAATAACAAAACAAAACAAAATATAAAATGTTGTATGTATGGTACATATTGTATCAAAAGGTACATATTGATATTACTTGAACATTAGGCGCACGAGCCTTCACTTGTTATCCTTGTTAGATTAATTAATTTCAATGTAAAATCGGTGCAATAGATAAGAAAAAAGAAATGACATGGTATAAGATTCATATTTTTCCATCATGTACTCATTGATATTAATAAAAATTTACATGCATAACATTTTAGTTCTAAATGCTAACAAAGGAATTCAGTAACAATAGACTGACTGTCATAAAATCGATGGAAAATCTGTATGAATCCTTCTAATTACAACATATATATTCACTCAATAGTATTTCATTTTCATTATGCGAGTTTAGAAATTATTATTGATCATTTTTGAAAAATACTTATTATTTATTTTGTTCTAGGGTGAGAATTTTTTTATAGAAAAAATAAATACATTTGGATTAAATCTAGTCATTTGTATAATTTTTCAACATATATATGTGTATACGTTTGCCCAAGAAATTCTTCACAAGATATATAAAAAAAGCGTAAAAGATATTTTAGATTTTACAAAATCATATTTGAACTATGAATTTTAATATCTATAATAGTGATAATCAATATTAGTAAATGAATTTTGAATAAATTTTAGGGATAAGACACACTATCCCTCTAGAGTATGATTTAAATCACAGAGATACACCTAAACTTAACTATGGTTCGATTACCCCCTTTTAAATGACAGCGAGAGTGCGCACTCTCTCTTGAAGAGTATTTTACACAAGTCATTTTGAATTCATAACTTTGTAATCAATTATTGCTGAAAAAATTGATATTAGAACTTATATATGTTTAATTATTTCCATATCTTTCTTTATAAGTACTTCTTTATTTTCTTATTCACTATAAAGCTTTTTCTTCCATTAATTTCTGATATTCTATTTTAAGTGTTTTTAATTGTTATACGCATTTTTTAAAAATATTTTAAATTGTACTTTAAGTTTTTATGTTTTATTTGATTTTGTTAGCTTATTTTGATTGTTGTTCAAAATTAAATTACATATAAGGCATTTGAATTAAATTTGAAATCAAATCAATAGGAAAGACAAATAAAATAAAAATATTAAATAAAATAAATAGAAAAATAAAAGAGAAAAAACAACGAAGATTGTAAAAAAAAAGTTAAGATAACTTAACCTAGACACCCTTCACGAGGGCCCAAATGAGTCATGAAGGGAACCACTAGGCATGGTGTAGCCCGTGATGACTAACAAAATCTAGGCAGCGAAGACTCCCCTCCCACAAGCACCCAAACGACTCGTAAGGAGGTCAACGAGATCTGGTGATGACCGTGGAGGGGACGCAAAAGCTGGCCAAAATCATGACCCTCCACAGGAGAAACTTGATGGCTCGTGAAGGACTAGACGGGCCGTGGAGAGGGTAGTAAAGGGGAGAAGGGTTAAGGGGTGGTTTTGAAAGCCACTGGTCAAGGACCACCACCACCACACTGGGTCGTGAAGTCCTTGAAGGCTCGTGGTAGCCTTCATAATGAGGGTGCAACAGTTTTAAGTCAAGGGATAGTAGGGCCTTTTCCAAGATTCTTTCAAAAAAAGTTATGTCGTTTTACCCATGCCTATAATACTTATATAAGTGATTTTAACCCCATATTCAACTCATTCAAGTAATATTATCAAATTCACCAAAAGAATGAGTTCTTCCTTTACAAAATATTTCACTATCTAGAAACTTGAAGAAGTAAAAGAAGAAGAAGAAGAAGGGTTCAAGCTAGGGCATAAGGTTCAAGTGTCCATTCTCTTATTTTTTGTGGGCTCTGATAGGAAGGTATGATAATTTTATTCATCCATGTAATTCTTGCATCCATAGATACCATAAGTTCCACAATTGAAAAGTGGAAATTCTCAAATTCGAGTTAGGTTTTCTTCTAAGTTGTTGGTCTTTATGAATGTTGTTTGAATTGATTGGACTATGATTGTTTATGCATGAATTGGGAGCATTATATGCTTTTCATGAAAATTTTCGATGTACCCATGCTTAACCCATGTTTCTAAGATGAAACTGATGAAAATGAGTTTTAAAATATGAAAGGAGAATCTATGGGTTTATGTGTATTCTCATAGGATAAATAAGGTAAATTATGAATTGCTTTGAGATTGAAGCATATGTGATGAATATGATATGAATTGCTTTGAGAGTGGATCATATATTATAAATTGTTGAATATTTATGTAATTGTTGTGTAAGGGATGTTTCATACACTATTTGATTATGTATGAATGTGAAATGCTTGTTCACATTGAATAATTCTAGGTTGAAAGGATTGCTCACCTAAAATAAGTCTAAGCTCAAGAACTATGAATATGATAAGGCAAGAGACAATTACCAATTTCCTCTGATGAGAAGATTATGAGGCGATTACCCATAGTCTTTAGAGTCGAACTAGAGGCGCGTACATGTGAAATGATCTAGTATGTGCATTGATTATATGAAATGATCTAGTATGTCTTGAATAATTATGAATTGAGGTTACTTCATGAAGTAGTTGTATATGTGAAATGATCTAGCATGTTCATTGATTATGCTTTATGACCTATGTTGTTTCACTTCTATGTCATGTTTTTCCAAGCTATCATATTTAGTACATTTTTTTAATAACGCATACTCTTGCCTGCTTTTCTGCTCTAAATGAAAACCTGAAATGAAAACCACAAAATTCAAGCAAACAATCCTAGTAGACCAAAAATGGCCTTTGAGATCTAACACACCAATGAAATTCCAATTTGAGCATGTTTTCCCTAAAAATATCGGTCAAATTCAAATTTTTGCCAAAAGTTAAAACACCTAATGGAACAAACTGAAATAAAAGCCTCAAAACTCAAACCAATTATCATATAGAATAAAAAGTTACCTTCCAAAGCTGACCACACTGATGAAATTTTAATTTGAGCATAGTTACAAAAAATATTCACCAAATCCAAATTTTGACCAAAACTTAAAAGTTAAAACGCCTAAGAGCAAAAACTAAAAATGAAAGCCTCAAAATCTAAACCAACCATCCTATTAGATATATAGATAACTTTGTGAAACTAGTCGTGCTAATAGAATTCTGATGCGAGCAACTTTACGAAAAATGTTAAGCAAAGTCAAATTTTGGTCAAAAGTTAGAACGCCTAGTGATACAAACTGAATATGAAACCCTCAAAATTCAAACCGACCATCCTATTAGGTGACTAATTACCTTTAAGATCTAACCACTCTCACAAAAATCAAATTTGAGCATGTTTCTCAAAAAAATGACCCAATTCTTATTTTAGCCAAAAGTTAAAAGTTAAAACACTTAACTACCGAAGTGAAATAAAAATGTCAAAACCCGAATCAACCATTCTATGAGATCAAAACTAAACTTAAATGGCGAACGACGGTGACAAAATTTCAGTTCTAGTATGATTACAATTTTTTTTTGAGTAAAGTGAAATCTTAAATATCAATGCCCAACGGCTCAAATTCAAAGCGGAAGCCTCAAAACCCAAACACCCTATATTATTACGTAAAAAAATGACTTTCTGCATCTAAATGCACTGACAAAATTCTTATATGAGCATGTTTATCAAGTACATTGATCAAAGTTAAATTTTTGAAAAAAAATTATTAGTTAAAACACCTAGTGGCACACACTAAAACTGAAAGTCTCAAAACTCAAATCAACCATTCTAGTAGATAAAAATTACCTTTGGAGTTAATTATGCAGACAAAATTCTCATTTGAGCACGTTCACAAAAATATTGCCAATTTTAAATTTTGTCCAAAACACAAGATTTAAAACACCTAATGGAACAAACAAAAAATGAAAGCCTCAAAACTTGAACCAATCTTACTAAAAATGGACTTTCGAATCTAATGACACTAACAAAGTTCCAATTTGAGTACGTTTACCAAAAATATTGACCAAAGTCGAGTTTTGGCAAAAGTTTATATGTTGAAATGCCTAAAGACACAAACTAAAAATGAAAGCATCAACACTGGACATTGATTTACCAAACAAACTTCAATTGGTGAATTTACCGGCTATACAAATATATGTTTGTAATTAATAATTTATCAATAAATTTTATCACAGTTGGTAATAGTTACTATTAAACTAAACATTCGTATATAATATTACCAACTAATAATTAATATGATGGTAATTTTACCAATTGATTTTTTTAAATTATATTGACCAATCAATGTATACTTCATTTATTATATGATAATCCATTAATAGAATGTTGCTAAATTTGACGCCATTTTTTCCCGCCATAATTGCCAACTAAAATACTTAGTTAGTAAGATTATTTTTTGTAATTTGTTAGAAATTCATTGTTAAGTTTCAAAATATAATCCAGTTAGAAATATGTTGAGAATTTGTTTGTATAATACTAACCAACTTAAGTTTTTAGTAAAATCTATCGGCAATTGTAGCAGACAATTTCGATTCGTGATTCCACTTCTTTTCTTATCCGATTGAGGTTATTTATAGACAGTTTGTTCCTTTAAACTTAGTATTTGATTGGGAAACGACAAAGGGTGATTTCGAGTCATGTAGCTCCATATTTTTTTTCTGTTGAATAGCAGCTGTGATTTGATATTTTTTACTTCTTTTATTTTTCTCTAGTTTTTGGTGCTATCTTGTAGTTGTGTTGCTCAATGTTTTGTACTTTGTTGTTGTCCATTTGCAGAACACTTTTATAACTATTGTTTATTTTATAGGAGCTTGGACGTTGTTGTTTATACTCTTCACACTAAAGAGTTTTTTCATGTTAAATTTGTGTCTTGTGTGATTTATTTTTGTTGTTTGGTTGATTTGTTTGTTGTCCAAACAGTATGTGTCTTGCATTATTTTATCTTCTCTTATTTGAAATAGAAGTGAAAATTCGACTTGGCTTTTCTTCGACTAATGCCATGTCATGCGCATTTGTTTTGTGCCAATATTTCTCAATAGCTCATGTTGTTCTAGCTACTATATATGTAGCTCTTATGTGATGGTTGTCGGTTAGAGAAGCTCCCCTAGAAGTTATTTTATTCTTATATGTATTAGTTTACTTGTATTTTTATATACATGTCGGTGTTAATTGTGTCTTGCATATATTTAGATATTTCAGCATGTTTCAGACAATTTCTTTTACATTGCACACTACTTTTAAATTGCATTATATTAAAATGAGTAGTTATACATAAGTTGAGAAGATCCAAGGTAAGTGTTTCTTCTTACTCCATTTCAAGCTTAACTGTTGATAGCATTCCGAATTGCATACTCATACATTCAACGTACTGATTCCAGTTGGCCTGCATCGTATTATTATGAAGACAGAGGTAACTAGGATCACTATTCAGTGCAACTTTGATCTAAAGAGAAAATCAGAGTTAGTTGGTGACCCTCACTTTATTCTGAAGGATCCTTATTGTTGCTTTCTAGTCTTTTCATTTATAGAATGATGTGGAGTTTGTCCCAACATTCATCATTGTATTTTTAGAGGCTTCATAGACTGGTAGTCAGTTAGATCAGCTAAGTCTCTTTTATTTCAGATATTTCATTTTGAGACTAAATTGCCAATTTTTCCAAGACATTATGTAACGATCCGAAAAAAATAAAATAAGAATAAATAATAGGTACTTAAGGTGATTTAATTTTTAAATTAAAATCTGAAATTTTAAGGGCATAATGGTCCTTTCGCGTATTAATTAAGATAAACCAGAATTTTATGGATGTAATTTAAATTCTATTTGACTAAGTCTTGAATTAGTCTCCTAATCCTAATAGTTCTCTCTCTCACACGCTTCTTAACTCTCTCTCTCACGTTCTCCATCTTTCTCACGTTATTCTACCAAATATCAACAGTTCTTAACGCTTGAAGAACTCACATGAAATTTTAAGAAAAACAAAGCAACCAAAAAAAATATTATTAAGGCGAAGAGAAGTTGTTCGTTGAGTGGTGTTGACGTTGAGGTAATTGGATTGATTTTTGGAGAGAGTTGTGGGTAGCGAATTCTTCGTTTGAACATCAATAAAGGTGTGGGTTTCTCTCATGGAATTCTTTCTCCAAGAGTACTTTCTTTTGAACGTTTCTTAAACTCTTGAAACTAAGGTTGTTCCCCTTCGTATGTCCTTGTCCTTAGCTCCCTAACGAATTTGTAGGATGGGTATGTTGTGCTGCTAGATTCTTGCATGAAGGATGTGTTTAAATTTTGTCTTTCGGAAAGTATGAAAGTATATATGTATGTATTTGTGCAAGATTTTGACCATGACTTTAAGTCTTTCTTTAGCATGTCAATAGATTAGAGATTACTCGTGTTTTATGTGCAAATAGAGGCTCTTAAAAGCTTTATGTTCACTTGGTTGAAATGCTAGAAATTTTAGTTAAACAAATGACCAAATCATACTTTTAACTTGACTTAAGAATCCGAACGAACGACAAATAAAGAGGTGCTTAAAAGTCCCGTAAATCGCTTCATAAAAATGTGTAACAAAGTCCCAGAATCTGGAAATTCGCTACAGGTGAATTCTAGAAATTTTGGGTGTCAAAAAAATTAAATAAAAATAGGTGAGGTCTGCAGGGATTGAACCAGAGACCTCACCAAAGTAAGCCAAAAAAAAAGGGAATGTGATAGACGGGGCTCGAAATGGGGTCTGGGACCAGCGAAATTCGCTTTAAAAAATGGGGCTGGCGGGGATCGAACCCCCGCACGGTCTTGCGCAGAAAAAAAAAGAGAAAACGAAAATGGGGCTGGAGGGGATCGAACTCGCAACCATCCCCTGATTTCGCAAAGAATAAGAGAAAAAAATAAAGGGGGGCTGGGGGTTCGAACTCGCGACCAGCTCCTCCCTCGCGAAAAAAAAGAAAAATTAAAGGGGAGGCGCGGGATTCGAACCCACGACCTCCCAGTACGCGAAGTGAAGAGTTCTTTTTTTTTAAAAAAAAATTAATAATAAGAATAGAGGGGCTGTGGGGGTTCGAACCCACCAACTCACAGCCCCATTCAGCGAAATTGACACAAAAATAAGGGAGGCTGTGGGGGTTCGAACCAACAACCTCCCCATTGTAGTGAATTTAATTAAAGTATGGTTAATTAATAGTAAAATAAAAATAAAAATAGAAATTTTATCCCTTCATGTAAATATTGAGATTTAATTTAGAATTCTTATTAAAATAGAAAATTAATTCTTTCATGTAAATATGAAGATTTAATTTAGAATTCTAGTTAAAATAGGAAATTAATTATTTCATGAAAATGTTGAGAATTAATTTAGAGTTCTAATATTACGAATATTAGAAATAAAATAACAAAAATTTATATATATAAATGATATCCAAGTGATTCAAGAATTGGGTTCCCGTTCCCAAATCTCCGTATTGATACATAAGTCATACGTGAGTAAAATATTCAAGAATAATTCCATCTACTTAGATCAACAATCAAGATCTTGGCATATATGCAAGATACATAAGTCTTGCAATACATAATTTTATGAAAGTAAGAATCACTTAGCGATCTATGAATGAAGCCCCATGGCTTGTATGTATAGACACATAAGTTTAACATACGTTCAAAAATAAGTGAACCTAAGATATACGTAATGAAATGAAGAAATGAACATTCACATAATAAGAGGTGAGTAACTATGATAAATAAAGGTGCTAATAATGAAGAATGTGGTGACAATCATGATGTGAGGCTAATGTATATGATGAGAGCAATCTCAAATGAGCCTAAGTAAATGTTTCCAATACGTACTCACCAATGAGAGTGTAAGATAATGAAGAGACCAGTCTCCATGAACACTTTAATGAAAATACTAAGTTTAAAAAACTTAATACTAATAATGAGATGAGAAATCATCTATTTAGCTATGATGTCCTCATACTAGAAGCCAACTTCCATGATGTATGAGTTGAATGTAATGGAACTTTATACCGAGCACCGATAGGCTAGCTATGAGCGGTGATGCCTTCTTTCGGGAAGGGAGGAGGTTCACGTAACTCTCATGAGATGAGACTGTCCGGCTTGCCGGGTATGGGTCTCCATACATATCCTAGTCTTTGAACCTATATTGCCACTATAGGGATCTGGCGGGGTTAAATTCCCATAAACGCTAGCATGTTATTGAATCAATTTTAGCGGGTGATTCCACCTCTTTTCGGTGTGGGGGAGACACTGGATTTCATGATGCTCAGATGATCTATGTCAGTTAAAGTTAAAGTTCCCAATGAATGAATGTGGCCAGCCTCAAATTAATCATATAAAGAAATGAACGATACCGAAGGTGTTAGGATATTATAATCAAGAGATGAGCTAGATTCAGGTAATGACATTAGGTTATTCCTGATCATTGCACAACAAACCTGATGAAAGTCTTAAACTACATCCTAGGTATAGCTGGTGTTCGCACTGTCCTATGAATGAATTGAAATAAAATACGTATGAAGGAATGAAGCAGACTCTGTGTTTGCTAAAGAAGGCTCCCTAGTTGAGGTCCCATATGTTGAGCCCTCATTTTGGAAAGTCATAAGGTTAAGTCTATGATAATAAGATCTCATGGTATATGAATGAATAATATGAAAGAAACTATGTGTTATATGTTATGTGCTATATGAAGATGTTATGTGTTGTGTGCCATACAATGATTATAATGATGCATGTCACACTCATGGCATAACTTTCCCAATCTCAATTTAGCAAGTCCACTAACTTGACTTCCAAACATCATGTTGTATCGCACCTCATTTTCCCGAATTTTTTCTCTCTCTAGAATTTCTCTCTCCTCACAGACGCTCTCTAAAAACGGCTGAAAAGCTCCACTCGCCCAGCGCCGCAACGGTGCATGGGCCACCGATAGATGGTAACTGGCCACCGGACCAGTCACAAAAGGAGCGCTTCGAAGTAGGCTCCTTATCCCAGAGCAATACGCGCCAATAACGACCTCGAAATACCTCGAAATCGCAGGCGGAATATGCGATGGAACCTGCGACTGTCGAAGAGGTTTTCGTCGAAGAACATGGAAATATTTCCTCGAGGAATTCTGCGGGGAATCGAAAGGAAATAAGTAGAGAAATGGAATCCACTCATCAAGATCTATCTCCAGTTAAAAAATTACAGAATTCCACCGTCTCTATTGTGCAAAATCGAGAGGCGACTGATGGAGAAATCGCGACGATATCGCCGGAGTTGCGCCCGTTGATTCGAGCCACTTCCACTCAGATTCGAGAAGTCGCGACCACTGGGTTTTGTTCCTCTGAGGATGAGCTATCCCCTGTCCAAAGCTCGAACGAAATGGGTGGTGGAATCGCCGGCGGTGATAACTCCGGTGAACCTGCAACTCCAATCGCCGGAATCAATGGCAGAGCTATAGAAAAAGATGATTCTCAAGCACAGGGCACTCATGTAACAATTACTCCTCATCAAAATGTTGGAAAAATCACCCACAACAACAATCAATCGATCGCCATAGTTCACAAATCCAGCGAGCACCACGAACAGCAAGACAGTGCTGGAGAAGGAACAAACTGTAATCGCAGGGATACACCAACTGTTAGGGCATCAGCGCAATCAATAATTGATAACAAAACTAGGATCAACGAAATCAATCATCAACATGTGGAGAATTCAATGGATCGACAAGCTGCTCACATGAACAACAAAAACACAAACTTGACAAAATCAACAGATGAAGCTGCTAACTTCTCCTTTGCTATTATAAGTAAGTCTCTACAACTAACTCCTAATCTAAATGCAGGTAATTCAACAACAATACAGAATAATGAGGATACAGTTAGGAAAAGGGATGCTAAGGAACAAGGACAGGAACAGGACAAAGGAAAATCTGATCATCCCAATCGTCTGGAACAACCAACTGAGGAAACAAGGAAGAAGGTTGAAGGAGCCAAAGCTGATCAGCAACAAGGACATAAGGAGAGGCAAATGGAACAAGAAGGACAAACTAACAAACAAATGGGAGATGCCACGCCAACAATGGGAACTACTTATCATCCTAGCAAGCAGAATCACCAAACTGAAGAAGAGTGCAAAAATATAGAGGGAGCAAAATACAATCCAAGGCAAGAAAACACTAGCAAACAGCCGGAGCATCCAACACACAATCATAAACAGGTGGGAGGTATTGTTGGCAACACAAACGATCAGACTAAAGAGGCATAGCACAACAATTTTCCTAAGATTTCCAACAATTACTCCAGGTATGATCACAACTCTCAAACTGATAAATTTAGCAAACATGATGTGCCTTTCAATCATATTACTACTAGACAAACTTCAGGCCAACAACAGGGGCAGCATGTTAAGAATAATGCCAACAGTGATACCAATTCAGAACCTGCACCTTATATAGTGATCCAATCTTTTGCTGCTAGACTTAGATATAACCAGGCTCAAAATGAAATCCCCATTAAACTTAATGAACCTATTCACACAACTAGACAAGGACTCCCTGCAGTACTAATAGATGAAAATGACTACTACGTGAAGTTGGCTGAAATTTGCAAATACACTCTTGTTGGGAAGTTTACAAACACTATGCCAAGAATGGAACTAGTGAGAAAAAGCTTTATTCAACAAACTCAATTGATGGGGGGTGTTAAGATCACACACTTTAACTCTAGGCATGTATATATTGATTTAGACAATGAATTAGATTATCAAACAGTTTGGACTAAGTTAAAAATGACTATTGAGGGTCAGGCCATGAGAATACAAGCCTGGACCCCAGATTTTACACCTGAAGAAGAAACACCTGTTGTGCCTATATGGGTGTCTATACCAGGTTTGCCTTGGCACTGTTACAACAAAGTATTTCTATCGACCATCTTGGAAAGTATAGGGAAAGTTCTGTTCCTAGACTCACCTACTTCTCAAAGAACTAGGGGTAGCACCATTAGGGTGAAAGTCCAAGTAGATCTCACCAAGGAAAGACCTTCCCATGTTTGGTTGGGTTTTAAAAATGCTAATCCTAACAAAGGAAGGTGGTTGAAAGTGGATTATGAAAGCATCCCTAGCTACTGTTTCTATTGTAGACATCAAGGGCATAAGAATGAAGAGTGTACTATTAAAAGAAGGGATGAGGAAATTAGAAAAAAAAAAGGAGCTGGAAGAAGTCAAAAGCAGTAAAGAAACAGGTGCAGGAAAAAATCAGGAGCAAGGAAAAAGCACAAGAGAGGATATTTCAAAGAGTTCCAATCAACAAACAAAAAACCAACAAGGAGGAACAGGGCAAGCAAGTGACATGAATCAAACAAAGGCTCAAATGATCAACCAACAACAAAGGAATGCTACTCAATTGCAGACTGGACAGACGCAACAAGGAGAGACAAATGAGGAGCAATGGCAAACACAAAAGAAAAAACATCAAAAACAGCAAGAGCAAGTCAACTCCAAAGCTGTATGGAGACCAGTCACCCCACCAATGCAAACAACTAATGGCAACAATCAACAAGAACAATCAATTACAGGTATAAATGTTCTCCCAACTCAAAATACTTTCTCACATCTTGAAGTGCAGGAAATCCAGGACAATCAACAAACAGGAAAGCAAGTATCAAAGGTAACAATTGCAAGCAGTGCAAACCAAAATGTCAATCTACAAAATATTGAAAGAAATAGCAAGAAGATCCCAGGTATTGACTTATCTCTCCCAAGTCCCAAAACCCCCAATTTAATACATGTTGAAACTTGTCATACTGTGGAAGTCTGTGGAGGTATGGATGGGGGGAGTAAGGAGATACCCACTAACTTGCAGGAAGGGGTTACCAAAGGGGGGTTTTTGCCTCATGTTATGCATGAGGGGTTGGATGACCATAGGATTGACCATAGAGACCTTAGGGATGCCTATACTGTTATGAAACAGCAGGATCAACAGCCTGAACAAAACTCTCAACAAAGAGACAGCTGCAAACAGAGCACCAATGAAAAAAGTGTGCAACAGCAAACTGGGAAAAAGCAGGGTACTAATCAAAGGGAACAAAGTGGTAAGGTGGATATTGGAGGTACTTCTAAGAGTAAAAACAAGCCTAGTAAGCAAAAAAAGGATGCTGAAAAAAGAAGGCAAGAAAGACAGCAAAACATAAATAAGGAGCACAAACAGGGGCTGAGGGAGGAAACAGGCAATAGATTTGTAATGGTGGATGACAACCATGGTCTGGACATCCCTCCATTACAAATCCAATATATGACTCCAACCAAAGCAGAACAGCAACATAAACAGCAACAAAACAGCCAAAAACCATCACAGCCTGTGGAGGATGAATATGCAGTCCTTAACTCTGAAGAGGAGGCAATTGAGGATGATCTCTCTATAGATAAAGGGGATGATAATGATGAGACTAGTGAGGCTCTTATTAGGGACTTCAATCCATACAGAGATCAGACAATAGAGAAGGAAGTCCATCAGACTACTATGAACCAAAGCCTATCTCCAAGGAGCTTCCAACAGGAAAGGTTCCATTTCACCAAACAGGATGCTAAAACTGTCACTGCTGGCAGACCCAATACTAGATTGTTCTTATACAAATTCCCTCAATGATTAGTAAAATCATATGGAATGTGAGGGGGATCAATACCCAAGGAGTTGTGGAAAGACTCAAAATGCTTAAGAAAATGCACCATCTTTCTATTATTGCTATTTTGGAACCTTTCTCAGATAGTACTAATATCCAGAGCTTCAAAATGGAATTAAACATGGATAATGCTATTAGTAATTGCAATAGTAAGATTTGGGTTTTTTGGAACAGTGATATTGACTGTAATATTCTTGATGAAGATGAACAGCAAATCACCTGTGATATAAAACACAATGAATTACAACAACAATTTACTAATACTTTCATCTATGCAAAATGTAAAGACTACCTAAGGAGGCCCTTATGGGATAAACTACTTTACCATGCTTCAGTTAATACCAAGCCTTGGTGTGCTGTGGGGGATTATAATGTTATTACTGATGTTGGGGAAAAACTAGGTGGTCTTCCTTATAACATGAGAAAAAGCTTGGATTTCATTGCTGTCATTGAAGCCTGTGGTCTTGTTGACATTGGGTTCAGTGGCCATAAGTTCACTTGGTCTAATAAGAGGGGCATCAATCACAGAGTTTGGAAGAGACTTGACAGGGCCTTGGTAAATGACTCATGGTTAGAAAAGATGCCCCAAACAACCATAACTCATTTACCAACTACGGGGTCAGATCATTGTCCTTTGTTATTGGAGATGGTATCTACTGCAGCCGACCACATTAAATATTTCAGATTCCTTAACTGTTGGGTTGACAATCCCAACTTTACGCTTACTGTTAAAAATTGCTGGGATAGACCTGTGGTTGGTAATGCTATGTGGAAATTTCATCAGAAAATGAAACGCTTATCTAATACCCTTAGTGCTTGGTCAAAAAATGAATTTGGAGATATATTTCAGAAAGTTAGGATGTATGAGGAACAAGTGCATGAAGCGGAAGAAAAATACATCCTAGACCAAACTAGCTCAAATAGGAGTACCCTCCATCAACTCAATGCTCAATATATCAAATTCCTCAAACTTGAGGACACTATCTTGAAACAAAAGACTCAACTTCAATGGTTTAAAGATGGTGATACTAACTCCAAGTACTTTCATTCAATTATAAGGGGAAGGAGGAGGAAACTATTCATTCACAAAATTGTCACAGAAAATGGGGATTGGATTGAGGGTGAGAACACTATTGCTCAGGAGGCTTGTGAGCACTTCAAGAGCATATTTACTGGTGAAGATAAACATATTAATGAGCACAGTCTTGATTGCATCCCCAAAATGGTCAATCAAGACCAAAACACCTTACTCACCACAATACCTGGCTTGGATGAACTTAAAGAGGTAGTTTTTTCTATGAATCCTAACTCTGCAGCAGGACCTGACGGTATGAATGGGTTTTTCTTTCAAAAATGTTGGAACACTATTAAGAATGATTTGCTGGAAGTTCTTCATGCTTTCTTTAGTGGCCAAATGATTCCTAAGTACTTCTCCCATTCTTGCATTGTACTACTCCCTAAAGTAAATAATCCTAACAAACTTACGGAATTTAGGCCAATAAGTCTGAGTAACTTCACTACTAAGATTATATCTAAACTAGTGAGTAACAGACTTAGCCCCATCCTTCCAGCTTTGATTTCTACCAATCAATCTGGTTTTGTGAAAGGAAGAAGTATTTCGGAAAACATCATGCTCGCTCAGGAAATCATTCACCAAATCAGGAAACCCAACATTGGAAGTAATGTAATTATCACGTTAGACATGGCAAAAGCTTATGACAGAGTCTCCTGGTCATATATTTGTCTGGTTCTAAGGAAGATGGGCTTTTATGAGGTGTTTATTGATATGATCTGGAGAATCATGGCCAACAATTGGTACTCCATTATTGTTAATGGAAAAAGATATGGGTTCTTCCGCTCATCTAGAGGTCTCAAACAAGGTGATCCACTCTCCCCGGCCTTATTTATTTTAGGTGCTGAGGTATTATCGAGATCACTCAACAGACTTCATACTCACCCAGACTACCAAGGTTTCATCATGGAAAAGAGGGGGCCCCAAGTGAATCATCTAAGTTTCGCGGATGACATTATTCTCTTTACCTCAGGAAGATCCAAAACCTTGAAACTCCTTATGTATACTTTAAAGGAGTATGAAAAGATTTCGGGGCAACTTATCAATGGAGATAAAAGCCATTTCATACTACACTCTAGTGCTTTCAATAGCACTAGGGATAGAATTAAAAGGCTGACAGGTTTTAAACAGAATCAAGGCCCTATCACTTACCTAGGTTGCCCTTTATTTGTTGGCAGACCTAGAAATGTTTACTTTTCTGATCTTATTAACAAGGTCGTTTCCAGAATTACAGGTTGGCAAACAAAACAACTTAGTTATGGTGGAAAGGCTGTACTCTCCAAACATGTTCTTCAAGCATTGCCTATACATCTCTTATCAGCTGTAATCCCGCCAACTACTATCATCAGACAAATTCAAATGCTCATTGCAGATTTCTTTTGGGGATGGAAGAATGATAGGAAAAAATACCATTGGTCCTCTTGGAAAAATATGAGTTACCCTTATGAGGAAGGAGGGATAGGGATGAGGAATCTACAAGATGTGTGCAAATCCTTCCAATTCAAGCATTGGTGGAGTTTCAGAACTAAACAAACTTTGTGGGAAGACTTTTTGAGAGCTAAGTATTGTCAAAGATCTAATCCGGTGAACAAAAAATGGGATACTGGACAGTCTTTAATTTGGAAAAATATGCTAAATACAAGACAACAAATGGAGCAACACATCCATTAGAAACTCCAAGCTGGGAATTGCTCCTTTTGGTGGGATAATTGGCTTGGTACAGGTCCTCTAGCTCAACACACAGCCAGCAGCAACAGGTTTAATAACAGCACTGTAGCTGATTTTTGGGAAAATGGAGAATGGAAGTGGAGCAAATTGGTGAAGCATGCACCAGTAACCCACCTTTCCAGCATCCTAGCTACCAGAATTCCTCAACAACAACACATAACTGACCAAGCAATTTGGAAGCTGAACATTCATGGCATATTCAATTGCAAATCAGCTTGGGAAGAAATCAGGAACAAAAAGGCTAAGAACAATTTTAATTCTTTATTATGGCATAATTTCATTCCTTTTAAGACTTCATTTCTTCTATGGAGAGCATTAAAGGGTAAACTTCCCACAAATGAAAAATTATCTAACTTTGGCATTGAGCCATCACCTTGCTTTTGTTGTTTTGATCGAGCAGGCATGGATACCATTGGGCACATCTTCAATTCTGGACCTTTTGCAACTAAAGTGTGGAAGTTTTTTGCAGCAACTGCAGGGCTGCAAGCCGATCAGTCCACACTGCCAGCACTGATCAAACAGTGGTGGACAGCCAAGCCGAGCAACACAGGCCACAAACTGCTGCTGCAAGCGACACCAATATTCATCTGCTGGAATTTATGGAAGAACAGGTGCGCATGCAAATACGGAGGCAAAAAAACCAATATCAGCCGCGTCAAGTATGCAATCTACAAAGATACCTTCAAGATGCTGAAAAATGCATTCCCAAGTATCAATTGGCCTGCAAACTGGACAGCATTGATTCAAACAAGTGAAAAGTGTGTTCACAAAATTAAAGTATGTATGGTAACATGGATTAAGCCTCCAGACCAATGGATAAAGATTAATACAGATGGAAGTGCTCTCATCAATGAAGGAAAGATTGGGGCTGGCGGTATCATCCGAGATAAAAAAGGCAAAATGATAATGGCTTTCTCAACACCTCTTGGAGAAGGATCGAACAACCAAGCTGAAATTGAGGCTGCTCTCTTCGGACTGACTTGGGCTTTTGAACTAGGTTACAACAACATTTTACTTGAGTTAGACTCCCAATTAGTGGTGCAATGGATTTCAAATAAAATAGCACCACATTGGAGTCTTATCAATCAAGTTGAAAGACTACAACAAATCATCATGCAAACTCAGAATTTCAAATGCTATCACATCTTTAGAGAAGCAAATTGGGTAGCAGACGCACTCTCAAAGCATAGCCACAACAATACAGCTCCCCAAGTCTACGTCCACAGCAACCAACTCCCTAAAGAAGCACATGCCTACTATCAAATGGATCTGATGGACATGCCAAGTTTTAGAAGAAAGAAGACCAAAATGATTTTTGATCCTCCTTGATTATACTACCTTTTTCAATTTAGCTATATGTAAATAATATAGCTACTTTGAATAGGACATAGTTAAATAGTTGATAGGCTTTCTTGTAAAGGGAGAGTCTCCCTAATTTATGCTTCCTAGATACTATGTAATGAGAGGAGTCCTCTCCTTAGGTTCGTAGTATTTTGGTTTTAGCTTTCAAATGTAAGGAGAGGAGTTGAATTTCAATAGGAAAGTCAACTCCAAACCACCTTAGGATTGGAGGTTAGGTTTTATGTCCCCCTCCTTGTAATTTTTTGTTTTGTATTAATGTTAAGGCCTGGGGGTGTCGCTCAGCCCCTACCCCTCCAAGGGTATTAAAATAATAATAAACAAAAAAAACATCATGTTGTTAGGAAAAAGCTCTTCTTCCTCATGCATTTCCCTGGTGTGTGCTTGCATATACCCATACTTAGTACAAGTGTGTACTAATTCCATACAAACATCTACTTTTAGGTGCAGGCACAGGTGGATGGTAGAGCTACAGGTTCGTTGTTGCAGCTATCCGGACGTCAGCATTAATCTGGAGTTTGCTAGGTCCTCATGCTTTCGAGGATGCTACTGTTTTACATTCTAGTGTAGTTTTAGAGTTGAGCTAGTGGAGCATGTTCCAATGGCGTTTCTTTCCTATTTTGGTTCAGACTTTGTTTTGGTGTTATTTTGATCGATATACAATTAATACTTAATGAATTATTTCTTTCAATTGCTTATCTCTTAATTGTTAGATGGTTGATGCACTAGTATGATATTAGACTTCCTACTTGAAAGGCTATAGTTCCTTATCTATTTGTATTTTGTTGCTATTGGCTAAGTGTGCATAGCGATTAAGTTACGATCAAATTGGCATTACGATGTGAAATGGTAGTGTCATTCGGGGACGAATGTTCCTAAGGGGGGGGGGATAATGTAACGATTTGAAAAAAATAAAATAAGAATAAATAATAGGTAATTAAGGTGATTTAATTATTAAATTAAAATCTGAAATTTTAAGGGCATAATGGTCCTTTCGCATATTAATTAAGATAAACAAGAATTTTATTAATGTAATTTAAATTCTATTTGACTGTCTAGAATTAGTCTCCTAATCCTAATAGTTCTCTCTCTCACACGCTTCTTAACTCTCTCTCTCACGTTCTCCATCATTCTCATGTTATTCTGCCAAATATCAACAGTTCTTCACGCTTGAAGAACTCACATGAAATTTTAAGAAAAACAAAGCAACCAAAAAAATATATTATTAAGGCGAAGAAAAGTTGTTCGTTGAGTGGTGTGGACGTTGAGGTAATTGGATTGATTTTTGGAGAGAGTTGTGGGTAGCGAATTCTTCGTTTGAACATCAATAAAGGTATGGGTTTCTCTCATTGAATTCTTCCTCCAAGAGTCTTTTGAACGTTTCTTAAACTCTTGAAACTAAGGTTTTTCCCCTTCGTATGTCCTTGTCCTTACCTCCCTAACAAATTTGTAGGATGGGTATGTTGTGTTGCTAGATTTTTGCATGAATGATGTGTTTAAATTTTGTGTCTTTCGGAAAGTATGAAAGTATATATGTATGTATTTGTGCAAGATTTTGACCATGACTTTAAGTCTTTCTTTAGCATGTCAATACATTAGAGATTACTCGTGTTTTATGTGCAAATAGAGGCTCTTAAAAGCTTGATGTTCACTTGGTTGAAATGCTAGAAATTTTGGTTAAACAAATGACGAAATCATACTTTTAACTTGACTTAAGAATCCGAACGAACGACAAATAAAGAGGTGCTTAAAAGTACCGTAAATCGCTTCATAAAAATGTGTAACAAAGTCCCAGAATCTGGAAATTCGCTACAGGTGAATTCTGGAAATTTTAAGTGTAAAAAAAATTAAATAAAAATAGGTGAGGTCTGCAGGGATCGAACCCGAGACCTCACCAAAGTAAGCCAAAAAAAGGGAATGTGCCAGACGGGGCTCGAAATGGGGGCTGGGACCAGTGAAATTTGCTTAAAAAAATGGGGCTGGCGGGGATCAAACCCTCGCCCGGTCTTGCGCAGAAAAAAAAAGAGAAAAAGAAAATGGGGCTGGAGGGGATCGAACTCGCGACCAGCCCCTGATTTTGCAAAGAATAAGAGAAAAAAATAATGGGGGGATGGGGGTTCGAACTCGCGACCAGCTCCTCCCTCGCGAAAAGAAAAGAAAAATTAAAGGGGAGGCGTGGGATTCGAACCCACGACCTCCCAGTACGCGAAGTGAAGGGTTATTTTTTTAAAAAAATTAATAATAAGAATAGAGGGGCTGTGGGGGTTCGAGCCCACCACCTCACAGCCCCCTTCAGCGAAATTGACACAAAAATAAGGAAGGCTGTGGGGGTTCGAACCAACAACCTCCCCATTGTAGTGAATTTAATTAAATTACGATTAATTAATAGTAAAATAAAAATAAAAATAGAAATTTTATCCCTTCATGTCAATATTCAGATTTAATTTAGAATTCTAATTAAAATAGAAAATTAATTCTTTCATGTAAATATGAAGATTTAATTTAGAATTCTAGTTAAAATAGAAAATTAATTATTTCATGAAAATGTTGAGAATTAATTTAGAGTTCTAATATTACGAATATTAGAAATAAAATAAAATAAAAAAATATATAAATTATATCCAAGTTATTCAAGACTTGGGTTCCCGTTCCCAAATCTACGTATTGATACATAAGTCATACGTGAGTAAAATATTCAAGAATAATGCCATCTACTTAGATCCACAATCAAGATCTTGGCATATATGCAAGATACATAAGTCTTGCAATACAGAATCTTATAAAAGTAAGAATCACTTAGCGATCTATGAATGAAGCCCATTGCTTGTATGTATAGACACATAAGTTTAACATACGTTCAAAAATAAGTGAACCTAAGATATACGTAATGAAATGAAGAAATGAATATTCACATAATAAGAGGTGAGTAACTATGAAAAATAAAAGTGCTAATAATGTAAAATGTGGTGACAATCATGATGTGAGGCTAATGTATATGATGAGAGCAATCTCAAATGAGCCTAAGTAAATGTTGCCAATACGTACTCACCAATGGGAGTGTAAGATAATGAAGAGACCAGTCTCTATGTACACTCTAATGAAAATATTGAGTTTAAAACACTTAATACTAATGATGAGATGAGAAATCATCTATTGAGATATGATGTCCTCATACTAGAAGCCAACTTCCATGATGTATGAGTTGAATGTAATGGAACTTTATACCGAGCACCGATAGGCTAGCTATGAGCGGTGATACCTTCTTTCGGGAAGGGCGGAGGTTCACGTAACTCTCATGAGATGAGACTGTCCGGCTTGCCGGGTATGTGTCTCCATACATCTCCTAGTCTTTGAACCTAGATTGCCACTATAGTGATCTGGCGGGGTTAAATTCCCATAAACGCTAGAATGTTATTGAATCGCTTTGGCGGGTGATTCCACCTCTTTTTGGAGTGGGGGAGACACTGGATTTCATGATGCTCACATGATCTATGTAGGTTAAAGTTAAAGTTCCCAATGAATGAATGAGGCCAGCGTCACATTAATCATATAAAGAAATGAACGATACCGAAGGTGTTAGGATATGATAATCAAGAGGTGAGCTAGATTCAGGTAATGACATTCGGTTAATCCTGATCATTGCACGGCAAACCCGATGAAAGTCTTAAACTACATCCTAGGTATAGCTGGTGTTCGCACTAGCCTATGAATGAATTGAAATGAAATAAGTACGAAGGAATGAAGCAGACTCTGTGTTTTCTAAAGAAGGCTCCCTAGTTGAGGTCCCATATGTTGAGCCCTCATTTTGGAAAGTCTTAAGGTTAAGTCTATGATAATATGGTCTCATGGTATATGAATGAATAATATGAAAGAAACTATGTGTTATATGTTATGTGCTATATGAAGATGTTATGTGTTGTGTTCCATACGATGATTATAATGATGCATGTCACGCTCATGGCATAACTTTCCCAATCTCAATTTAGCAAGTCCACTGACTTGACTTCCAAACATCATGTTGTTAGGAAAGAGCTCTTCTTCCTCATGCATTTCCCTGGTGTGTGCTTGCATATACCTATACTTAATACAAGTGTGTACTAATTTCATACAAACATCTACTTTTAGGTGCAGGTCCAGGTGGACGGTAGAGCTACAGGTTTGTTGTTGCAGCTATCCGGACGTCAGCATTCATCCGGAGTTTGGTAGGTCCTCATGCTTTCGAGGATGCTACGGTTTTACATTCTAGCGTAGTTTTAGAGTTGAGCTACTGGAGCATGTTCCACTGGCGTTTCTTTCCTATTTTGGTTCAAACTTTGTATTGGTGTTATTTTGACCGATATAGAATTAATACTTAATGAATTATTTCTTTCAGTTGCTTATCTCTTAATTGTTAGATGTTGATGATTAACGATTACGAAATATAAAGAATGTTTAATAAGTATGATTAAAGAATAAAAAATTTCAAAATTTCCGCTAAAATTAATCTATGTAAAGTAAGAATGACGTAAGTAGGCTTGTTTGCGACCTCTGAGAGGTCAATGACGCCGGTCTCGTCTGGAGTCTAGATTCCGGTCGTGACATATTAATTTTAGTTATTTATGAGAATGTTATTGTTTAATTATTGAGTAAGTCTTCCACTGATTTATGTAAGTCGGGTCAAGCGTATGCGCAAGGCCAGAAATGACCATTGGGTGTCAGTCTCGTCTAGGGTGTAGACTCCAGGTATGATAAAACCCACCCATGTATTTTGTGTTGCCCGAGAGAGAGGCCGTGAAACCAAGATCACAATACTTATGGCCTAAGGAGTGAGTGGGCATGAGGTTCAGCCTGAGAGGTTAAGTCCTAGTCCCACATCCTAACACTCAACTCGAGAGAGAACTTATTTCCATCTAAAGCTTAGCCTAGTCATTTTTATCTTGCAAATTTTCTATCGAAAGCATGTACCCAATGATTTATCTCAATTGTATTTTGTTCACAACCCAAGAACTTCTCCTCATACTTGATTTTCTTATTTTTTTTTACTATACTTGTGACAACCCCCCCTCCTTGACCGTTAACTTAAAAAAAATTTATTCGTTAATATCTTTAGCTACAACTAATTAGAATGAGACTCTAATTTACTACATCTTCTTGAAATTGCTTCCTTGGGGCATCACCCCTACCCTTGGTTAGGTTACTAAACTATTGACGATTGTAGACACTGATATCATAGTTTAGTGTCGTTGGTCACGATAAGAAATCAAAAAATTGCCGCTGCGAGGGAGTGATGTTATGTAAAAATGTAGCGTTCTGTTTAGTGTAGTTTACTAATTTTACTTTTAGTTTATTTTTCCTTTTGTTTATTGCGTATGAAAGTCATATAATCATAGATGAAAGAGTGCTTGGCAAGTCGGTTGAGGCAGATTAAGAAGTCGAGGGTGACTTCAATTTAATTGTACTGGTATCTCAACTAAATGACTTGTCCACCAAAACAGCTGAGGTGTAAAACTAATGCAAACACCAAGATATGTATATATCTCCTCATGAGCAGAAGAAGTATAGAGAAGTTGAGAAAAGTTGCATTAGGACACACTTCAAATCATTCTCCAAAAAAATCACCGATCAAGATCGAGTGTTGGACGAAATGAGAGAGAAAGTGGAAGATTTAAATCAATTGATTGGATCTCATTCTAGATCATTACAGCACGTCAGACCACTCCTGATGTTTGCAGTGTATCAACCCCGTTCAAACAACACGGACACTAGGTTTGACTCCAATAACAATGAGTGAGGCGGGGTCACCTTTTATTGTCGATTCTTGCGTATATTAATTGTTGTAGACCTAGAAAAAGCAGAATTAATCTAGAAAGGGAAGATACAAGCGACTTATGACATTCAAGTTTTTATTCGAGGTAGGTGATGATTGTGATTTCACGTTGGTTTGATATATATATTTGTTATTGCTTATTTATAAAACATCCATGTATGAGAATGTTGCATTATTCATCACACACTATGTAAATGAGTATGAACAAATATTTGTAATCCATGAACCACCTCTTGTTGTATAATCTTGATGATGTGATTGTGTATGTGACTGGAATCATATTGCTATGTTCCAGCATGCTAAAACTTAGGATCAAATTTCCACTTTTTGTCATGCTAACAATTTGGATCGGATTGCCATATTCCAGCATGCTAAGAGTTTGATCGAATTTCTACGTTCTGGCAGGCTAACTATTTTAATTTGGGTTCCGTGAGAGGACCAACTACTTGTGATATTTGTACTTATTGTGTATGAACAATGACTTGTGACTTCTCGAGCATATCTACTTAGAGTGAGTGGGGGAGTGTGACTCCGTTCATGCATTGCACAAGTAGACTTTAAAAGTGGTTTTGGTGTTGTTCTCTTCTACTATGAAGATTGTGTCAATCAATGTTGTTGATATTCAGTATGTTACATGGTTTTATCGTTGCTTTGACTTATATATGTTTCACTAAGTAGGATAGTCGTAAGATCCTACTAGTATACGGTGGTTGTATACAGATTCTGCACTTTCTCTTATTTTTGTTGAGTCTAGGGCATCTTCTAGCCGCTATTGAAGGATCTCCTTAGAAGATCAATGACAATTTTGTATTCAATGTTGAGCTAGTTATTTCGGGTTGCCTTGAGTTTACTTTGTTTAAGTCAACTCTCTTTGGGCTCAAACTATTATTTAAGGTGTTGTTTCTTTCGAGGTTGTACCCCTGGTTCTTAGACATGTCGTTAGTAGAGTTTTGGTACAATGACTTTCAGGTTCTAGGTATTTAATTCATCATTTGTTTAGTTAACTTGTTTCCGTAACTGAACTACCTTAGTTTTGGTTTAGTTCCTTAGTTTTAGTTGTAGCAGTGGTTCCCCCACCGGATGGTTAGTGTGGGTGCCAATACCGACAATTTGGGTCGTAACAGTCTTACAGATGCACCACAATATTGAGCTTATTGGAAATGAGGACTAGTCAAATTGGGCTAAATTAATCCACCAAAGAAATTAAAGTAGAACAAAAACCTTGGACTATTATTTATCCACATAAGAAGGGAAAAACCGTGAAACCCAACAAAAGCAAGTGTTAGTCGCATACTTCTAGCTAGATTAACAACTATTGGCAAAATGGGAGCACCTATATTACATGGAAACACAAATCTTGATAATCAAAGAGAAAGAAAAGCTTCATGTTAATAATACTTACCACTATTCATGAAAAAATTCAACCACCTACTCTGATTATTAATCTTCAATCCGATAAGATCTCTTCGCATATTTTGAAGATTTTCTATAATCTCTACCAATTCAGCGGATTGAAGGGGGGACAAAACAATCACCCAAAACAGAAAGCCATCCCAAAATTATCAAGTCTTAAAGATTAACAATAGATTCATCCCACGTAAACACAAAACTGTTAGTCTCACAACACCACCTTTCTGCAAAAACCCAAACAAAATTGATCTGTCTAGACTCTAGAAACTAACATCTTTATAGCTTTGTAAATTCATACAGCTTACCATACAGGGTGATGGATAACGTCCATCAGTTTAACCCATTCTTTCAATTTCATTTGTGGATTCCTCCATCAATTGAAACAATGCAAGGATACTTTCAATGGCCACTCTGATTCGGATGGAAAAGGAATGAAGGAGGCTTCAAATTTGGTCCTTCATTCGAAGAAACAATTGGATTTCAGAAATGGGCATTCCTTTGATGTGGGATTCAACAAAATTGTGAAACCAATATCTATTGTTTTTTATCCATCAGTTGATCTTCCACTGATTCATTAAAATGCACAATTCACCATGTTTTAGGACAAAAAAAAAGAGTGAATTTGATTCTTTTAGGACAAGAAAAAGTACTTCTTGTGTGTTTTTCTTTATAAGTTTAAAATTAGAATGACGGCTACACATGGTTTTTGCAGAGTATGGTTTACGTTCAACAATCAACTTTGCCATTACTGAGCATCAACTTCAATATTATACTTTGAGTGAAATGGAGGAACTAGTTTTTTTCACGGGGTGTTAAAATATAAAAATAAAATAAACATACAAGTCAATTTAGGGATTGTATAAATAGAATGTATGTAATAAAACTTTTAACCAATCTACATAGTATATCTTTTGAAAACATGTGGTTCTGTCATTGATGATAATGAATATTATTTGAGCGTTATGTGCATGAGCTTTTAATCCCGAGCCCCGATAAAGGAAGATGATTGTTGTAGACTATCTGTCAACGTAAAATTGGTGAACTTTGATGGAAATAACTAAAATGAATTATGAAAATCTTTCTAATTATGACATATATTCACTCAAGCAGTATTCTATTAATTCTTAATGTGATTTCAGAACTTATTTCAAAACATTCTAGAAAAATCCAACTTTTTGGTGTGGCATCTTTTATAGAGAAAAGATGAATTTGGATTGTCAATAATTATTTGAATATAATATTTTGAAAGATACAAGAAAATAGTATCTATATATTTTTAGTGGAGCGGTGTCATTCGACTCTTTTTGAGTACATGTATCTCTATCACTGATGTCAATGCGTATTACTTAAATTTTATGTGCAGGAGATTCATCTCTAAGACCTGCTAGAGGAAAAAAATTGAAGTAGGCTGACAATCAATAAAAAAACATTAAATTTAGTGAAATAACAAAATGAAATATGGCATGTTCTAAGGTTTATACTTTATCATACGATACATAATTATATTACTTGACCTTCGCTTGCATGAGCTTTCAGTTTTAATCCTTGGTAGAGGAAAATGATTGAAATAGGCTAACTACCAACATAATAGAAGTGAATTTGGTTATGGAGATAACAAAAATCAAACATGAAAGAATATATCTGTAAATATATAAAGGAATCAATATATAGTATGCATTAAAATAAAACTTTTCAACTACCAACATAATACAAAATTTTTCAATGAATTGGTGTGAGTTGACATATTTTTAATACAAGTGATTCCATCATTGATGATGATAATACTATGTAAATTTTATGTACATGAGCTATGTAAATTTTATGTACATGAGTTTCACTTCTAAGCCCCGATAGAGGAAGACGATAGTAGTAGGCTGACTATTAACGTAAAACTGATTGATTTGATGATGGAAATTACAAAAAAAAATGTGGAAATTTTTCTAATAACGACATATATTCTTTCTATAGTATTTTCTTTATTCATAATGTTATTTTAGAACTTACTTTAAAACATTCTAAAAAACACTTTTTTTGTGAGGGGTACTTTTGTAGAGAAAATATGAATTTGTTTGTAATTATTTGTTTCATATAATATTAAAGGATTCAACAAAATATATTTTATAGATACTTTTCAATGAAATGGTTCTGTTGACTCTTTTAACCACTAATTATGACATATGTTATTTAAACTTAACGTGCATAATCTTTTAATCTTAACCCGATAGAGGAAAACAATTAAGTTGTTTGTCAAGTTAAAGTTCGTGAATATTGTGATGGGAATAAAAAATGAAAAAAAATATGGCATGTTGTATAGATGGTTCACATTGTATCATAAGGTACATCATGATATTACTTGAACTTTACGTGCATTAGCTTTAAGTTGTAATCCTTGATAGAGTGGGTAATTGTCAATGTAAAATTACTGACAGAGATAAAAAAACATAATATGACCTAGTGTAAGGTTCATATTTTACCATCAAGTACACATTGGTATTAATAAAAATTTACATGTCTAAGCTTTTAGTCCTAAATGCCGACAGAGAAAGGCACATAAAGCATACAGACTTTCATTAAACCGATCAAACATGTGTATAATACTTCTTATTACAACACACATTACTAAATAGTATTTGATTTATTCATAATGCAAGTTTACAAATTACAAATTACTATTGATCATTCATCCAAATCACTTTTTTTTTTTTTTATTGTAGTGTTTTTTATGGGAAAAATAAATAAATTTAGATTGTCATTAGAATTTATATATATATATATATATATATATATATATATATATATATATATATATATATATATATATATATATATATATATATATATATATATATATATATATATATATATATATATATAGGCACCTAAACATAATTGTAATATCCCAAAAAATTTATAGCCATGACTTGAATCATCCTTCGCAGTGAGTTTGTTTTTTGACAAGGAATTAAAGAAATTACTTAGTATTAAGGTCAGGTCAATAGATATAGCACCTTGAGTTCTAAAAACTTAATTAAAAATAACAAAAATCTGAAATTCTTAAAGTTAAGCAAATTATGAGTTTTGGGTCAATTTTAAACAGAGCCCAGGATGAGTTAGGTGGTCTACAAGATATCATAGGAAAGCTCTTTGAATTATATGACTTTTGGTCTTTTCCTTACCCAATAACATTTAATTTGTTTTTATTAATACTTTTGGGTTCTAATTCTTTTAGGTTTTGTTTTATAATCCTAATATACGCCTAGCGTTTTAGTTGAGAGTTAAAGAAGAAAAAAGAAGAGAGGATCAAGCGTTCGTTCAAGAAATTCAAGATTTCATGAAGAACCTAGTTCATTTAGGTAAGTAAGCTTCCATATTGTTGAGTACGTCCAGCCACACGCCAATCATGATTTATTCAGCGTAATTTCATTCTTGAAATTTAAGAATTTAAGATCTTGATGAGTATTTGGTAAGTGTGCTTGAAGTTTCATTAAGTTTTGATGTAAGATTCCACATGGGTCAATTTTAGACGATCATATTTCTTAGAATATTAATAGTTATGTGAGTCATAACCTAATCGATTAAACATAATTTAGTCTACTTTCTAACGCCACTAATTTTGCATCAGTCCAATTTATGAGTGAAAAGTTATGACGATTTGAGTAACCTATATAGTGTTGTTACGAATTAGCCAATGAGAAAATATTTAATATAGTTGTTTTTGTCTTCTTACAGCCGAGTAAACCATACATGAATTTCTTAACTAATGGAACGTTAAAAACAATCAAATTTTCATGTTCACTAATGAAAATCATAATCCTTGGTTATAGATATTTCAAGAAACTAATTCACGAATCTCAAGAAAGGTTTTCTTGATTTTTTACTTTCAAGCTAGGGTTTCAAGTCTTATAATCAAGTTCTTCTTCAATATTCTTAAAGATTCTTCAATAATCTTCAAGAATCATGTTATTCTAGGTATGTAAGTCTATCATAGTGTTGGACTAGTTCGTCCTCACGCCCTGCATTTATGTTTAGATGAGTAAAACAATAATCTAGGATCCTACCCCTAGATTTGGGTATTGTTGAGATAAGTTGATTTTGAGTTCTTGAGTTTATTGTTTCTTTCAAACGTTCTATTCTTTATTGTCAAATTCCTATATTGTTATTCTTATTCTTCATATCATAAATCATAACTCTTGAATTTATATTTCACATTCAAGAGAGAGTTAAGGAGTAGGGATCAAGAAAGTCTTTGAGTACAATTGTGAATCCTTTGGTTTGAGCTTACTTTTGAGAAAGTAGGTAAGAGAATAAGTAGAGTCATATACAGTAATTTCATGTAGTTATGTAGACCTTTAAGTTAAGTTGTTTCATGCCCATTATTCAGCATAAACTTCGTAATTTGAGTATCTTTCAGAAAAGTGGTATCTTCAAGTTCTAAGCATTTAAGTGTTGAGTTCCTAGTCCATCATTGAGATTCATTCCTACTCGTGTAACTATTACATATTATCCAGTAAGTCCTTCAGAGGTGTAGTTCATGCCCATAATTCTGCATGAACGCTAATAGTTTAGCAGTCTTGAGATGAGAGGTATCATTGAGTGGTTGAATTAAGTAGTTCATGCCCATAATTCCGCATGAACCCTTTGAGTCGAGCATTATTGAGATGAGTAGTATCATTGAATCCATCTGTTCAGGAGTTTTTGAGTTTCAAGTATTTAGTTCTATGCATGGTTATTGGAAATCTTGAATTGAGTCATTCATGTCAATATTTCTGCATGAACCCTATTTCAAGAAGTCTTTTTACAAATTGTTATAAAACTTGAGCAATAAGTTGAAAAAGTATAATGTTGAAATTCTGTTTTTCAAATAAGTATATGGAGACTAAGTAATCTCAAAGAGATTAAAAAAATTTCACATTTATATTTGAATGGAAACTGAGATTTTCAAAGAGTCTTCGGGCTAGTTTTCAGAAAAGTGTAATAGCTTTCTAAATGTAGCAAGGAGAGAAAATGAGAGTTCCCAGATAGCCTTTGAGGTATGTTTTTGAGAAACAATCTCAAATCACAGAATAAGTATGTTTTTTAAACATAAAAAATAGTATATTTTTGGAATATTATTGATATATTTTGGGTGTAGTATTGAACACTGATATGGGGGAGAGTTCAGATAACTCACAGCCTCCATAAAGCATGCATCCATCATTGATTAAAAATGGTCATACTTTTTAGATGAATCCTTTTGACATAGACTAGTGGATCCAGTAGTAGTTCCGGTCATATACCTTTGAGTTTGTATAGGATGCGATGGTAGCGTGAGGTGGATCATTGTATCATCACTATAACTCTTATGCGATGGTCATCAGTTAGAGAAACTCCCACAGAAGTTATAGCATTTTTATATCCAATAGTTAATTGTATTTTCACATACATTTCAGAGTTATGTTGTATCCTTGATATATGCACAGAGTTGACAATATGTTTTTAAAGAACTTTCTTTATATTGCACTTTGTTAAACTACTTTATATTGAAGTGAGTTCAGTTAAATATCAGGAGTTCAGTTTTTTGAGTTGACTATCTTGAATTGATCTATTATTTATTGAGTCTAGTATCATATCTTTGAAGTTGAGTATCTAATCTTTGAGTTGAGTATCTTATCGTTGAGTACTTCTGAGTTGAATAAGTTGAGTGGTTTTGAGTATCCTTTAGTATTTTCTTGAGTTAAGTAAGATTGAAAAGAGATAGATATGTTTCCTTTTTATCAAGTTTCTAACTTATGTTATGCTTTAGAATTCCTCATACATGCCCGTACATTCCATGTACTAAACCATTTGGCGTGCATCTTTGGACAATATTCATACATGTATTTATGATCTTTAAGAAAAGCTTCGTTGATACATACGAGATTTCGAGTTAGCTATGGTGAGCCTCATTTATTCTGGGGGATTTCATTTACTTATCAGTTTAGCAAGGATGTTGTGGGTCTTGTCCCAAATTCCATATTTATCAGTTAGAGACTTCATAGATAGTCAATATAGTTAGAAAGTCTATATTAATCATTTATTTTATTAAATATTTTAAAGACTTAATTTGCTTATTTATGTAGAATTAAATCTATTATATTATTTAGAGTTTTTAATTTGAGTTAGAGTTTTGTATTCAGATTCATGAAATTAATTCAGTTTTAAGCTTTTGAATGCTTAAGTTAATATTCCGCTTGTAGTCAGCGAGGATGAGGGTTCGCTTGGGGACCAACAATGGTTCTTGAGTGCCGTCCACATCCAGGGAGTAGACTCGAGTCGTGACAAACTTAGTATTAGAGCAATGATTTCAAGTGTCCTAGAGTATCTATGAAGTCGTGTCAAGTAGGAACTTGTTTATTGTTGTGAGAGCCCCACATGTACAAACAAGGTACTAGAAACATTTAAGAGAATCTTTCCTTCTTTTATACTTTTAATCGTGCAAGAGAGATAAGTCATAGAGATCTATTCTAACTTGTGCGCTCTCAAAATCATTAGACTACCCATAATACTAGAGGTGTTTGAAAAGTAGAGTTTGTTCTTTGTCAATGAGTTTGTTCTAAGCAAGGGTTTTGAGGAAGTCATGATAATCAAGAGGGGCTTTAGAGAAGCCCAAGAGTAAGTTAAGTGTAACCTTTCATAGGAATGACTCATATTTATACGAATCATGCGTTTGAGAAGAAAGCAAATGGTACTATTTTCCTTAAGCCCTATTTCAACTAAGATCCTTTTAAAGATGTATGTTTAGAGCTTGGGTAAGATTTTCACTCCAAAAGGGTAGCAATATTTATGATATCATGAGCAATAATTGGGAAAGATCCTAGAAAAAGAAAAGTATGTAGAGGGTTAGAAATATAAGTAAGGGAGATGGTGTTGGACAAGCTATGTTATTAAAGTCATAATTCTAGTAAGATTATAATAAAAAGTTTTCCATTACGGGTAGAATTAGTAGTGAAGAGCTCATATAGGAGGTAAAGTAAGTGTTGCAAGTAAATATGAGTTAGAGTATACCTTAACTAGAAAGAAGTTATGCTGATATGTCAATGTGTTAATAATGACAAAGTCAAATTGGTGAACATTTGGAAGAGCAAGAGTATTTTATGAAGTGCTAAATCAAATCTAGTCTTATGATATTTGAAAGGAGAACGCCATGGTATTTAGACGATGATAGAAATATTTAAGAGATGATGCGAGTAAGTGAGTAAGTAGTGCTTAAGTTACGAAGTGGAATATGATGGTGATTCGAGTATGCAAACTGCGAGGTAAGGATTAACTAATTGTCATAAGGTCCTAGTTTTATTGAGATACAGTATAGTAAGTGATAAATCATATTGATGTTTGGGTTTAGTAATAAACGTTAAGCTTGAATTTAAGATGAGTGTCATGATCAAGAGAATGACAACATGAGGGTGATGATGTTAGTCTTTATATTTGATATGGTAGACTTGAGATAGAATATGTGAGAAATTGAGATAGTTGTTGAAATGAATGTGAGTAGTGGAAACCCTATGCTTTAGATAAGGGCAGGGAAGTGTGGCTCAGTCACTAATGTAAAAAAGAGCATTAACAGAATGCACACCAGTTAAAGATTTGGAATAGGTCCATTCAAGTGCTAGCTTTAGACCTAAGGGGGACATGGTAAGACGAGAAATCAAGTCAAGTAGTTGAGAGTGAGATAGTAATTATCAGTTCCAAACAGTTTGGGGGGTATCTTTTTAGAGGCTCTTTTTAGTAATGGAGTTGTTAGAACACTAAGCTTTAATGTGGTGGTAAGGAGTAATAGTTTTGTATGAGATTTCCTATAGAGTGGTATGGAAGTCGAACTTAAAGATTTGACTTAAGATTGAATGTAGAAAGGGAATTTAGTTAAACACAGACCTTAGTAAGAGTAACCCATTCCATACCAAGTCCAGCCGTCATTCAACGACAAATAATCCCAAGGAGGAGATAATGTAACACCCGAGAAAATTTATAGATAAGACTTGAACCATCCTTCATAGTGAGTAAGTTTTTGCCAAGGAATTAAAAAATTCTTTAGAATTAAGGTCAAGTCAATATATGTAGAACCTTAAGTTCGAAAAGAATTAAATTGAAATTACAAAATCTGAAATACGGAAAGGTAAGCTAAGTATTAGTTTTTCGTAAGCTTCAAACAAACATTACTGCTAGAAAAGGATGATTTGGGTGTGCTACAAGATATCATAGGGAAGATCTTTCAATTATTATTCCAACGCCACCGAGTTTGTTAAGTTTCAAGTTCGGATAAATGAGGTATGACTTTTTGAAGTTAGGTTGTCCGGTTAGGAAGGTAGCCGAAAATAGTAAGGGGTATTTTGGTCTTTTCCTAACCTAATCAGATTAAATTTGTTTTAAGTAATATTTTAGGGTCTAATCCTTTTAGGTTAAGTTTTATAATCCTAATATACACTAGAATTTTAGTTGAGAGTTCAAGAAGAGTAAAGAGGAGAGAATAAGCGTTAGTTGAAGAAATTCATGATTTTGCAAAGAACCTAGTTCTTCGAGGTATGTAAGCTACCATAGCGTTTGGTTCATTCACCCACACGCCAATAATGATTTATTTAGTGTAATTTTGTTCTTGAAATTCAAGGATTTAAGTTCTTGATTAGTTTTTGATATGTGTTCTTGAAGTATCATTATGTTTTGATGTAAGATTCTATTTGGATCAATTTTAAACAACCATGTATCTTAGAATATTAAGAGTTCTGTGAGACATAACCTATCCAATTGAGTATACTTGAATCTACGTTCCAGCGCCACCAATTTCGCATCAATAGAATTTCTGAGTAAAATGTTATGACGATTTTAGTAACTTATGCAATGTTGTTATGAATAAGCCAACAGGAAAATATTAAAAATAGTTGTTGTATTTTTACCTCCAAGAAAACCATGCATGAATTTCTTGTCTAAGAAAAGACTAAAAACAATCCGATTTTGTTGGTCACTAATGAAAATCATAATCCTTGGTCATAGATATTTCAAGAAACTAATTTAAGAATCCAAAGAAAGGTTTTCTTGATTTTGTACCTTGAAGATACGGTTTCAAGGCTTCTAATAAAGTTCTTCATCAATAATTATAAAGATTCTTCAAGAATATTTTGTTCTTCTAGGAATGCAAGTTTATCATAGAGTTTGACTAGTTTGTCCTCACGCACTACATCTACTTTCTGATCAGTAAAAGAATTGTTTAGGATCCTTTCCCTAGATTTGAGTATTATTTAGATAAGTTAATTTTGAGTTCTTGAGTTCATGTTTCTTAAAAAATTTATGTACCTAATTTTAAATTTTTTATATTTTTATTGAGATCTTTGATATTATAAAGCATAACTCTTGAATTCATAATTCACATTGAAGAGAGAGCTAAAGAGGAGAGTTAAAAAAAGTCTTTAAGTTCAATTGTGAATCCTTTGATATCAACTATGAATTTGAGCTATGTTTCGAGGAACTAAGTAAGATAATGAGTAGAGTTATATACAAATCTTCCACGTTGTTATGTAGACCTTCGAGTTGAGTTGTTTCATGCCTATAATTCAGCATGAACTTCCTAAGTTAAGAATCTTTCAGGGAAGTAGTATCTTCAAGTTCTAATCCTTTGAGTGTTGAGTTCATATTCCGTCTTTGAGATTCATTCCTAATCATGTGACTATTACATATAAACTTATAAGTTCTTAAGTAGAGTAGTTCATGCCCATAATTCCGCAAGAACCCTATTAGTCGAGCAGTATTGAGATGAGAGGTATCATTGAGTAGTTGAGTTAAATAGTTCATGCGTATTATTCGTATGAACCCTACGATTCAAGCATTCTTGAGATAAGTAGTATCAGTGACTCCATCAATTCTAGAGTTGTTGAGTTCCAAGTATTGAGTTATATCCATGATTATTGAAAATCTTTTGTTGAGTCATCATGTCAATAATTCGGCATGAACCATATTTTAAGAAGCCTTTTTACAAATTGTTTTAATAGATGTTTTAAATAGATTTGAGCACTAACTTGAGAAAGAGTAAAATTGAATTTATATTCTTCAAGTATATATATATATATATATATATATATATATATATATATATATATATATATATATATATATATATATATATATATATATATATATATATATATATATATATATATATATATATATATATATGGACTAATTATTCTCAAAGAGATCAAAAATGTTTTCACATTTAGATAAGAACGAAAACTAAGATTCACAAGAGCCTTCGATATAGTTTTTAGAAAAGAGTAATAGCTGTCTAAATGGAGCAAGAAGGGAAACTAAGATCTACAACATAGCCTTTGAGCTGTTTTTTTGAGCACTGATATCAATTCAAAAAATAATTATGTTTGTAAAAGATTAGAGCCAGTATATTTTGGGAGTAGTATTGAGCACCGATATGAAAAGGGGGGGGGGGGGAAGTTGAGACATCACAGCCACCATAAACTATGTAGCCATCATGGGTAGAAAAGGGTCATACTTTTCAGATAAATTATTTTCAGATAGACTAGTGGATCCATTAGTTGTTCAAGTCATATACCTTTGGACGGGTATAGGATG
This sequence comes from Solanum chilense, assembly GCA_032847665.1. Classification (NCBI taxonomy): domain Eukaryota; kingdom Viridiplantae; phylum Streptophyta; class Magnoliopsida; order Solanales; family Solanaceae; genus Solanum; species Solanum chilense. The sequence goes on from CM064964.1 coordinate 8,637,934, forward strand.
TGCTTGCAGAGTGAGATAAATTGTTGTGTCAACACTATAGCTCTTATGTGATGGTTGTCAATAGATAAAATCCCACATAGTTTTAGCCTTTTTATATGAATAAGTTAAATGTATTTTCATATACATTTCAGAATTATGTTGTATCCTTGATATATACACAGAGTTGACATTATGCTTTTAAACAATTTTTCTCTGTATTGCACTTGTTTAAACTGCTTTATATTGAAATGAGTTCAACTAAGTATTAGGAGTTGAGTATTTCGTGTTGAATATCTTAAGTTGAGTATCTTGAATTGATCTATTCTTCATTTAGTCGAGTATCATATCTTTGAATTTGAGTACCCAATCTTTTAGTTTAGTATCTAATCTTAGTTGAGTATCTCATTCATAAGTACTTCTGAGTTGAGTAAGTTGACTAGGTTTGAGTATCCTTGATTATTTTCTTGAGTTGAGGAAGATTGAAATGAGGTAAATATGTTTCCTTTTATCAAGTTCCAAGCTTATGCAATGCTTTAGAATTCCCCTTACATGCTCGTACATTTCACTTACTAAGCCATTTGATCTTCATTTTTTGATGAGTGGACACATGTATTCAGGATCTTCAATAGGAGCTTCGTTGATAAATCCGAGAGTTCGAGTTAGCTATTCTAAGCCTCCTTTATTCTAGAGATTTCATTTACTTTTCATCTTAGGGAGGATTTCGTGGGTCTTGTCCCGACATCCATCTTTATCAGTTAGATCATTCATAGATAGTCACTAGTTGAAGAGTCTATATAAATAATATATTTTATTAAATGTTTTAAAGACTTAAGTTTCCTATTTTATGACAAATTAAATATATTATATTATTCAGATTTTTTTTCATTTTAGTTAGAGTTTTGTATTTCAGTTTTATGAATATAATTCAGCTTTAAGCTTTTGCATGCTTAAGTTAGTCTCTTTTATTTGAGTATGTTTCCAAAAAAATTGACATAATTCAAATTTTATCCAAAAGTTAAAACTAAAAATGCTTAGCGACACAAATTGAAAATAAAAGTCTCAAAACCCGAACCATCCATCCTATGAGACTAAAACTGAACTTATATGGCTAACCACAGTGACAAAATTTGATACGCTCAAACATACTTCTCAAACAAGAAGTAAAGCGGTCGTGTCAAGTAAATAACCCAACTAGTGAGGTTGGGATCGTTCCCACGAGGAAAATAGTCTAGACTTAACTTCAACTTGTTATTACTATTATTTGGTCAATGATTTCCTTGGAAAGTAAAAACATAAAAAGGGGGTTTTTTTATCTCTAACTAAGCGAAAATAAATAATAAACTTGAAAGAGACACTTAACAGCTTTGAATATTGGGTTTTAATCAGTTAATCAAAGTAACTAGGGTTTACGTGTTCCCCACAGGTTCATAACTTGATAATTCTAACTATAACAATTCTTTCCTAGTATCTTGCATGCAAAGTGATAAGTTATGTATTTCTAAATCCTTGGTCCAGCATCTAGAAAATCTCACTCCGCACCTTGGTCCGGCTATGTGTGTTGCTATCCTAACCCTTATCCATACCTCATATTAAGCATCGTATTCGATATTTGACTAAGTTATTGCCTCGTACCAATCAATACTAGCCTATTAGATAGTATATACTAAATCTATGTTAATAATTCTTTTCCTATTATCTACCTCCTTTGTCTGTCAAGTAGCATTAAGGCGAGTTCTAACGTTGGCCATCCGTTAAAAGGACTTCAAAGCGAAAGAATTATTAATACATGCAAGACACTATTCTAGAATTGTTATTTTAGTTAGGGTTTATCTCATTATTTGCCTATGGTTCCCACAACCCTAGTTAAAGAGTTTAGTTATTCATAGCCATAAACACAATATTCACATATATTAAATAAGAATTCATGTACTTACTTCAATGAGAAAGAGTAAAACCCAATGTTTGCTTGATTAATCTCCAAAAATCAATTGCAAGAATCTCCAAATCTAACACTAATACACAAAGTCTAATAATATGATGTCTAATCTAGCAGAGTCTAACCTCAAAAACGAGGTTTTTTGAACTATTTATAAAAAATAAAAACCTAATTAAACAAGGATTCTAATTGCTGGAAATCTGCCAAAATGTGGCTGGGTCGACGGACCTCGCGACGGATCGTCGTGGTCACGACGGACCGTCATGGACTCCGTCGTCCCATAGTTAGCAATTTCTTCTTCTGCTCTCTTCATTCCCCTCGACGGCAAGTATGACAGACCGTCATAGGCACAACGGTCCGTCGAGGTCTTTGTTTCAAAACACTTCAACTCTTGGAATCTGGGTACTCGGATCACTTCTCTGAACTTCATGACGAACCTGCAGGACGGACTGTCATAGCCACGACGGAGCGTCACAAGCTACGTAACCCCACACTTGGTAAGACTTCCCCATCTTCCTTCAGCAGCTTCTCTACGCTGCCACCTACGGACCGTCACAAGCACGACTGACCGTCATCAGCTCCGTAGGTGGTCTCTTCTGCATTTCTTCGCTCAAAATCTCCGCATTCAACTTTGGACAGATTTCCTGCAAAACAAAGAGAAACTCATATAAAAACTAGCACAAAAAGACTTTCGGACACACTAAACTTAAGGAAAAAGTATTAATTATACTGTGAAACCACGGTATATCAACACCCTCAACTTAAATTCGTTGTTTGTCCTCAAGCGACGTACTATGACTCACTACACAATCTTTGTACAATAGTATCCATGTTTTATCCTTTGCAATCATTTGGCTATCAATCCCGATTAATCTTATCATATCTATGCATGCTATCACTATTAGGCTTGAATTTTGTGGGATTAGAACATGACACAGACTCACCATGCACTAACACCTATCCTCTTCAATTTCTCACCGAGGTGCTAACAATTCCGGTATTGCAACTAGTGTCCTCACTTTAAAACAAAATCCTCATTTTTCACATAATGATTTCAGCTTGAGTATAAGGATTACTTTTCAACACTCGCTCTCAGAACAAAGTCACACTCATTCATACCTGTTTCCATAAGCTTGCCCTTATTTTCACTGCCTTAAGTTCGCTATACAACCCTTAGGATCACGATAGGACTTTCTTAGCTTGTAATATAGGCTCAGATTCAGGTAGGGTATATTTAGGTATACTTTAGTGACTTTTGCCCTCCTTGACATATCGGCTAAACCTTCCACTTTCTATCACTTTATCTCGCCCAGTTTCTCTTATTCTTTCAGCTTGCTATTTTCCCTTCTTTCTTCATTTGTGTAAGTGACTCTTTTCCTTTTTTTTATTCTTGTATATTTCTCTTTTTCTTTACTTTTCTTTCAACGAGTTCTTGAGTCACTTTACTTTTGTTCTTTCTCTCTCTTTGTTCTTTCAACCCCACTTTCCAGAGCATTCCTCAAAACAGCCACCCTCAACTCATGGCTTTGCCATGAGTCAAGGTACACAATACCCAAAGTTGGGTCAGGTCCATAACGAAGGTTGTTTATGCATTAGCTACCCTCAACTTATGCTTTTGGCATAAGCTGAGGTGCACATGTCCAAGGAGGGACCAGGGCCAACTTATTGTTCCCAGAAAAGATCAGTTGGGGTGAAAAAGAAAGGTCTAATTTTAAGGTCAGATTATTTGGATCAAAGAAGGATAACTTTCATTTGGTTTCTTTTATTTTAGGCTAGAAATGGGCTATCTTGAATAAGGGCCTATGATCCTTTCCTAATTGTCTGTTACAACTTACTTTTAGCAGGACTAACCAGGCAAGTTCTAGCTCAGTACCAATAGTGGACTATTCAAATTTCCTCACACTCACTTGACATCTCATCACTATACCAGATTATCAGACACCTAGTTCGAATTGAAGACTTAGGGTAATGCAATGGTGTAACTCTATTTTATGCTTAGAGCCACACAATTATCAGTTACTATGCCTAGTCATGCAACATTTTCCAGTTTTATCAGGATATCATTTTAGCCATCATGCTTCAGAGTTAAACTATGTACAAAAGATATAAACATGCCGGTTCAACAGAAAAAGTAATCAGTCTTTTGGTGAAAAAGAACAAAGGCAAGAAAACCCCAAAAGACGATAGTGAGTTGGGCTACTCAGGCTTCACCCTAACACTCACTTTCCATTTACCCCACCCCAATAAAAAAGCACGCAATTGTCCCCAATGCATAAAAAATCTAAATATTAGAGTGGTAGGTGAAGAAAACCTGTGGCGCAAAACGCCGTCGATCAGCAAGCTGGTGGGTCCGGTTCCCCAGAACCCACGTCCTCTGCAATCTGGACACCCTCAGTGGTGTCCTCAGCAACAACTGCACCATCAGTAGTGCCTCCTGCTATCTCTACAGTGCGGGAGCTAGACGCCCCAGCCTCTAACTGTGATGCTCTTATCTGGTGTGCCTCCTCCTCAACAAGTGAGGCTCTCCTCGCAGCCTCCATCTCTCAGCGCTCCTTCTTCCTTGCTCGCGCCTCATCCTCTGCTAGACCCCTACGCCTCTTGGCACTCTCTCGAGAGGGAGGTGGTGGAATTTCTGAAGTAGCAAACAGGGCCGCCAATACAGTGTCCTCAGCAGGCTCGATAGACTCCAGCACCCTCGCCTCTAGGATCGTGTCGATGTCTGCACGAAGACACTCGACTGCAGCCTGAAGAGTCGACACATCCACCGGAGGGGCTGGTCGGGTTAACACTCTAAACTCAAAGGCGTCCAGGCGCTGGTTAACCTCAGCAATCTTCCGCTCTGTAAACTGCTGCATTTTCCTCTCTAGACGCTCTTCAGACTCAGTGATCGACTTTTGCATCCATGGCTGGATATGATGCAGAAGAGTGGCCATTTGTGCCTCTAGTTTTTGGACCCTACCAAGCGGGACCAGTGCCGGTAGAGGGGCTGTGCGAGAGGAGCTCGGCGCTGGGCTACTACCCGGGATAGACTCGACCGGGGTAGTGTCAGTGGACGCCTGTGTAGCGGTGCGGGCCTGGGCTACCGTATACGCAAGATCATCAGCAAGTGGGGGCAGCTCTGGACGGGGCCCTCTACGTGGAGCCAACTCATTGGCCTCGTCTTTGATGAGGCCGACGTCAACAGTGCCCTGCGGGATCTTCAGCTGATCTACGTGCCATATAGGCACACCTGCGGACCTTCAAAAGGGCAAAGATCATGCACGGGAAAGGGTAGGTAGTAGTGACCTTGAATTCCCTCTCGTGCATGACTGCTTGGAGAAGCCATGCGAAGTCCACCTCGAATCCGGCTATCATCGCCGCCATCAACACTGCTCGATCCCAAGTAATGATGTTATCAGCAGCTCTGGGGGAAAGGCAGTGACGGACAAGCAGCCACAAGAACTTTGCTGTGAACGTGAGGTTGGCCTTCTTGATGGCCCCCTTCAGTTCAGTCACCCAATCGGCACCCTCTCCATCTACTGATAGGTGCAGAGCCATCCACCTCTTGGTAGTCTCTCTCAGTGATGGCTCGTGCAAGAACTGGCCATCCTTCACTATCTGCCAGCGGTAGTCAAACTCGGCAGTGATGGGGGTCCGAGTAGAATCAACACTCTCGCCGTATAGAAAGCGGCGGATGGATGGCAGGGAGATGTCAACCTGCACGCCCCTGACTCAGACCTGCTCCTGTGGGGCCTGTTTAGCGGGGGCAACCTGCCTATCGATCTGTTATCGGAGAGTCGCTACGTAGGATGCGTAGAACTCTCGGACTATTTCCTCGCTGTATCGTCCCAACGGACGTGCTGTCCACTCCAAGCGATGCCTGGTGAAGAGGGTGTGGATCTCAGGCATCGTCGGGAGACTCCCTGTAAGTACCCGCCGCTCCAAATTGAGTGTTCGAGTCATCACTCCTTTATCAGTCAGGAACTTGGCGTCGGAGTAGACTTGAAACTGCCCTTCGACACACCACCGGTTGGGCTGGTCTGAGGCTGGGGTGGGGACCTGTGCTGGTGCGCCGGATGTAGAGTCTAAACTGTCAGCCTCATCATACGAGGCCGAATCTGCAGTAGTGGCGGGTGCGGGAACCTCAAAAGAGCCAGAGGCTTCCTCGGACCATGATACTCCTAAGGAGCCAGACGCTCCTTCCTCATTTGTGGCTGACCCAGAGGGTGTGCCGGTCAGTGTGCGCTCCTCATCAGACTGGGAGGCAGTGACTACACCGGACGCCACCTTTTTAGGTGTAGCTTTGGGAGCACATGCAGCACGGGAAGGTGTGGAAGTGCCTGGGGGCACATACTCAGGGTCCCGCTCATCATCAGAGCCGATGATCATACGTGCAGACGGGGCGACAGACTTTGATCGCCCGCGTGCGTAGGTTCGGTCTTGCTTGGGTGCCATAGTAGATAGTACCTGCAAAGGATCACTATTAGTATGAGTAGTGGCAAACAAGACAAGCGAAACCATACGAAATAAAATAGTGAAAATAGTATGTAATTGCTGTAGAAATAGTGACACATGACGGGCCTAGTGACGGCTCGTCGTGACTATGACAGACCGTCGTGAGGTCCATCGTGTTTTACTTGGATTGTGTATATATAGAGAACCCTGAAGGAGAGTATCTGACTAGCATGACGGTGTGTGCAGGACGGACCGTCACACGTACTATGGTCCGTCGTAAATGTCCGTCGTAGGACACTTGAGAAAAAATATGGAGACCCTTAGGAGAGGGGTCTCTGACCGTCATGACGGTCATGCAGGACGGACCGTTGTGGGTACGACGGTCCGTCACATGTGTCCGTTGAAGGATACTTAGAAAAAAAAAAGAGACCCTTAGAAACAGGGTCTCTGACAACCAGAACGGTTGTGCAGGACGGACCGTTGTGAATACGACGGTCCGTCACATGTGTCCGTTGGGGAACACTTGGGAAAAAAATTAGAGACCCTTAGTAGCAGGGTCTCTGACAACCAGAACGGTTGTGCAGGACGGACCGTTGTGAAGACGACGGTCCGTCACATATGCCTGTTGGGACAGGGTGATAGGGTTTTTGCAACGGACCCTACGACGGTCCATCGTGGGTACGACGGTCCGTTATCGGGGTCTCGTTCTGCATGACAGTGACAGAACTAAGGGTACCCTAAGCATCCCCGATGAACCCAAATCGACCTTGTAGTATTTTGGACCTATATGTGTCTAACCCAACTACCTAGGAAACTAGCAATGCAAAAGCACCTATGTCTAGGGTTGTAAGCATGGCAATTTCGAACATTTGTAACCTAGGTTAGGCAGAGTCATCTAAAGTAAACAAAATACAATGAGGAACTAAGCTTAATACTAACTAGTAAACACAAATGCAAGATAAATGAGTATAAATTAGAGACACATACCTTAGAAATGGAGAAAAACAAATGCACAAGTACGCAGTGGCAAGGTAGACACCCACAACAGCAGTTTTCACTAGTAGATTAACACTTTAGGGCTTGGGAGAATTGTGAGGGGGGAAATGATCGGAGGGAGGGAATGTGAAAGTTGAAAAGAGAGAGTAATGGGAAAAATAATGAAGTAATGGGGTGAAATGAGGGGTTGGGGAGTTTAAAGGGTCTGATTTTGAAAAAGGGTCCATCCGGGTCGGGTCGGGTATACCTCATTAATCACGCGACGGTTCCCTGACGACGGTCCGTCGAAGTTGTGACGAGCCGTCGTTGGTTCCGTCGTGTATGCCCTAGTTTCAAAACAACAGAAAAACGTACCTGGTACAACGGATGAATAAGATGGTCCGTCGCAGACGCAACGGTCCGTCGATTTGTCCGTCAGTGACTGTTGCAGAGTAATTTTCTGCAGAATTTCCTGGTGATGTGCCTGCAATTTTAAAACCCATTAATAAAAAAATGCTACCATTACTAAAAAGACGATAAGTATTGGGTTGCCTCCCAATAAGCGCCTGATTTAATGTCGCGGCACGACTGGGGACACTCGATTACTCAGACTTCATCAAGATGGTATGCCTCTATCACTTCATTTGCCGATTCAGCATGCCCGAAATAGATTTTTATGCGCTGTCCATTCACCTTGAACCGCACACCCTCCCTAGTTTCCAACTCAACTTCTCCATGAGGGAATAGTTGGATAACCAAGTAAGGACCAGTCCATTTGGACTTGAGCTTGCCCGGAAACAAGCGCAACCTGGAATTGAATAAAAGCACCAAATCCCCAACCATAAATTCTTGCTTTTCAATTTTGTTGTCATGGTACTTCTTCATCTTTTCTTTGTATAGTGCTGAGCTCTCATACGCTTTTAGGCGAAATTCATCGAGTTCATTCAACCTATTTAACCGTTGCTCTGCAGCTTTGCTCCAATCCATTTTTAACTTCTTCATAGCCCACATGGCTTTGTGCTCTAACTCAACCGGAAGATGACAAGCTTTCCCATATACAAGTTGGTATGGAGACATACCTATGGGAGTCTTATATGCTGTCCGGTCCAAAGAGAATCATCAAGCCTCCTTGACCAATCCGTTCTACTAGCATTCATTGTTTTTGACAATATCTGTTTTATTTCCCGATTCGACACTTCAACTTGCCCACTAGTTTGAGGGTGGTAAGGAGTGGCCACATTATGGCGAACCCTGTATTTCTCCAATAACCCCTTGAACAATCTGTTGCAGAAGTGGGAGCCCCCATCACTAATAATGGCCCTTGGGGGTGCCAAAACCAGAGAATATATTCTTTTTCAAGAATGCAGTGACACTCTTCCCTTCATTGTTTGCGAGGGCTCTGGCTTCGACCCGTTTAGATACATAATCGACTGCTAATAGAATGTACTTCATTCCATGGGAACTCACGAAAGGGCCCATAAAGTCAATACCCGAAACATCAAATAACTCAATTACAAGAACGGGGTTTAGAGGGAGCTCTTGCTTTCTTGAAATACCACCATCTCGTTGACATTTGTCACATGCTTTAGCAAACCCATGAGCATCTTGATGAAGAGTTGGCCAATAGTAACCACATTGTAATATCTTATGAGCGGTTCGGATACCACTGTGATGTCCGCCAACGGGTAAAGAATGGCATGCCTCCAACACACTCAACATTTCACATTCTGGCACACAACGCCGAATAAGCCCGTCGGCACAACTCCTATACAAGTATGGTTCATACCAAAAGAACTTCTTCACATCGTACATGAACTTTTTCCTTTGATGAAAGGACAAGTCTAATGGAACAATATCACTAGCCAGATAGTTCGCAAAATCTGCGAACCATGGAATCAAGTCTTGTGAAACAACCAATACATGTTCATCCGGGAAAGTATCATCAATGTTAGTCTTATCCCCTAACTCTCTGAAAGATTCATCCTGTAGACGAGACAAGTGATCAGAAACTTGATTTTCAGTTCCTTTTCTATCTAGCACTTCAAAGTCAAATTCTTGTAGCAGTAATACCCAACGAATCAACCTAGGTTTCGCATCCTTCTTTGCCATCAAATATCTCAATGCTGAATGGTCAGTATGCACTATAACTCTAGTACCTAGCAAATAGGAGCGAAATTTCTCAAAAGCAAAGACTACTGCAAGGAGTTCTTGCTCAGTCACTGTGTAGTTCTTCTGAGCTTCATTTAGGGATTTACTAGCATAGTAAATGGGGTGAAGGATTTTGTTTTTTCTCTGTCCCAATACTACACCAAGAGACAACCCACTAGCATCGCACATTACCTCAAATGGACTGTTCCAATCCAGAGAAATAATGATAGGCGCAGACACTAACTTTTCTTTTAGCTCACCGAATGCTTTAAGACAAGATTCATCAAAACAAAATTTACATTCTTTCTCCAGCAATTTGCACAATGGGTGTGCAATCTTTGAAAAGTCTTTGATGAATCTCCAGTAAAAACCTGCATGCCCAAGAAAGCTTCTCAAACCTTTTACAGAGATCGGTGGGGGAAGTCTCTCTATTACCTCGACTTTAGCTCGATCAACCTCTATGCCCTTTTCTGAAATGCGATGACCCAACACAATACCCTCTTTCACCATGAAATGACACAAATCCCAGTTTAGTACTAAATTGCAGTCTTCACATCTCTTAAGAACCTCAGATAAATTGGTCAAACACCGCTCGAATGAATCACCAACCACAGAAAAATCATCCATAAAAACTTCTATAGTATCCTCCACCATGTCAGAAAATATTGACATCATACATCTCTGAAAGGTTGCGGGTGCATTGCACAACCCAAACGACATTCTTCTGAACGAAAAGGTCCCATATGGACAAGTGAAAGTGGTTTTCTCTTGATCTTCTGGTGCAATAGAAATCTGATTATACCCCTAATACCCATCAAGAAAACAATACCACCCTTTTCTGGCAAGTCTATCCAACATCTGATCCATGAAGGGCATAGGAAAATGGTCTTTTTCAGTCCATGAGTTCAGTTTACGGTAATCCATACACACCCTCCATCCAGTAACCGGTCTCATTGGAACAAGTTCATTATTATTCGTTGGGGACCACAGTCATTCCCCCTTTCTTAGGTACACACTGAACTGGGCATACCCAACTACTATCGGCGATTGTATAGATTACTCCGGCATCCAACCACTTAATGATTTCCTTCTTCACAACCTCTTGCATAGGAGGATTCAAGCATCTCTGGTGCTCAATACTCGGCTTATGATCAGGAATGAGTTGGATTTTATGAGAGTAAATACAATGAGGGATCCCAATAATGTCCGCAATAGTCCACCCAATAGCTCTTTTGAACCTTTTTAGTACCTTTACTAAACTCTGCACTTGTTGTTCATCCAGGTCTGATGCAATGATTACCGGTAAAGTGTCACCATTTCCTAAGAATTCATACCTAAGATGAGGTGGGAGAGCTTTTAGTTCAACTTTTGGAGCCTTCTCTATAGATGGTTTCACAGGTAGGGACTCGCGATTTTTCATATCGAGCTCAAATTTCTTCGGTTTAAACCGAACATTACCTTAGTCAAGAGCCACGACTAATGACTCATACTCTTCAATGCAATCGCTATCAAAGTTCATTATCACTGCCGCTAATGCTATGACACCTAGACGTTCTTCTATTTGTGTCTCAGATGTCTCACCCATATTGTAGGATATAGCAGATGCCGATTGGAGCTCACCACTCTGCCTCATGGACCTACAAATATTAAAGGTCACTTCCTCATTGTTCAACCGAAATTTCATCTGCCCCTTTTCCATGTCTACTAAGGCTCTACCTGTAGCTAGGAATGGCCTCCCAAGGATAATAGGCACTTCAAAATCAACCTCACAATCAAGAATAACAAAATCAGCCGGAAAGATGAATGACTCCACTTTTACTAGCACATCATGAAGTATCGCTATGGGCCGTTTTACTGTTCGATCAGCCATCAGTAGCCGCATCGCAGTGGGCTTTGGGTCACCCAAGCCCAACTTCTTGTAAATCGAGAGGGGCATGAGATTTATGCTTGCCCCCAGATCACATAATGCTTTCGCAAAATGTAATAGCCCGATTGTACAAGGGATAGTGAACGCACCCCGATCTTCTTTCTTTTGGACCAGAGATCTTGTAGCAATAGCACTACAATACTGCATTTTATCATCATCCTCAAAAGTAACCGATCTTTTCTTTATGACCAGATCTTTCATAAACATGGCGTAGCCGGGCATTTGTTCTAAAGCTTCTACCAAAGGTACATTGATAGAAAGTTGCTTGAACATTGTTATAAAACACCGATATTTTCCATCCTCGGTCTTTTTCAATAATCTTTGATGAAATGGGGGTGGTGGCCTAGGCATAGGAGTTACCTTTTTAGGCACTTCAGCATCTTTTGCGGTGTTATCCTCTAATTCAGCATCAACATTTACCACTTTATCAGTATCTTTGGTCACCTTATTCTCATTAGATGGCATAGGTGGGTCAATGGTTTGCTTTCCACCGCGAATAGTAATTGCCATACATTGTCCATCATTTTTCGGATTTTGGACAGTATTGCTAAGAAGAGTGCCGGTTGCCGTGTGTTCACAGTTGCAGATAATTGGGCCAATTGTAACTCAAGTTGTTTAATCGATATTGCATGTGTATCAACTTTTTGCCCAATACCCGCTAAATCATTCCTCAACTCCTTATTGTGCTCATCACTAGCATCGAACCTCCTCATCATTTTATGCAACATATCCTCAACTCGCGACATACTACCTCCACCATCCCTAGGAGTAACTTCACGATTTTGAGAAGGAACATAGGGTCCATTCCTGTCGTTTCTATTACCATAGTTACCCCTGTTGAAGTTGTTGTCGCGATTGTAGTTTCCATCTCGGACATAATGACCCTCACGATTGTAGTTACCATAGTTCCGACCTTGGTTCCCTTGACCTTGGCGCCAATTCTCTTGATTAGAGCCTTGGGCACTTGGTCGGAAACCCCCCATCTGTTCATTTACTGCATAGGAATCGTCCTCATAATAACACTCATCGTTTGGAAGTGGTGGTTTAGCCAAATAGTTGACTGCATTTGTCTTTTCTGCACCCCAGTGACATGTTTAAGTACAAACCCAAGATCGGTTGTCATCTGAGCCATTTCTTCACGAATATCATCTGTGGCTGCGTTGTGAGTGGACTGTACTACGAAGGTGTTTCTCACTGTATCAGACTTCCTAGTACTCCAAGCTTTGTTGTTTCGGGAGATTTTCTCTAATTTCTCAGCAATCTCAGCATAAGGGCATTCTCCATAAGATCCACCTGCTATAGTGTCCAACACCGCTTTGTTGTTATCATCCTGTCCCCGATACAAGTATTCCTTCAGTGACTCATCATCTATACGGTGATTTGGAACACTTCTCAAGAATGAGGTGAATCTATCCCAAAAACTACTAACTGACTCTCCTAGTAGTGCCACAAAGTTGTTCACTCTGTCTTTGTGGTTTAGTTTCTTTGAGACCGGATAGTAGTGTGCCAAGAAAACATCCCTTAATTGGTTCCAAGTGAAGATGGAGTTGTATGGGAGCTCAGTGAACCATATAGCAGCCTCTCCCGTCAGTGAGAGAGGAAACACTCTAAGCCCTATTACATCTAGATCCAAATCAGGCCTCCCCACACAACTTTTACACACTGCCTTACCTTAGCTATATTGGCATGTGGATCCTCAGAAGGTAGCCCTGAAAACAAACCTCTGGCAGTGAGCATTTGCATCAGGCTACTAGTTACCACAAAAGTGTGGCCTGTGGGTAGAGGGGGCAAGACAAGTGGCCCATCCGAGTCTGCTATGTTATCATACCCTCTGTAGTATGCTTGGGGCCGTGGAACGGGATTTTGTCCCCTCTGTTGATGTTCACCCGGAGCATCGGGTAATATCTGACCATGAACATCCACCGGAGCTGGGATGTTCTAGTTCGGATCATCATCATTTATTCCAAAGTTTCGATTCATATTGCGCAGTGTACGCTCTAGCTTGTGATCGTAGGGAAATAAGGGTTCTCTTCCTCTCCCTGTATTTGGCATACAAGGAGGATAGTTCTGAAAAGAAATCAAAAACAATAATACAATGTAAAATCAAGAAAATATCAACTAAACTATAGTAAGAAGTTCAAGTTAATCTGAAAGCTAAATTCCCCGGCAACGGCGCCAAAATTTGATACGCTCAAACTTACTTCTCAAATAAGAAGTAAAGCGGTCGTGTCAAGTAAATAACCCAACTAGTGAGGTTGGGATCGTTCCCACGAGGAAAATAGTCTAGACTTAACTTCAACTTGTTATTACTATTATTTGGTCAATGATTTCCTTGGAAAGTAAAAACATAAAAAGGGGTTTTTTTTATCTCTAACTAAGCGAAATAAATAATAAACTTGAAAGAGACACTTAACAGCTTTGAATATTGGGCTTTAATCAGTTAATCAAAGTAACTAGGGTTTACGTGTTTCACACAGGTTCATAACTTAATAATTCTAACTATAACAATTCTTTCCTAGTATCTTGCATGCAAAGTGATAAGTTATGTATTTCTAAATCCTTGGTCCGGCATCTAGAAAATCTCACTCCGCACCTTGGTCCGGCTTACGTGTGTTGCTATCCTAACCCTTATCCTTACCTCATATAAAACGTTGTATTCGATATTTGACTAAGTTATTACCTCGTACAAATCAATACTAGCCTATTAGATAGTATACACTAAATCTATGTTAATAATTCTTTTCCTATTATCTACCTCCTTGGTCCGGCAAGTAGCATTAAGGCGAGTTCTAACGTTGGACATCCGTTAAAAGGACTTCAAAGCGAAAGAATTATTAATACATGCAAGACACTATTCTAGAATTGTTATTTTAGTTAGGGTTTATCTCATTATTTGCCTATGGTTCCCACAACCCTATTTATAGAGTTTAGTTACTCATAGCCATAAACACAATACTCAAATATATTAAATAAGAATTCATGTACTTACTTCAACGAGAAAGAGTAAAACCCAAAGTTTGCTTGAATAATCTCCAAAAATCAATTGCAAGAATCTCCAAATCTAACACTAATACACAAAGTCTAATAATATGATGTCTAACCTAGCAGAGTCTAACCTCAAAAACGAGGTTTTTCGAACTATTTATAAAAAATAAAAACCTAATTAAACAAGGATTCTAATTGCTGGATATCTGCCAAAACGCGGCTGGGTCGACGGACCTCGCGACGGATCGTCGTGGTCACGACGGACCGTCATGGACTCCGTCGTCCCATACTTAGCAATTTCTTCTGCTGCTCTCTTCATTCCCCTCGACGGCAAGTATGATGGACCGTCATAGGCACAACGGTCCGTCGAGGTCTTTGTTTCAAAACACTTCAACTCTTGGAATCTGGGTACTAGGATTACTTCTCTGAACTTCATGATGAACCTGCAGGATGGACCGTCATAGCCACGACGGACCGTCACAAGCTACGTAACCCCACACTTGGTCAGACTTCCCCATCTTCCTTCAGCAGCTTCTCTACGCTGCCACCTACGGACCGTCATAAGCACGACGGACCGTCATCAGCTCCGTAGGTGGTTTCTTCTGCATTTCTTCGCTCAAAATCTCCGCATTCAACTTTGGATTGATTTCCTGCAAAACAAAGAGAAACTCATATAAAAACTAGCACAAAAAGACTTTCAGACACACTAAACTTAAGGAAAAAGAATTAATTATACCGTGAAACCACGGTATATCAGAGATTAAAACTGAACTTATATGGCTAACCACAGTGACAAAATTTTAATTCGAGCACGATTACCAAAAATATTGACCGAAGTGAAATTTTGGCCAAAATTAAAAATTTTAAATGCGTAGCAACACAAACTAAAAATGGTTGCCTCGAGGAGCAGCGCATATGAGAGAAAGAGACTAAGAAGATTCCATCATAGATGAGTAGGTTAGGGAGCAGAGGGTTCATGAGATGATGGCTTAGGCATTAAGTTATATGCTCATTAATGATGTTCTTCCAACATATCTTAAAGGTTCTGTTTGAATCAACGTTCCGTTTTTATGTTCAAAACTCTTTTTAATATCTCAGTTTCCTCTCATCTTACATGTAAAAAAACAATTACTCATTAGAATACTTTTTTCCCATATATCAATTAAAATTAAATGAACTTTGTTCTTACTCTTTACCCATCTTCAAAACTTAAGTCTTAAAAAAAACATAAAACGTTTGTAAAAGACTTATGAAAACTTGTAATAAACTTCTCTTACTTGACTCTTGACTTTTCTTGAATTTTATTTTAACTACATTTGACTTGACTCATAACTGATCCTTGAATTGAATTGTGGATTCAAGGATTACAATTTGTGTTTGGAAAAGTCTCATGTTGTTTAGGAATGATTTTAGATAGCTAAACATGAGAAAAATCATGAAATCAGCGTCTTGTAACAAGTCGGCGACACAGAGATGTATTAAGTTATTACTCGCGAAATTAAATTTGAAATAGAGGAGTCTGTATCCTAACCGGAATGCGTAGAAACTTTTGTTCACTGAGGGAACAGGTCCGCGACGCGGACGTATTACCTGTTCCTTGTTTGATCCCCTTCTTATTTGTTTTCCATCCCCAATTTGCCTAAACTCAGTGATATTTTTTTTCAAATTCATTTTAGATTTAGATACACAAACTATGTACTCAAGAACCTAACTCAACAGAACTGTAAAACTCAACGTAAAGATCTCAGAAACTCCACAATTCAAGAACAACATTCAAAATTCAAGAATACATGTGAAGAGCATCAAATTTTAAAATATTTTAGCACAAATTTTGCTTAACTATACTTGCTTGGCGCGTAGGTGAGTGAACTCAATGCTATGAAACACTCACACACCTTGTAGGATTAATTCCGTGGCAAATTCACAACAAAACCAATCTTTCTTAGTGATTCATGCTTTTCCTCTTTTCCTTTTCTCTTGTGTTCTTTCTCCTTGCGTTCTTTCTTCAAAAGCCCTAACCTATTTTTCAAAAGCGTAAACTGAACTAACTCATTTTTTACCTCTATAGATTTATCAAAAAGGATTGAATTAGTTGGGTAAGAAAAATACCAAACTACCCTTCTAAAATCAGGATTGACAAATTCCTTAACAAAAAATCCCAACTACCAAAGAGCATAACTTACTCATACGAACTCAAAATTGTGCAAACTAAGCGGCATTCAAAAGATCCTTCCAAAATTTTACAAACATATCTGGAAATACGCCAAAATTATCATGAGCTAGAAATTATTTAGGTTTGATGTTGACCAAAACATTGACCAATGATTTTGTCGCTTAAGTTAACAACTTATAATCATTAATATATTACCAATAATTTAATAACTAAACATTTATCAACGAAAATATTTTGTTGCTAAATTTACCAGCAAAATATAAATGTGTTGGTAAATTTGTACCGAATGTAATTTGTTCATAAAAATTGCAAACTCATATAAAATTATTAGTTGGAAATTTTGTCGCGACTAAAGAGTGTAGTTAGTAAATTACTAATATCATTAAAATAGTTGGTAATAAACCAATCGATCAATAATTTATTAGTAAAATTTACCAACATATTAATTATTTGTTGGTAATATTATATACGAATGTTAAGTTTAATAGTACCTATAACCAAATGTGATAAAATTTATTGGTAAATTATTAATTTCTAACTTATGTTTGAATAGTTTGTAAATTTACCAATTGAATTTAATTTTTTGGTAAATAAACATTTAATGTTGAGGCTTTCATATTCAGTTTGTGTCGTTAGGCGTTTTAGCTTTTAAATTTTTGCCAAAAAATGACTTTGGTCAATATTTTGGTATAGGTGCTCAGATTAGAATTATGTCAGTTTCATTAGCTTCAAAAAGATTTTTTTTATCCAAAAGGAAGGTTGGTTCTTGTTTCGAGGCTTCACCTTCTTTTTATTGGTTAGGTAATTTGAACTCTTTTGGTTTGGTCAATATTTTTGTGAAAGTGCTCATATGAGAATTTTTCCTGCCTAATTAAGTCCGAAAGTCATTTTTATCTACTAGGATGGTTGATGAAGTTAAGGCCTTCGTTTAGTGTGTGCTATTAGATGTTTTAACTCATAAATTTTGTTTAAAATTTAACTTCGGTAAATATATTTGATAAACCTGCTCAGATGAAAATTTCTTCAGTGCATTTACATGCGAAAAGTCATTTTTGATGTAATAAGATAGAGGATTTGGGTTTTGAGCCTTTCGTTTTTAGTTTGTGCTATTAGGCATTTTAAATTTATAATCTTGTGCAAAATTTCACTTTATATTCGATTTGGAATTTTGTCACTGTGGGTAGCTATTTAAGTTCAGTTTTGGTCTCATAGGATGGTTGGTTCAGGTTTTGAGACATTATTTTTAGTTTTTGTCGTTAAGCGTTTTAACTTTTAACTTTTGGCTAAAATATGAATTAGGCAATTTTCGGGGGAACATGCTCAAATTTGAAGTTCGCCAATGCAGTTAACTTTGAAAATCATCTACTAGGATGATTGGTTTGGATTTTGAGGTTTTCATATTAAGTTTTTATGGTTAGCAACTATAACTCATATGCCACCTTGCCAATCCTTTTCAAGATCTTGTAAGGGCCTACATATCTAGGACTAAGCTCTCCTTTCTTTCCAAATCTCATCACCCATTTCATTGGTGAGACTTTCAGAAAAAACAAATCATCAACTTGGAACTCTAGTTCCCTTCTCCTTACATCTGCATAAGATTTCTGACGACTTTAGGTTGTCTTAAGTCTATCTCTAATGAGTTGCACTTTCTCCATAGCATAAAGGACTTAATCTGGCCCTATCAAAGTTTCTTCACCTACTTCAAATTAACCAACAGGAGATCTACATCTAAGCCTATATAAAGCATTATAAGAGGCTATCTGAATACTGACTGGTAGCTATTATTGTAGGCAAACTAAATAAGAGGAAGGTGATCGTCCCAACTACCTTTGAAATTCGATCACAGAAACTCTCAACATATCCTCTAAGGTCTGAATGGTACGCTCTGCCTGCCCATCCGTCTGTGGACAAAATGTTGTACTAAGGTTAACTTGAGTATCAAGACCTTTTTAAAACGACTTCCAAAAACGAGAGGTAAAATGAGGACCTCTATCTGAGATGATAGACAAAGGAACCTCATGCAAACTCACAATTTTAGTAAGGTAAAGCATGGCATAGTCTTCTGCCGAATATATAGTTTTGACCGCCAAAAAGCGAGAAGACTTAGTCATGTTATCAACTATAACCCAAATTGAGTCATGTTGTCTGCGAGTATGAGGTAACCCTGTGATGAAATCCATATTGATCACATCCCACTTCCAAGCAGGAATATCGATCTCTTGAGTCATACCTCCTGGTTTCTCATGTTCTACCTTGACTTGCTGGAAATTGGGGCACTTACGCACAAAGTGTGCTGTATCCCTCTTCATGCCATTTCACCAATAGATTTCCCGCAGATCACGGTACATCTTATTGGAACCTAGATAAATAGAATACCTGGAGTTATGAGCTTTTGCAAGAATATGCTGCCTCAACTCTCCCACATCAGAAACATAGAATCTACCTTGGTAGCGAAGTACACTATCTCCCCCTTGAGAGAAAACCTCCACTCTCTGATTGTTGACTGCACCCTTTAGTTCAACCAAGATCGGATCACTCTCTTGATTTTCCTTAACCTCCACTACCAAAGACGATTCTGCCCCATTCTGAACTGTTACATCGCTGTCTGATATGCTCATAAGGCGAACTCCCAAGCGAGCAAGACTGTGAACATCCTTCAATAGCTCCTTTTTTTTCCTCAACATGGGCTACACTACCCATAGATAATCTACTAAGAGCATCGGCCACTACGTTCACCTTTCCAGGATGATAATGCACACTCATATCATAATCCTTAAGGAACTCATGCCATCTCCTCTGGGGAAGATTCAACTCTTTCAGGGTGAACACATACTGAAGGCTCTTATGATAGGTGAACACATCTACATGAACACCATACAATTAGTGTCTCCATATCTTGAGTGCAAACACCACTGCTGCAAGCTCGAGGTCATGAGTTGAATAGTTCTTCTTATGCACCTTAAGATTTCTAGAGGCATAAGATACAACCTTATCTCTTTGCATCAACACAAAACCAAGGCCAACTCTGGATGAATCGCAATAGATCACATAACAATCTGAACCCTCTGGTAGAGTCAAGATAGGAGTTGTAGTCAATCTAGTTTTCAATTCTGCGATGCTTTTCTCACAATCACCTGACCATTGGAACTTGACCATCTTCTGAGTCAACCTAGTCAATGGTGAGGCTGTGGATGAAAATCCTTCCATGAACCTTTGGTAATAACCTGCTAGACCTAAGAAACTTCCGATATCTGTAGCAGAGGTAGGTATGGGCCATTGTTTCACTTCTTCTATCTTTTGTGAATCTAGGCGGATCTCTTCGCTAGATACAATATAACCAAGGAAAGAAACGGATTTCAGCCAAAACTCTCATTTACTAAACTTAGCGAATAACTGGCAATCATTGAGAGTCTGCAGAACAACTCTCAAATGACTTGCATGTTCTTCCTCACTCCTAGAGTAAAAGAGGATATCATCAATAGAGACGATAACGAACAAGTATAAGTATTGTTTGAACACTCTATTCATCAAATCCATGAAAGCTGCTGGATCATTGGTTAGTCCAAACGACATAACTATAAAATTGTAATGACCATACCGAGTTCTGAAGGCTATTTTCGGAGTGTCACTATCTCTGACTCTGAGCTGATGATAACCCAATTTGAAATCTATCTTCGAGAAATGACTAGTACCCTAAAGTTGGTCAAACAAGTCATCAATCCTGGGGATGGGATACTTATTCTTGATTATGACCTTGTTCAACTATCTATAGTCAATGCACATTCTGAAAGAACCATCTTTCTTCTTTACAAACAATACTGGTGTACCCCATGGTGAAATACTAGGTCTGATGAAACGTTTATCTAAAAGGTCTTTCAACTGCTCTTTCAATTCCTTAAGCTCTGCTATATCCATTCTATAAGGAGGAATAGAAATAGGCTGAGTATCTGGAAGAAGATCAATTCGAAATTCGATTTCCCTTTCGGTAGGAACCCCATAAAGATCTTTTGGAAATACTTCTAGAGTCCTTAACTCGAACTAGATCTTTGGAACTGACTCAAGAGTTAGGGTTTCAAGGCTAGAATCCTTAACCCGAAAAATATGATAAAGATAACCCTTTATGATCATCTTTCTAGTCTTACGATAAGAAATAAATCGACCAATAGGAGCTAAACTACTACCCTTCCATTTTAGGATTGGTTTGTCTGGAAACTGAAACCAAACAATTCTAGTTATGAATCGACTGAGGCATAACATGAATGTAACCAATCCATGCCTAGAATAACATTGAATTCTACCATTTCTAACTCTACTAGATATGCTGAGGTGACTTTCTGAGAGGATCTGAGAGGACGATTTCTGTATACCCGTCTAGCTATAATTGGTTAACCGACTGGAGTAGAGACTTAGAAGGGTTCTGAGAGAGTTTCTGGATTAATACTGATTTAGATTTCTATACGGAGTTACAAAAGACAAAGTCATGTCTGTTGTCTTTCCACTGAGTGAACCATATGTGAGTCACATCCTTGAGTTTGTAAGATGCCAATCTCAACTATAACTACCAGTTACTGACATCACACCAAATATTTTCTTGACCTCATCACTGAACTTCTGTGGGTCCTCACCAACTGGCGATCCTAAGAACTTAGGCGAATTCATCCTAAAAAAATCAACAACTCTGGCTGCCACTAATCGATCATATTTTTAGAAGGAATTAGAATCTACTATTTATTCTGGTTGGTCATACTACGAGCCAAAAGCTGAATTGGCGTTCTGAAACTTTGCATTTGAACTTCCTTATCTAGTACTAGAGGAACTACGTTTGCATTCCTTGCATTCGCATTCCAAGCGTTACCTCTACGAGAAGGCATGATCTTAAGCGTTCAATGTCGAGTTAGACTGGAATTAGATCATACCTTATGCACAATAAGAGTAACAAGAAGGTGAAGTTTTTCCTAAAACACCTCATAGCCTACCTCTCATTAGATGTGGTGCACATCACACCCATGAAAAGGACTCTACCTAGTGTGGCTTTTTCAGACATCCTCGGAGTCTTGGACCTAGTGCTCTGATACTAAGTTTTGTCATGCCCCGAGCTACCCCCGAGACGCGGACAGGGAACCTAGGACCACAAGTGATCCGAAGCTAACCCAGCTGGTATGAACATGAGCATACTAAAGATAATAAACTGTTGCGGAAGATAATTCATACTTAAAATAAAAATATGGGGAATACTTATATTCTATAACTGAGATATTTGAAAACAATGAGTTTAATACAAAAGAAAAAATAACTCAATACTAAGTTGGATCTAACTATATCCAAAAATAGCCTCTAAACTAGACTAGAAATACTAGGACAAGCCCCAGCTAAATCTAGCAAAAACTGAAACTAAATGACTAAAGACTAAAATGAATATCATGATTGTTGTCCCTGGAGAATGAGGACTCACCACTGAATCTACTGAAGTGGAGATCGAGAAATCGATCTATGCGTGATCTAGATGCTGAGAAACTGAACCTACATTACGAGAAGATGTAGCCCATGTATACATCAGTACTTGAAAGGTACTGAGCATGTAGGATAGAGTAAAGATGAAATAAAACATAACTAAATAAGCACAAAAACAAGTATAATAATCTGAACGTGATGTGCTGATTTCTCAGCTAACTAGATGCAATGATCAATTTATAACATGGTGAAACTGAATACTGAATATACCAATAAATGGTCAATAAGAGAGTCAGACTGAACTATGGGAGCTACTAATAACCGATAATAAAACCACGTGAGCTAAATGTGTAGTCCGATGTATACGCCCCATCGAGAGGACCCAATATACCCTGCCAAAAGTATAAAGGCATGTTGGCGTGATCACTAAACTGATTGCCCATGTAGGGGACTTATAACTTAAATGGCTAGTAGTTCTAGGACTATTGGGTAAACTAAGCCCTATTCCAACTCGGTATTATGCTACTCCCAATGAATTCTTTAAATTAACTCATTATATCTGAATTTCTGTAAATAACGGATAGCTCAAAACTGAACATGCAAACTGAGAATGCAACAATTAATATGGTAATTATGTATTTATAACTGAGGCATGTATATTTGAAGTGTCTGAAATATATGACGTAGAATGTGTAATTCAAGAACTAAAGAAATACAAAGCTAGGGTACTGAAATTCATTCGATAATTTGAGTAATAACATGATAATATTATTTGGACAATATATTTCATAAATTCATGAAGTTGTATCAAAGTTCTAGAAATCCTAGGTTTAATCATGATAAGAGAATCAAGAACTGACTGAAACTAAGGAACCAATGGGTTAAAGGAACCCACTAGTGAAATCCCACATACCTGGTGATGAAATCTGTGAAAAAATACTTAAGTTTTGGGGCTGGAACTACTGGATCTTTTGGCGCTCTTAAACTAGGGTTCTTGAGCTTTTTCTCCTCTCTTGCTTCTAATTTTCTAAGTTTTGATTTAATGATTTGACTTGGATATGTTTTAATTATGTTTCTAGGCTTAAACTGACTAAAGTCTGATGATTTAGGGTCAAAAAGACGTAACTTAAGGTTTAAACGGAGGGGGAAAGGTCAAAAAAGCCCCTGGGAAAGTTGCTGTCGGGCCTCACGACGGCCAGGACTGACGGTCCGTCGTGCGCCCGACGCCCCATCGTTGGGTCCGCTGTGACGGCCTGTTCGATAGGCCTTTACTAAAATGGGCATAAAGTTTTACTCGGAGGTCTAATTTTAGCAAGGTCATTGGATATGGAAAGATAATTCAATTATCTATCTGTGGGTAGGTCATGGAAGACCTAATTCATTTTGTGCTAAGAGTTCTGATCATTCTAAGATGACCCTACTCCATTTCCCCTTAACTGGCTGCAAATTTTTCACCTACAGTTAGACATACGAACCGTAGGTCCTCCTACGAACCATGCTGGTCATCCATATATCTTGTCATAAAATAGTTTAAAGGAGTCTTAATGGACGGTGACGGACTACGGACCGTCGTTTGACCTACGGACTGTAAGTCTGTCCGTCGTCCAAGACTAAACCAATTTTTTTAGGCTGAAATTTTTGGGAGTTTCTGATCCCATCGATGGTTGTGCAGGACGGACGGTGGTTTAGGCTACAGTCCATCGATGCCAAAGTTGGTAACACCTGCAGATTTTTCTAAAAAAATAATTTTTGGTCTGTTTTGGCTATGGGGTGTTACATCAAGTTCTGAGGCTTACATTTCTAGTTTGTGTTATTAGGTGTTTGAAATTTTATGTTTTGGTCAAAATTTTTATTAGGTCAATATTTTTGCTAAACATTCTCAAATTAAAATTTTATCAATGTGATTAGATTTGGAATGTAATTTTTTTATCTATAAGATGATTTGTTTTGTATTTGAGACTTTTTTTTCATTTTGTGCCTTTAGGCGTTTTAACTTTTAACATTTGTCAAAAATATGAATTTGATATACATTTTTAGAAAAACAGGCTCAAAATGGAATTTCATCAGTGTAGTTATCTCTAGAAGCTTATTTTTTTTGTCTAATAGGATTGCTAATTTTTATTTTGAGGTTTTCATTCCCAGTTTGTGTCGTTAGACATTTTATCTTTGATGTTTTGGAAAAATTTGATTTTCCTTAACACTTTTTGAAAATGTGCTTATATGAGAATTCTATTAGTGTGTTTTGAAATATCTTTTTTTTGATTTTATAAGATTGTATGTTTGGATTTTGATGCTTTTATTTCAGTTTGTGCTTTTAGGAGTTTTAAATTTAAACTTTTGGGAATAGAATTGAACTTGGTCAATATTTTTTGGAAACATGACTTAATTGGAATTTTGTCAGGCTGTTAGGCATTGAAGGTCATTTTCTGTAATGACTCTTCAGATCATTTTTGTCTTAATGTGTTCTTATGTTTTTTAGACCATTTCTATTTGCAACCCCAAGTAATTTATGACTTGTTGACACTAATTGTTCGGTTGCCTGGTTGTTCGTTTGAAGTTTTTTACAAGTTTCCATGTTTTAGAGGCCTTGAAGCTTGACTTTTAGTAAGTTCATCAACTAAATGACCTCAAAATGGAATTCTGAGAGTTCCATCAGCTCTAAAATGAAGAAATTAGGCTAGTAGTATGGTTGACTGTCACGACCCAAAACTGGGACGCGACTGGCACCCACACTTCCCTCCTGTGTGAGCGAACCAACCAATCTAAACCCAAACAAATACAACGCGGAAGACTTAACTCAAAATACAACGCGGAAGACTTAACTCAATACGAAAAACAAATACAATAAATATCCCCCAAAATCCGGAAGTCATCATCACAAGAACATCTAAAGTCAATTTACGAAACTAAGAGTATTCTAAGAAACTAAACAAATGAAAGCTAGTCTATGCCGGAACTTCAAGGCATCAAGACGAGAAGAAGAAGATCCAGTCCAAGCTAGAAGCATAGCTCACCCTGAGATCCGGTGCAGTGAAGACTGGCTAGAATCGCTGTCGAGTTGAAGACGACGGAACGGTTGCTGCACTCCACAATTACAAGAAAGAAACAAACAAGTAGGAGTCAGTACAACCACACGTACTGAGTAGGTATCATCGGCCAACTCAGAATAGAAAACAGTATATAACAGTTAATCTCACAAATCAACTATAATACTCAACATGTAGTAACAACAAATACTACGATCATCAATAATATCACCAAGTTCATCCAGGAGGACTCATGCCTCAAAACCATACTCATTAACAGATTCATAGACTTAACATATTAACCTCTTTCAAGATTCATAACTTATTCCTCTCGTGTCGGTACGTGACACTCCGATCCATATTCTATCCCGTGCCAGAACGTGGCACTCCGATCCTCATTTCTATCTTTGTGCCGGAACGTGGCACTCCGATCCTCATTTCTATCCTGGTGCCGGAACGTGACACTCCGATCCATATTCTATCCCGTGCCGGAACGTGGCACTCCGATCCATTGAGCCTTCTTTTATACCAAGGCATTATCAATACAACACATAGTTCATCAAGCCTTCTTATACTAAGGCATCACAATTCTCATAACAAGTACATCAAGCCTTCATTTNAGGTGCTCAGATTAGAATTATGTCAGTTTCATTAGCTTCAAAAAGATTTTTTTTATCCAAAAGGAAGGTTGGTTCTTGTTTCGAGGCTTCACCTTCTTTTTATTGGTTAGGTAATTTGAACTCTTTTGGTTTGGTCAATATTTTTGTGAAAGTGCTCATATGAGAATTTTTCCTGCCTAATTAAGTCCGAAAGTCATTTTTATCTACTAGGATGGTTGATGAAGTTAAGGCCTTCGTTTAGTGTGTGCTATTAGATGTTTTAACTCATAAATTTTGTTTAAAATTTAACTTCGGTAAATATATTTGATAAACCTGCTCAGATGAAAATTTCTTCAGTGCATTTACATGCGAAAAGTCATTTTTGATGTAATAAGATAGAGGATTTGGGTTTTGAGCCTTTCGTTTTTAGTTTGTGCTATTAGGCATTTTAAATTTATAATCTTGTGCAAAATTTCACTTTATATTCGATTTGGAATTTTGTCACTGTGGGTAGCTATTTAAGTTCAGTTTTGGTCTCATAGGATGGTTGGTTCAGGTTTTGAGACATTATTTTTAGTTTTTGTCGTTAAGCGTTTTAACTTTTAACTTTTGGCTAAAATATGAATTAGGCAATTTTCGGGGGAACATGCTCAAATTTGAAGTTCGCCAATGCAGTTAACTTTGAAAATCATCTACTAGGATGATTGGTTTGGATTTTGAGGTTTTCATATTAAGTTTTTATGGTTAGCAACTCTAACTCATATGCCACCTTGCCAATCCTTTTCAAGATCTTGTAAGGGCCTACATATCTAGGACTAAGCTCTCCTTTCTTTCCAAATCTCATCACCCATTTCATTGGTGAGACTTTCAGAAAAAACAAATCATCAACTTGGAACTCTAGTTCCCTTCTCCTTACATCTGCATAAGATTTCTGACGACTTTAGGTTGTCTTAAGTCTATCTCTAATGAGTTGCACTTTCTCCATAGCATAAAGGACTTAATCTGGCCCTATCAAAGTTTCTTCACCTACTTCAAATTAACCAACAGGAGATCTACATCTAAGCCTATATAAAGCATTATAAGAGGCTATCTGAATACTGACTGGTAGCTATTATTGTAGGCAAACTAAATAAGAGGAAGGTGATCGTCCCAACTACCTTTGAAATTCGATCACAGAAACTCTCAACATATCCTCTAAGGTCTGAATGGTACGCTCTGCCTGCCCATCCGTCTGTGGACAAAATGTTGTACTAAGGTTAACTTGAGTATCAAGACCTTTTTAAAACGACTTCCAAAAACGAGAGGTAAAATGAGGACCTCTATCTGAGATGATAGACAAAGGAACCTCATGCAAACTCACAATTTTAGTAAGGTAAAGCATGGCATAGTCTTCTGCCGAATATATAGTTTTGACCGCCAAAAAGCGAGAAGACTTAGTCATGTTATCAACTATAACCCAAATTGAGTCATGTTGTCTGCGAGTATGAGGTAACCCTGTGATGAAATCCATATTGATCACATCCCACTTCCAAGCAGGAATATCGATCTCTTGAGTCATACCTCCTGGTTTCTCATGTTCTACCTTGACTTGCTGGAAATTGGGGCACTTACGCACAAAGTGTGCTGTATCCCTCTTTATGCCATTTCACCAATAGATTTCCCGCAGATCACGGTACATCTTATTGGAACCTAGATAAATAGAATACCTGGAGTTATGAGCTTTTGCAAGAATATGCTGCCTCAACTCTCCCACATCAGAAACATAGAATCTACCTTGGTAGCGAAGTACACTATCTCCCCCTTGAGAGAAAACCTCCACTCTCTGATTGTTGACTGCACCCTTTAGTTCAACCAAGATCGGATCACTCTCTTGATTTTCCTTAACCTCCACTACCAAAGACGATTCTGCCCCATTCTGAACTGTTACATCGCTGTCTGATATGCTCATAAGGCGAACTCCCAAGCGAGCAAGACTGTGAACATCCTTCAATAGCTCCTTTTTTTTCCTCAACATGGGCTACACTACCCATAGATAATCTACTAAGAGCATCGGCCACTACGTTCACCTTTCCAGGATGATAATGCACACTCATATCATAATCCTTAAGGAACTCATGCCATCTCCTCTAGGGAAGATTCAACTCTTTCAGGGTGAACACATACTGAAGGCTCTTATGATAGGTGAACACATCTACATGAACACCATACAATTAGTGTCTCCATATCTTGAGTGCAAACACCACTGCTGCAAGCTCGAGGTCATGAGTTGAATAGTTCTTCTTATGCACCTTAAGATTTCTAGAGGCATAAGATACAACCTTATCTCTTTGCATCAACACAAAACCAAGGCCAACTCTGGATGAATCGCAATAGATCACATAACAATCTGAACCCTCTGGTAGAGTCAAGATAGGAGTTGTAGTCAATCTAGTTTTCAATTCTGCGATGCTTTTCTCACAATCACCTGACCATTGGAACTTGACCATCTTCTGAGTCAACCTAGTCAATGGTGAGGCTGTGGATGAAAATCCTTCCATGAACCTTTGGTAATAACCTGCTAGACCTAAGAAACTTCCGATATCTGTAGCAGAGGTAGGTATGGGCCATTGTTTCACTTCTTCTATCTTTTGTGAATCTAGGCGGATCTCTTCGCTAGATACAATATAACCAAGGAAAGAAACGGATTTCAGCCAAAACTCTCATTTACTAAACTTAGCGAATAACTGGCAATCATTGAGAGTCTGCAGAACAACTCTCAAATGACTTGCATGTTCTTCCTCACTCCTAGAGTAAAAGAGGATATCATCAATAGAGACGATAACGAACAAGTATAAGTATTGTTTGAACACTCTATTCATCAAATCCATGAAAGCTGCTGGATCATTGGTTAGTCCAAACGACATAACTATAAAATTGTAATGACCATACCGAGTTCTGAAGGCTATTTTCGGAGTGTCACTATCTCTGACTCTGAGCTGATGATAACCCAATTTGAAATCTATCTTCGAGAAATGACTAGTACCCTAAAGTTGGTCAAACAAGTCATCAATCCTGGGGATGGGATACTTATTCTTGATTATGACCTTGTTCAACTATCTATAGTCAATGCACATTCTGAAAGAACCATCTTTCTTCTTTACAAACAATACTGGATTACCCCATGGTGAAATACTAGGTCTGATGAAACGCTTATCTAAAAGGTCTTTCAACTGCTCTTTCAATTCCTTAAGCTCTGCTATATCCATTCTATAAGGAGGAATAGAAATAGGCTGAGTATCTGGAAGAAGATCAATTCGAAATTCGATTTCCCTTTCGGTAGGAACCCCATAAAGATCTTTTGGAAATACTTCTAGAGTCCTTAACTCGAACTAGATCTTTGGAACTGACTCAAGAGTTAGGGTTTCAAGGCTAGAATCCTTAACCCGAAAAATATGATAAAGATAACCCTTTATGATCATCTTTTTAGTCTTACGATAAGAAATAAATCGACCAATAGGAGCTAAACTACTACCCTTCCATTTTAGGATTGGTTTGTCTGGAAACTGAAACCAAACAATTCTAGTTATGAATCGACTGAGGCATAACATGAATGTAACCAATCCATGCCTAGAATAACATTGAATTCTACCATTTCTAACTCTACTAGATATGCTGAGGTGACTTTCTGAGAGGATCTGAGAGGACGATTTCTGTATACCCGTCTAGCTATAATTGGTTAACCGACTGGAGTAGAGACTTAGAAGGGTTCTGAGAGAGTTTCTGGATTAATACTGATTTAGATTTCTATACGGAGTTACAAAAGACAGTCATGTCTGTTGTCTTTCCACTGAGTGAACCATATGTGAGTCACATCCTTGAGTTTGTAAGATGCCAATCTCAACTATAACTACCAGTTACTGACATCACACCAAATATTTTCTTGACCTCATCACTGAACTTCTGTGGGTCCTCACCAACTGGCGATCCTAAGAACTTAGGCGAATTCATCCTAAAAAAATCAACAACTCTGGCTGCCACTAATCGATCATATTTTTAGAAGGAATTAGAATCTACTATTTATTCTGGTTGGTCATACTACGAGCCAAAAGCTGAATTGGCGTTCTGAAACTTTGCATTTGAACTTCCTTATCTAGTACTAGAGGAACTACGTTTGCATTCCTTGCATTCGCATTCCAAGCGTTACCTCTACGAGAAGGCATGATCTTAAGCGTTCAATGTCGAGTTAGACTGGAATTAGATCATACCTTATGCACAATAAGAGTAAC
Source organism: Solanum chilense (assembly GCA_032847665.1). Classification (NCBI taxonomy): domain Eukaryota; kingdom Viridiplantae; phylum Streptophyta; class Magnoliopsida; order Solanales; family Solanaceae; genus Solanum; species Solanum chilense. The sequence continues at coordinate 8,667,832 of CM064964.1, forward strand.
AAGAAGGTGAAGTTTTTCCTAAAACACCTCATAGCCTACCTCTCATTAGATGTGGTGCACATCACACCCATGAAAAGGACTCTACCTAGTGTGGCTTTTTCAGACATCCTCGGAGTCTTGGACCTAGTGCTCTGATACTAAGTTTTGTCATGCCCCGAGCTACCCCCGAGACGCGGACAGGGAACCTAGGACCACAAGTGATCCGAAGCTAACCCAGCTGGTATGAACATGAGCATACTAAAGATAATAAACTGTTGCGGAAGATAATTCATACTTAAAATAAAAATATGGGGAATACTTATATTCTATAACTGAGATATTTGAAAACAATGAGTTTAATACAAAAGAAAAAATAACTCAATACTAAGTTGGATCTAACTATATCCAAAAATAGCCTCTAAACTAGACTAGAAATACTAGGACAAGCCCCAGCTAAATCTAGCAAAAACTGAAACTAAATGACTAAAGACTAAAATGAATATCATGATTGTTGTCCCTGGAGAATGAGGACTCACCACTGAATCTACTGAAGTGGAGATCGAGAAATCGATCTATGCGTGATCTAGATGCTGAGAAACTGAACCTACATTATGAGAAGATGTAGCCCATGTATACATCAGTACTTGAAAGGTACTGAGCATGTAGGATAGAGTAAAGATGAAATAAAACATAACTAAATAAGCACAAAAACAAGTATAATAATCTGAACGTGATGTGCTGATTTCTCAGCTAACTAGATGCAATGATCAATTTATAACATGGTGAAACTGAATACTGAATATACCAATAAATGGTCAATAAGAGAGTCAGACTGAACTATGGGAGCTACTAATAACCGATAATAAAACCACGTGAGCTAAATGTGTAGTCCGATGTATACGCCCCATCGAGAGGACCCAATATACCCTGCCAAAAGTATAAAGGCATGTTGGCGTGATCACTAAACTGATTGCCCATGTAGGGGACTTATAACTTAAATGGCTAGTAGTTCTAGGACTATTGGGTAAACTAAGCCCTATTCCAACTCGGTATTATGCTACTCCCAATGAATTCTTTAAATTAGCTCATTATATCTGAATTTCTGTAAATAACGGATAGCTCAAAACTGAACATGCAAACTGAGAATGCAACAATTAATATGGTAATTATGTATTTATAACTTAGGCATGTATATTTGAAGTGTCTGAAATATATGACGTAGAATGTGTAATTCAAGAACTAAAGAAATACAAAGCTAGGGTACTGAAATTCATTCGATAATTTGAGTAATAACATGATAATATTATTTGGACAATATATTTCATAAATTCATGAAGTTGTATCAAAGTTCTAGAAATCCTAGGTTTAATCATGATAAGAGAATCAAGAACTGACTGAAACTAAGGAACCAATGGGTTAAAGGAACCCACTAGTGAAATCCCACATACCTGGTGATGAAATCTGTGAAAAAATACTTAAGTTTTGGGGCTGGAACTACTGGATCTTTTGGCGCTCTTAAACTAGGGTTCTTGAGCTTTTTCTCCTCTCTTGCTTCTAATTTTCTAAGTTTTGATTTAATGATTTGACTTGGATATGTTTTAATTATGTTTCTAGGCTTAAACTGACTAAAGTCTGATGATTTAGGGTCAAAAAGACGTAACTTAAGGTTTAAACGGAGGGGGAAAGGTCAAAAAAGCCCCTGGGAAAGTTGCTGTCGGGCCTCACGACGGCCAGGACTGACGGTCCGTCGTGCGCCCTACGCCCCATCGTTGGGTCCGCTGTGAGGGCCTATTCGATAGGCCTTTACTAAAATGGGCATAAAGTTTTACTCGGAGGTCTAATTTTAGCAAGGTCATTGGATATGGAAAGATAATTCAATTATCTATCTGTGGGTAGGTCATGGAAGACCTAATTCATTTTGTGCTAAGAGTTCTGATCATTCTAAGATGACCCTACTCCATTTCCCCTTAACTGGCTGCAAATTTTTCACCTACAGTTAGACATACGAACCGTAGGTCCTCCTACGAACCATGCTGGTCATCCATATATCTTGTCATAAAATAGTTTAAAGGAGTCTTAATGGACGGTGACGGACTACGGACCGTCGTTTGACCTACGGACTGTAAGTCTGTCCGTCGTCCAAGACTAAACCAATTTTTTTAGGCTGAAATTTTTGGGAGTTTCTGATCCCATCGATGGTTGTGCAGGACGGACGGTGGTTTAGGCTACAGTCCATCGATGCCAAAGTTGGTAACACCTGCAGATTTTTCTAAAAAAATAATTTTTGGTCTGTTTTGGCTATGGGGTGTTACATCAAGTTCTGAGGCTTACATTTCTAGTTTGTGTTATTAGGTGTTTGAAATTTTATGTTTTGGTCAAAATTTTTATTAGGTCAATATTTTTGCTAAACATTCTCAAATTAAAATTTTATCAATGTGATTAGATTTGGAATGTAATTTTTTTATCTATAAGATGATTTGTTTTGTATTTGAGACTTTTTTTTCATTTTGTGCCTTTAGGCGTTTTAACTTTTAACATTTGTCAAAAATATGAATTTGATATACATTTTTAGAAACACAGGCTCAAAATGGAATTTCATCAGTGTAGTTATCTCTAGAAGCTTATTTTTTTTGTCTAATAGGATTGCTAATTTTTATCACAATTATCACAATTCTCATAACAAGTACATCAAGCCTTCATTTATACTAAGGCATCACAATTCTCATAACAAGTACATCAAGCCTTCATTTATACTAAGGCATCACAATTCTCATAACAAGTACATCAAGCCTTCATTTTATACTAAGGCATCACAATTCTCATAACAAGTACATCAAGCCTTCATTTTATACTAAGGCATCACAATTCTCATAACAAGTACATCAAGCCTTCTTTTTATACTAAGGCATCATAAATCTCATAACAAGTTCAACAAGCCTTCATTTACACTAAGGCATCATAAATCTCATAACAAGTTCAACAAGCCTTCATTTACACTAAGGCATCATAAATCTCATAACAAGTTCAACAAGCCTTCTATCACACTAAGGCATCATAAATCTCATAACAAGTTCAACAAGCCTTCATTTACACTAAGGCATCATAAATCTCATAACAAGTTCAACAAGCCTTCATTTACACTAAGGCATCATAAATCTCATAACAAGTTCAACAAGCCTTCTATCACACTAAGGCATCACAATTTTCATAACAAGTAAAATTAGGGTTGCATCAAGATTTAGGGCTCACAAACTTCATCATGTTTATTTCATCACAAACATATAATCATACTCATACAATCATACAATTAAGCATATAGAAGGATTTACAAGATTACCCAATACATAACATTTGCTATTGAGAGTTTACTACAAGTAGCATAAACCATAACCTACCTTCACCAAGGATTTGTATTCAAGCAAGAAATCTTCAAGAAACCTTGCCCTTCTCTCTCAATCGCCTCTTTCTCTTCCCTTTTTCTCTTTCTCTTTCTTCCTCCAATCTCTTCCTCTTCTTACCCTAAATCACAAGACTTCAAGTCTTAAAAATAATGAAACCAACCCACCAAGTTACTCAAAGTTAGTCTTTCAACCCCCAAGGAATTGGACTAATAACAATAACCCACTAACTTTATAAATTAAAGCCGGAATGGTCCAAAACGTCCCTTTAAAAATAGCCAGAAATCTGATCCCGACTGGGATGACGGAGCCTGTGACGGTCCGTCGCTCCTGCGACGGTCCGTCCTGCAGGTCCGTCGCGACGGTCAGAGAGTTGTTTCAAACGCCAAATTCTCAAAAGTCTAAGTGTTTTGCGACGGGGCTCACGACGGTCCGTCGTGACTGTGACGGTCCGTCCTGCAGGTCCGTCACCGAGTTCAGAGACTCAGTTTTCAACACTCAAATTCATAATTCCAAGTATTTGGGAACGGGACACCCTCGACGGTCCGTCGTGCCCACGACGGTCCGTCGTGGTGTCCGTCGCATGCAGCCAGTTTTTCCCAAAACAAAATTTTTTAACCAAACGACTAAACAGGTCGTTACAATACTAGTATCAAGGTTTGATTGGTGCGAGTCTAGACCATAAGCCGTTTTAGCCTTTGAAATTTTGCCTAAGGTTGACTTTGGTCAACATTCCTTGAAAATGCGCTCGGATGAAAATTCCGTCAGCATGGTTAGCTCTGGAATGTTGAGTTTTTTCTAGAACTACCTTTTATTCGCCTCCCAAGGCCTCCGGACTCATTCCGAACCCCTCGGTGGATTTTTGTTTAAAATGACCTATGGAAGTGGGACCCACCTTTTATCAAGATGACCTTTGATGGAAATTTTGAATTCGCCATTGATTCGTAATGTTGCATTTAGTAGGGTAGCATATCAATTTTGTTTTTATTGGGTTCCGAACGAATCCGAACACCCCGTCTGAGACTTTTAAGAAATTAGCCAAATGTGAAATATGGTGCAACTCTTTAGCCACCATGTTTTTGACTTAATGATTAGTTTTAGGGGCTTCTTAGCTACCAGGTTCGCCCTATTAAAACCCAAAATTCAGCTTTTATTTCCCATTTTAATGGTGCGATATCTTGAGGTATAGAGCTCCAATTTTGGAGATTCAAGAGGCTAAATTGCGATATTTTTCGAGGAAAACGCTTTTATGAGCTCGAAAACTGTTGAGGGACATTTTGTAAAATACCTGCTGTCACGCCCCACTTTTTGTGAGCTTGATTTAGGAACTTTTTATAGTTGTTTTCTTATCCATTTTAGGTCCAATTTCAGTGATTGTTGAGGCTATCTTGAGTGGTTTTTCGTGAGGATTGTTGCGGTGTGATTCATTTTTGCAGTTCGACCCTTGTTTCTGGTAAATTCTTGCAAATAGTTGTTCTCATTGTTGTTGTTATTAGTTTAATATTGATTTTTTTGTTTCATATTTGTGTTGGGACTGTTTCGAGCAAGTTTTGGAACAGAAGTTCGGAGAGGTGTTTAAGAACCTATTTCGGGGGGTTAATTCCTGAATTTTTGGTGAGGTCTAACTTTTTCAATTTTGTTCCTGAAATTGGTCCGTCTCTGTTTCTTGTAATTTTAGTTTCTAAACGACCGTAATAACATCGTGACTCTATTTTTGATAGTGTGTAAACATTTTGAGGCCATTCGGAAAGGGAACACTTTGGATAAGTGATATTTGGGGAGCGCGTGATCTTCATTCAAATAGACTATAGTTTCTTTCTGTCAGATTGAACTTGAACATGCGAATGCATGTTGATTAGGTGGGATTTAGGTTGGGTAGTTGTTGAATCATTCATAGGTGTCAGAAATCATGTTTTTGACCTATTTCAGGGAACTATCGGGTAACCGTAAGCATGCTTTGTGTTATTAACTGGCATTATTTGCCATGTGGAGTACTTGTATGATTGAGTACCGTTAATTTTAAGTATGTTGGGTATTATTTTAGGTTTGACTAGGGATTGCCTTAGAAATGCATGATTCAAAATTGATGGGACTTAGTTTTGTCATGACGTCGCTCCACCGACTTAAATTCTTTAGACTTATGTAGCAGACTTGAGTCTGATAGTTCTGGCCTTATCTTAGAAAGGAGCTTGCTCCGGCGATAGTTATCCTTACTTCTTTGGTGTTATGTCTTCATGAGTTACGTCAGTGACAATGTAAAGATTATTTTTATTTCGGTTCTAAGGACTTACATTGATTGTCTAAGTGTGAATGGCGTTCCACCACTATTTATGATTATGGATAGATAGAGACTCTTTCAGCAGCTATATTGGCACCTTTGTCGAGTATCCGGATTCAAGGTTCGACCTCGACTTCATTGATAATTTTTTAAGAGCGTCTGGTTAAAGGTTTGGCCTCGATCATCTTGATAACTATGTAGAAAATCTGGTTCGTTCAATATGAAAATACTAGTGATTGAATTTCTTATTTGATTCATTTGAATTATGACATGCATTCAAACTTGTACCTTAATTAGTTTTGCTTTAGTAGTGCACAATGTATTATTTTTATAAAAACTTGAAGTGTGAAGTTTGTGGTGGAATTGTGCATACTAGTAATAAAATGCAGTTTTGATATACATAATTTAATGTATAAATTTACATTTATATATATAAATTTTAAAATGGTATGAACTATGAAATAAATAAATAAATTATTCTTCTACTTTGAAATATTTTTAAGTGTAGGGGTTACATGTTAATGACGTATTCTGAAATTGGGAATTTAAAGGTTTTTATTGTGTCCTAATACAGTGTTGTATATACGGACTTTTGATAATTAGTTGTGGTGTAACTTAATACAACAATATAGTAGGAAAAATAAAATTGGAATTGTTTAGTGTTTAAAAGTATTAATATCGTTTAGCTTATTGTTGTTTGAAATCATATTAATTTTTGATATATTATCTTGAGAAAAGTCTTTGGTAATACGTGAGAGGTACAATACTATGTAAATTGAATATTTTGTTGTACAAAAAATGGTACAATATATGATGACAAATGTAAAAGAAGTTGGTACATTTTTGTGAATGGCATAACATAAAAACAATTAATTAGAATTAGTTGTTGTGGAGTTGATTGGTGATGAGACTAAGTGGTTAAGACAACTCTTAGTGTGTATTCCAATTAGAATAAATAAAAGGTTTATGTGAGTAAATTCGATACATGTGTTTGAGACACAGTGTGATGAAAATACTACAGTGAGACAAATTATTTATGTAAATAAATTATGTGTAGTCAGAAGGGAATATGATCAATTAAGAGACTAATGAAACATCTAGGGGAATAAGACCTATAGTCATATGAGAAGATAAAAAATGATGGTAACCCAACATATATGATTGGATATTCCATGAACTAGGTTCATATAGGTAATAACAAGTCATCAGTTGATCAAGTAAATATATAAAGTTATATCTCTCCTATGATATGTGAATATAGTGTAATATTGCAAAGCAAAGTGTGGCAGAGTTAGATCTCTTAATCCAAGTCATATTCTTTATAGGTGGTGTATTGCTCTGCAGAATACACTTGATGAATGGACCTATATGAGTTTGAAGTGGTGTCGCGTCTATGAAAATGTGATAGATTTCTAGAGCACTTATGAATACAAGGACACACGCATGGCCGTTTAGCGCAAAACCACGATTATGACAAAGGTTGTGAGAGTATAATATGATTTAATAAGACGTTGGACTTACAAAAGAGTTACTGGTTCATAGAAGTTCTAAATCTTACCAATTATTTTGTAACTTTATTCTTGTTTTATCTAGGTTTGGTTCATAGTGTACAAACACCAGATTCAATGCATTGGACTCATACATGCAAAACATACAAAAATTATCATTTCAGTCTATATATTAATATTTTTCTTTTTGAGATACCTAGGGGGATTGTTGGAAAAATGATTCTAGTATATCAAAAAGAAGTGTTCATATTATTTTATATATTCACCATTTTAAATGGGTGTAAACTTTCTATTAATTACACTATAAATCTATATTAATGTTGGTCAAAATATGACAGGTTTCCCTTTAATTGTCTTTCAAAACATTTGCCTTTATTCCTCATTGTTGTCTTTAATACCTTTGTCTAAACTGTTGGTGGGTTTGGCCTAAAGTATGGTTCCATAAAATTTTACTCTTCTTCAATAACAAAGGGACATTAAATTACAATATATTTTGAGAATAAGTATTTCCTTATATATATAATTGGTCTGTTGGATTTTGTTCTTTAAAATCTTTGTTAGTTTTGGCTCCTAGTTTTATAATAGAAGAGCTTATTGAATCCTAGGGGATACACCCATATCAGGTGAAATATCCTTAAGGATATTATCTTTTGACACACCTGAATCTATTAGAATTTCCTAAAATATATTTTCCATAAGAATTTACAACACTATGATTGTTTATGCATGAATTGGGAGGATTTTATGATTTTCATGATAATTTTCAATGTACCCATGTTGAACCCATGTTTCAAAGATGAAATCGATGTATATAAGTTTTAATCTATGAAAGGAGAATCTATGGGTTTATGTGTATTCTTATAGGATTAATAAGGTTCATGATGAATTGCTTTGAGATTGAAACATATGTGATGAGTATGATATGAATTGCTTTGAGAGTGAATCATATATTATAAATTGTTGATTATTGTTGTAATTGTTGTGGAAATTTTATAGTTAGACTAGAGGTGATAATCCATGATCCTAAGTAAAAGATCCGAGATAAGTACCCATGTCATATAATAGAAAGACATGAGGTGTGTTCCATGACATATAATTAAAGGACAGGAGGATATTACCCATGATCGTCAAGTATGTTGTAAAAGAGGAGACTACCTGTGATCCTATAGTAGGACGGACAAGAGGCAAGTACCCATGATCCCAAGGTAAGAGTGGATAGAGGCATTTTCCCATGTTCCTTTACAGTAAGCCAAGAAACGATGTCCTTTATCTTTAAAATATAAGTTATAATATGGTATGATAGGGGATGATCTTGGATTGTTGATTGAATTTGCCTCCAATGATGAGTAAGACTAATTGTGGAATACCATGTCTTGAATAAGTATGAATTGAGTTTACTTCAAGAAGTACTTGTTATATGTGAAATATCTAGTATGTGCTTTGATTATGCTTTATAACTTATGTTGTCTCACTCTTATGTTACCAAGCTATCATATTTAGTACATTTTTTTAGTAACACATATTTTTGCCTACATTTCTCATCTAAATGTAGGATCTGGGTTCCAACTCTCATCCGCGTGGTCTAGATTTCTTGTAGATGAAGATTTGAAGATTGGTCACTCCTCATTCTTCCGAGGATATGACCACTAATTTCCTTATGTTCTTTTAATTTTTAGTTTTGAACACTGATGTATGGACTATGTCCCTAGATTCTATTGAACTAGATGGTTTTTCATACATCTGCATCAGGCCTCCGCTTTGTTTTACAAAACATTGGTTATGTTTGAAATGTTGTAAGTCTTATATATTTTCTATTATCTTAACTATGTATTCTTAATGGATTATATGAGACCTCTCGGGATCTTTTATGCCTTGTTATATCTACTGGGTACCCCTAGGTCATGACAAACCTGGTAATCAAAGCACATGGCATAATCTGAAAATAAAATCCCAATACTTAAACAAACTATCCTATTAGACAAAAAAATGACCTTCTCAAACGAACCGAACTAACCGAATTCAAATTTGAGCATGTTTGCCAAAATTTTTGACCAAATCCAATATTTTTGTCAAAAGTTAAAATTTAAAACACCTAAAGACAAAAACTGAAATAAAGCTTCAAATCCCAAAAAAATAATCCTATCAAATAAAAAACAAACTCTCAAAGCTAAACACATTAACATAATTGTCATCCAAGAACATTTTCAAAAAGTGTTAAGGAAAATAAAATTATAGCCAAAACATAAAAATTAAAAATCGTAACGACACAAACTGCAAATGAAAACGTCAAAATTCAAACAAACAATCCTATTAGACAAAAAATGACATTCCAGAGCGAATTACGCAGATGAAGTTCCAATTTGAACACGTTTTTCCAAAAATTTAGATCAAATTATAGTTTTTGCCAAAAGTTAACAGTGAAAATGCCTAACGATACAGAAGTTAAAATATAAAAGCCTCAAAACCTCAAATCAGTCATCCTATTAGATAAAAAAAAGGCCTCCCAAAGCTAACCACGCTGATGATATTTTAATTTAAGCATGTTTACTAAAATATTGAACAAATCAAAATTTTGACCAAAACAAAAAAGTTAAAATGTCTAACAACATAAACTCAAAATGAATGCCTAAAATTGCGCTTAATGGTTTGAGAGTAACCGTGGAACCTTGGGGAGCATCCAGCTGCAGCGATTTGTACCGGAGTCAAGCCGAAATCACTTTCAAGACAGTGACTTTCCACGACACAGTATTTGTGATAAGTTATTTATTACTTTATAATTGCAATCTAATATCAATGTTGTACTACTTTTTCCAACAATTTTAAAGCGATTTTCAAACATACAATATTGATAAATTGATATTTCTTTGAACAAAACTTTTATTGATTTGTCAAAACTTGAGCCTTTGGATGGAAATAATTTTAAACAATGGTCACAAAATTTTTTTAATTTTATTTGAACAATTAGAAGTTGATTATGTTTTATTCATAGAACTTCCTATGAATGGTTGTAACACTAATATAGATTCTAGCAATGTTATAACTGTTGATGATGTTGTTAAAATAAAGTTTCAAAAGGAAAAAAAATTGTTAGAGGACATTTTCTAAATCATATGAATAATCATTTATTTGATTTATTTTTAACCTATAAATCTGCCAAAGAAATATGGTGCTGATGATACAAGAAAGAAAAAAATATGTTGTGGGTCAATGGAATAAATTTGAAATGGTTGATAATAAACGAATAATGGAACAAGTTCATGAATATGAGAAATTTATTGCTGATGTTGTAAATGAGGACATGAAAATGTGTGAGATATTTAATTCTAATGTTCTCTTGAATAATTCCCACCATCATGGAGTTATTATAGAAATCAAGTAAAACATTAGAAAAACAATTCAACTCTCCAAGAACTTAGTAGTCCCATGAGGGCTGAAGAGGCGAACCGTCTCAAAGATAAAATTGAAGAACTTTCTCTTATTTCTTCTAAAGCTAATCTTGTTGAATCTTCTGGTACTGTTGTGAAAGAGAGGTTCAAAGGCAATCAGAAGAAACTCTCGAAAATAGAACATATGAAGAATAAAAATCAATTCAACATTCCGGAGAGTGAGATTAAAAAATTTAAGGGCCCTTGTTTTGTTTGTGAAAAAGTTATCAAAGAAAAGGGAATGACTCAAAGCATGAAGGAAAAAGTGATGTCCAAGATAATCTTGCTTAAGGTAATGAAGTGATTGCTACTATAGTCGTTGAGGCAAATCAGATGGCAAACAAAACTAACTGGGTGCAACAAACAGGTGCCTCAGGAATTTCTTTTTCCAATAAAAAATTATTGCATGACTTTGAGGATTCCACTGATGGAGAGTGTGTTTACATGGGAAACTCCACTACTTCTGGAGTTATGGGTTAAGGAAAATTTTTACTTAAATTAACTTCTGGAAAGACATTATTCTTTAACAATGTATTGTATGTTCCCTCCCTCCATGGAAACTTAGTTTCCGGAGCACTTCTCAACAAAGTTGGCTTTATACTTGTTTTTGAAGCTGATAAAACAATTATTTCTTGTGAAGGAGACTTTGTTGTGAAAGGATATCGAAGTGGAGGATTATTTGTCTTTTGGACATTGTTCAAGAGATTGTCAATAATGAGAGTATTTCAAATTTTGCTTATATTGTTGAGTCTATGAATTTCTGGCATGCTAGACCAGGTCATGTTAATATCGCTTCTATTAAAAGACATAGGAAAAATGGAGTTAATTCCTATTATAAAAATGATGATTTTTTTAAATGTACAGTAAATGTAGAGGCAAAGCATGCCAAGAAACCTTTCAAATATGTTATTAGTAGAAAGATTAAATTATTTGAACTAATACATTCAGATTTAGTAGATTTAAAGAATACTATTAGTAAAGGTAAAGAAAAGTATTTCATTAATTTTTTTGATGTCTTTTCTAGATACAATAAGGTATATCTACTTAAGCTAAAGATGAAGCTAAAAGCATGTTTTTGAAATTCAAAATAGAAAAGAAAAATCAATTAGATAGGAAAATCAAGAGATTTAGATATGATAAGGGCGCTGAATATAGTACTAAATTCTATAATATTTTTGTAAGAAAAATGGTATTATACATGAGGTTAGTGTTCCCTATACTCCTCAACAAAATGGTGTAGACAAATGGGACAATAGAACCCATAAAAAAATGATGTATTTAATGCTTTTAAGCTCTGGTCTATCTGACAATATGTGGGGAGAAGCAGTCTTATCTATGTGTTATATTCATAATAGAGTCCCTCATAAGAAGTTAAATGAGACCTCATATGAATTGTGGAAAGTGTTTTCTCCTAACTTAAAATTTCTAAAAGTGTGGGGGTGTTTGTTTAAGGTTGGTCTACCTTATTTTAAACACATAAATGTTGGTTCTAAGACTTCTCATACTGTCATTATTCATTATGGTTAAAGTAGTGATGCATATAGATTTATATCACTAAGTGATAATTCTATTTGTGAATCTAGAGATGCAAATTTTTTTGAGTATATAATTCCTTTTAAAATTGATGTGTCAAATGATGTGCAAAACAATGCTTCTACATCTATGTCAGTTAATTCTCATGTTATGCCTTCTTTGAATGTTATTTCTAATGAGCATGAAAATGAACTATGAAGAAGTAAAAGACGTAGATTTAAGACTAATTTTGGTCTTGATTTTATCACTACTTTATTAATCAAAAACTTTGATATTAATGTTTTAAATGATGATTTAGTATCTATCTATTTAATAGAAGTGGACCCTAAAACTTATGATGAAGCAATGAGATCATTATATGTTATATTTTTGAAAGAGACTATTAAAAATGAACTAGACTCTATAGTTTCTAATCATACTTGGGACTTGTATTATTTTCCTAAATGTTATAATCCCATCAGTAGCAAGTGGATATTTAAGAAGACCCTAAAACTTATGATGAAGCAATGAGATCATTATATGTTATATTTTTGAAAGAGACTATTAAAAATGAACTAGACTCTATAGTTTCTAATCATACTTGGGACTTGTATTATTTTCCTAAATGTTATAATCCCATCAGTAGCAAGTGGATATTTAAGAAGAAATTGAGACCTAATGTAATATTGATAAATATAAGGCTAGACTTTTGATTATGGGTTTTAACCAAAAGTAAGGTGTTGATTACTTTGATACTTATTCTCGTGTGAGAAAAATAACAACTATTAGGATTCTTATTGCTTTAGCCGCTATTCATGATTTAGTGGTACATCAAATGGATGTTAAACAGCATTTCTAAATGGTGATTTAGAGGAAAAGATCTATATGACTCAACCTGAGATTTTGTGGTTCTAGGACAAAGAGGATAAAGTATGCAAACTGAGAAAGTCCTTGTATGGACTTAAATAGTATGAAAATTTTAATATCACATTAGTGAATAATGACTTTGTTGTAAATTCATCTGATACATGTGTTTATTCTAATATGATAGGTTAAGATTGTGAACTTATATGTTTATATGTGGTTGACACGTTAATCTTTGGTTCCAATGTAAATGTTATTAATTAGTCCAAAAACTTATTGTCTTCTAAATTTGAAATGAAAGACCTTGGTGAAGCAGATGTGATTTTTGTATTTAAAATCAAAAGAACTGCTAATGATTTCTCTTTGTGTCAGTCTTATTACATTGAGAAGACATTAAATTTTTTTTCTTGTTTTGATGTATTTCAAGTGAGAACTCCTTATCATCCTAGAATTCAATTGAATAAGAATAAAGAATCTAGTCTTTCTCAAACTGAATATGCTAAAATAATTGGGAGTGTAATGTTTCTCATGAACTATACTAGGCCTAATATAGCTTATGATGTTAGTATATTGAGTAGATATGCGCATAATCCTAATCGTGAACAGTGGAATGCTCTTTATCTATTGCTAAGGTATTTGAGAGGTACTATGAATTGGTCTTTGCATTTATCAAATTTACTATTGTTTTAGAAGGTTTTTGTGGTGCAAACTTGGTAACTGACAATGCTAAAGTTAGCGCCACCAGTGGCTATGTGTTTACTTTGGATGGAGGTGCTATTTCGTGGATAATGAAATTCCAGAGCTAATCGGCGCTAACAAACATCAAATTTGAGCATGTTTTACGAACATTACCTAATTTAAATTTTATCCAAAAGTTAAAACTAAACACGCTTAACGACATAAATTGAGAATAAAAGTCTCAAAACCCGAACCAACCATCCTATGAGATCAAAACTGAATTAATATGACTAACCACGATAACAAAATTACCATTCGATTACGATTATAAAACATATTGACCAAAGGGAAATTTTGGCAAAGAGTTAAAATTTTAAATGCCTAGCACCACAAACGAAAAATGGAAGTCTCAAAACCCGAACTCTCTATCTTATTACATTAAAAATGACCTTCCACATGTAGCTGCAGTGACGGAATTTTCATTAAAGCAGGTTTATCAAATCTATGTACCGAAGTTAAATTTTGGCAAAATTAATAAGTTAAAACACCTAACTGCACACACTAAAAATGAAAGTCTCAAAACTCAAATCAACTATCCTAGTAGATAAAAACGGCCTTTAAAGTTAATTACACTGACGGAATTCTCATATGAGCACATTGAAAAAAACATTGACAAAAGTCAATTTTCAGTTAAAACATCAAATATAAAACAACTAACGGCACAAGTTGAAGCCTCAAAACGTGAACCAACCTTTCTAATATGATCATGTTTACAAAAAAAATGATCAATGTCAAGTGTTTGCTAAAATTTTAATGTTAAAATGACTAAGGACAGAAACTGAATATGAAAGCCTCAACACTTGATGTTGATTTACCAAAAAAAATTAACTTTAATTTATAAATTTACCAACTATTAAAATACAAGTTATAATTAATAATTTACCAATAAAATTTATCACCGTTGGTAATAGTTACTATTCAAAAAATCATTCTTATGTAATTTTACAAACTAATAATTAATATGTTGGTAAATTTTATCAGTGGATTAATGATCGGTTTGTATAATACTAACTATTCGAATGATGTTAGTAATTTAATAACAACAATCTTTATTCCTCGGTAAATTTTTCAACTAATTGGATATTGGCTGGCCATTTTTACCAATAAATTAAATTCGTTACTAATTTACAAAAATATTTATATTTGATTGTTAACTTAGCAATAAAATCTTGTCGTTGGTAAATGTTTGGTTAGTAATTCATTGGTAAAATGTTAATAAATTATAAAAATAATTTTTTCTATATTTAACTATAATATCTCGCAAATTGAAATAGCTAGGAAAAAGATTAGAACTTGAAATAATCATTTTTGGAAATAATTAAAAATCAGGAAATTTTTTCAAGTTAGGAAAAGTTGAGTTTTAGTAAATTTCAATTGGACATAATTTCTTGCTCAAGAAGATTTTGATGTATTTATATATATGATTGGAAAGATCTTGGAATGATCATTCGAAAGCCGCAGAGTTTGCACAATTCCGAGTTCGTATGAGTAAGTTATGCCCTTTGTAAGTTGGGTTTTTTGGTTAAGAAATTGGCCAATCTGAATTTTAGAAGGGTAGTTTGGTCTTTTCCTTACCCAACAAATTAAATCCATTTTTAGTAAATTTATTGGGGTCAAACTAAGTTTTTTTAGTTTACACTTTTGAAAAAAAGAATTAGGGCTTTTGGAGAAAGAACACAAGAGAAAAGAGAAGAGAAAAAGCAAGAAATACCAAGCACGATGGATTTTGGTTATGGATTTGCCAAAAAATGTATCCTACAAGGTATGTGATTCTTTCATAACATTGGGTTTATTCACCCACGCGACAAGCATGTTAAGATCAGCGCAATTCATCCAAAAATAGTTTAATAGTTGATGTTCTTTACATATATTCTTCAATTTTGAGTGTTGTTCTTGAATTGGGTCTAATTGTGGAGTTGAGTTTTAGAGTTTTATTGAGTTAGGTTCTGTAGTATATAGTATGGGTGTAGGAATCTAGAATGAATTTGAGAAAAATATCGGTTTTAGGAAAATTGGGGCTGAGAAATAAAGAAAAAGAAAATCAGAAAAGGCATAGGTACGAGGTCCCTCACTGAACAAAAGTTTCTCCACATCACTGTTAGGACGCGGCCTCCTCGTTCTCAAAATTTAATTTCGCGATGAATTACTTATAAGATCTCTGGGTCTCCAGCTTGTTTCAAGTTGGCTATTTCGTGACTTTCTAATATTTTGATATCTAAGATCATTCTGAAAAACATGAGATATTTCCAAATCCAAATCGTAATATTTGAATCAATAATCTAATTGAAGGATCTGTTAAGAGTCAAGTCAAGAGCAGTTAAGATCAAAGCTAAGAGAAGTAAAGATTCAAGTAAGGCAAGTTCATTTTGAAGTTTTCATAAGTCTTCTACAAAAGTTTAAGTTTGTTTTAAGAATTATGTTTTGAAGATGAGTAAAGAGTAAGAGAAAATTTCATTTTTGTAAAAATGATATATTTGAACTAAGTATTCCTAAGAGTAATATTTTTCACATTTAAGATGAGAGGAAACTGAGATTTCCAAAAGACTTTTAAACAGAAAAAAGGGAACATTGATTCCAAGAGAGCTTTTAAGCTATGTTTGAGTAATTATCTCAAATCAAAGAAGAAGTTATTTCAAAAACATATGAGCTAATTATATTTTGGAAGTATTCACCGATATGGGCACAAACTCAAACCCCTATAAACCATGTAGCCGTCATGGGCATAAAAATTGTCAGACATGATTCCTTAGTGCTTTTTAGACTAGACTAGTGGATCCATTTAGTAGTTCAGATTCTATACCGATGGAAAGGTATAGGACGATACTTTGCAACATGAGGTAAAATTTTGTACCATCACTTAAAATCATAGTGATGGTTGTCGTTAGAGAATCTCCAATATGATTTATTTTACTTTTTATATAAGTAAAGTAAAGTTTGTTATTGTTTTATAAGTAATGAACTAAGACTGTTTTTCAGTTTTTATATATATATATATATATATATATATATATATATATATATATATATATCGAATGTGATTTAATTTCTTTATATTGAGTTTAGTTATTTATAAGTTGAGAAGACACAAGGTAAGTGTTACTTTCATAATCTCTTTCAAGCCTATGTTTGTTAGTAATCCAACTAGGACACTCGTACATTCAATGTACTGATGTCAGTTGGCCTGCATCATATTATGATGCAGACGCAAGTAACAAGGATCAGCACCCAGGGCTCCGGTAATCCATCTTGAGCATTCAAAGTTTGTTGGTGAGCCTCATTGCATTTCGAAGGACTCTTTTATTTGCTTACAAGTTTAGTTCATTAGGCTGTTGTAGGGTTTCTCTCAACATTCATGAAAGTTGTTTAGAGGCTTCATAGTCAACCATACGTTAGTCCTTTAGTATTTTCATTGTGATTATCTTATGTTAGGACTTGGGTTTCCTTAATGTCCAAGTTGAATGTTCATTTATAATATTGCACTTAATTTCATAAATATATTTGTTTATTTATTTAAGTTCTCCGCTATGTAAGATAGTAAGGCCAATGGTCTGCTTGAGGCCAGAAATGATTTGTAAGTGCAAGTCGCCCCTAAGGTGTAGGCTCAAGTTGTGCCAAAATTTGTATTAGAGCCCAGAGTTCAAGAGTCCTAGGGAGTCTTTGAAGTTGTTTCTATAGAGTCCTAGTTATCGGTGTGAAGCACGCCACTTCTATGATTAACAGGTTGTAATATTTAAAAATGTCATCAATTCTTCATATTCCTTTCGTGTGCTAGAATTTTATAACTAAGTTTTTCTCTCGAATTCGTGCTTGCGCGTGTTTCAGATAATTATTCCTCCACGAATAGCACTCAGAGGACGTCCAGCTAGGAGGAATATTTGAATCGAGGATCAAGGGGTACCCAATGCACCTGAAGTGTAACCCTAGGAAGAAATTACTAATGCTGAGTGTAGAGATTCGATAAGGATGTTTATTTAAGATCTTACTAATTAGTTTTGGCAACAGAGAGAAGCTAGGAAGGAAATAGTTGACACTTCAAGGACCCGATAATTATTAAGGATGAATCCTCCTAGTTTCAAATGTGCGAGGACTACAAAGGATTCGAAGAATTTTAATGAGGAATTGGAGAGGGTATTTGATGTTATGCATGTTGCTGATACTAAGAGAGTTGAACTAGTTTCATATCAACTGAAGAGTATTTCTAGAACATGGTTTGATTAATGGAAATAATGTAGATATGACCATGCCCCACCTGCAAATTGGGCCTGTTTGGAGGTACCTTTCTTGAGGAAATTATTTCCCAGAGAATTGAAAGAGTCTAAGGTGCGAGAATTTCTTGCAATGAATCAAGATTCTCTAAGTGTGCATGAGTATGGGTTAAAGTTCACCCAACTATCTCATTATGCTCCAGATATTTTTCAAAACATGAGGAGCAAGATGAGCTTGTTTATTGCTGGGTTGCATAGTCTATTAAGCGAGGAGGAAGAGCAATGATGTTGGTAAGTGACATGGACATATCAATGTTGATGTTTTATGTACAATAGGATGAGGAAGAGAAGATGAGAGATAGGGAAGAGTTCATAAATAAGAAAGCGAAAATAGGGAATGAGTCTAGGCAGCAGAAGGGTAGTATGTTGTTCGTCGTTGCAGAAGTAAAAGGGACTTTCACCATCATATTCTAGTGAACTTATACTAAAAACTAAGGTTAGCATAATGACGAGAATTCACATAACTTTAGAGCTAGACCAACACAATATCAAGGTAGTGTGGCACAAGTAGGTAACTGGACTCCTTCATGTTCTAGGTGTGGTAGTAACTACTCTGGTAAGTGTCGTCATGGGCAGACAAGATGCTACAAGTGCGTTAAAGATGGTCAATTCATGAAAGAGTGTCCTAAGAATAAGAGAGGTGGTGGAAGTCCATGTAATAAATCTCAATCTTCATCAGTTGATCCACTAGACAGGACTGCACCAAAGGGAGCTACTTCCAGTAGTGTCATAGGATAAAACCGCCTCTATGCGATCACTCTTCGCCAAGGGGAAAAGAACTCTCTAGATGTTGTCACTAGTATGATCAAAGTATTTGGTTTTGATGTTTATGCTTTGCTAGACCCAGGAGCAAGTTTATTTTTTGTAACCCGTTGTGTTCCAAATAAGTTTTATTTTTTCATGAGAAACTTTGTTAACCCATTTGTTTTTCTACATTTGTTGGGGAGTCTATTCTAGCATTAATAGACTGTCTTGATTGTCCCATTTCCATCAATCACAAAGGCATTATGGATGATTTAGTTGAGTTAGAAATGGTAAATTTTGTTTTAATTCTAGGTATAGACTAGCTTCATTCCTGTTATGCATCAATAGATTGTAGAACTCGAGTTGTAAAGTTTCAGATTCCTAATGAGCCATTAATAGAGTGTAGCAGTAGTTCAGAAATGCCTATGGGTCATTTTATTTTGTACCTTAAGGAGAGAAAGTTAGTTTCAAAGGGTTGTATCTATCACTTAGTCCGAGTTAATAAAACTAGTGTTGAGATTTCCTCCCATTCATTCAATTCATATAGTAAGCGAGTTTCTAGAAGCTTTCCCCGATGATCTACCCGGAGTCCCTCTTGAGAGAGAAATAGACTTTTGCATAGAAAACATTCAAGATGCTCGTCCTATCTTTATTCCTCCATAAATAATGGTACCAACAGAGTTGAAAGATTTGAAAGAAAAGTTCAAGGACCTACTAGATAGGGGTTTTGATTCAACCATGTGTCTCACCTTGGGGCGCTCCGGTCTTGTCTATGAGGAAGAAAGATTTTTCCATTAGGATGTGTATTGATTATTGTCAATTCAACAAGGTTACCATCAAGAATAAGTATCCTTTTTTGAGAATTGATAATTTTTCCAATCAGCCTCAGGGTGTTTAATGTTTCTCAAACAGGCTACTATTAGTTGAAAGTTAGGGAATCAGATATTCCAAAGAAAATATTCAGGACCCGATATGGTAATTATAAGTTCTTGGTCATGTTGTTTGGTTTAATTAATGAACTAATAACGTTCATGTATCTTATGAATTGAGTCTTCGAACTTATTTGGATGTGTTTGTTAGATTTTTCATTGATAACTATTCAAGGAGTTTAGAAGATCATAGTAATCATATCAGAATTGTTCTCAAAACTTTGAATGATAGAGAGTTGTATTTCAAGTTCTCTAAGTGTCAATTCTTGCTTGAGTATGTGGCATTCTTAGACCACATAGTGTCTATAGAGTGAATTAAAGTTGACACTCAGAAAAATTGAGGCAGTGCAGAATTGTCCTAGACCCACATTTACAAATGATATTAGGAGTTTCTTGGGTTTAACTAGAAATATATTAGAAGGTTTGTAGAGGGGGTCTCGTCTATATCGTCTCCTTTGAACAAGTTGTCCTAAAAGATGGCTAAGTTTCAAAGATCTGAAGTTTGTGAGAAAAGCTTGTAGAAAATAAAGAGGAGGTTGACGACTGCCCAATTTTGACCTTACTAGAAGGTAATAAAGGTTTTGTGATATATCGTTATTCATCCATAGTTGTTTTTGGTTGGTTGTTAATGCATAATGCCAAAGTTATAGGCTATGACTCCAGATAGTTGAAACTTTATGAGAGAAATTACCAATGCATGACTTAGAGTTGGATCAGTGGTATACGCTTTGAAAATATGACATCACTATTTGTATGGTGTTCATATTGTTGTATTCACTGATCACAATAGTCTTTTGTATGCGTTTACTTAGAAAGAGACAAAAGAGGTGGTTAGAATAGCTCAAGGATTATGAGATAAGTATTCTTTACAACCAATGTAAGGCTACTGTTGTGGATGCCTTGAGTTGGTTATCTATGAGTAGTATTTCCCATCTTTATTAATAAAAGAAAGAACTTGCCAAAGATGTGCATAGATTGGCATCATCAAAAGTCCGACTAATGGATTCCACAAAACGAGGTGTAGTGGTGACATATGGGCCTGAGTTTTCATTAGTGTTAGAAGTAAAAGGCAAGAAACACCATGACCCCATTTGCTTGAATCGAAGGAAAATGTTCATAAGAAAAAGGTATTAGCTTTTGAACAAGGGAAAAATGGTTATTGAGATATCATGGTAAATTGTGTGTACCAATGATGGATGGATTCCAAGAGAGAATAATTGAGGAAGCTCATAGCTTCAGATATTCCATTCATCCAACTTCCACAAAAATATATTGTGATTTGACAAAACAATTTTAGTGGAATGATAAGAATAAGTGCATTATGTAGTTTTTATTAAGTGCCCAAATTGCCAGCAAGTTAATGTAGAGCAATAAAGTCCCGGTGGTTTGGCTCAGAATATAGAACTTTCAGAATGGAAGTAGGAGATGATTAATATGGACTTCATTAGAAGCTTCCAAAGGTCTTTTTAGGCAGAATAATTTTATTTGAGTGATTGTTTATAGAATGAAAAATAATCCCATTTTCTGAAAATAATGACTACCATATAGCAGGATATTATGCCGAGTTATAAATTAAGGAGGTTGTAAGACTTCATAGAGTTCTAGTCTCTACTATTTTAGATAGTGGTGCACAATTCTAGAAATCTTTTCACAAAGGGTTGGGTCAAAAAGTGACTTAAGTACTGCATTTCATCCTCAGAGTGATGGAAAGCAGAGCCTATTATTCAGATTTTAGATGATATGATGAGGGACTGTGTGATTTATTTCAAAGGAAATTGGGATGATCACCTTCCTCTCATTGACATTGCTTACAACAACAATTACCACTCTAGCATCCAAATGACTCCTTATGAAGCTCTTTATGAGAGAAGATGCAGATCCTTATTGAATGGTTTGAAATTGGTGAAGCAGGGTTGATAGGACCAGATTTAGTTCACCATGCTATAGAGAAGGTGATATTAATTAAAGAGATGTTGAAAACGACATCGAGTCGTAATATATCCTATACTAATGCTAGGAGAAGGGAGTTAGAGTTTAAAGTACATGGCAGAGTATAATTAAAAAAATTTATCCATGAGGGTGCTATGAGTTTTGGTAAAAAAGAAAAGCTTATCTCTCGGTATGTTGGTCCTTATAGAATTTTCATGAGGATTGAAAAATAAGCTTATGATTTGGAGCTACCTCAAAAGTTTGCAACAGTTCATCCTGTATTTCATGTCTCCATGTTGAATAAGTGTATCGGCGATCCTTCATTGTTTATCCCAACTTAAAATATTGGGATCAAGGATAGCTTATCATATGAAAAGATTCCGCTTCAGATTCTAGATCTTCATGTTTTCAAGTTGAGGTCAAAAGAGGTTACATCAATTAAAGTCCTTTGGGGGAACCAAGTTATTGAAGAAGATACTTTGGAAGCTGAAGAAAAATGCAGACCAAGGTACTAATTTTCTTATTAATACTCTCTAAATTATGAGTGAGCATGTTGTTTGTTTGCATTTGCTTGTTGGGTTTTTGAACAAAATGTTATTACCCTTAGCCTAGTATGAGTAATCTCATTCGAGGATGAATGTTCTCTAGGGAGAGATATTGTAACATCTCGCAAATTGAAATAGCTAGAAAGAAGGTTAGAACTTAAAATAATCGTGTTTGGAAATAATTAAAAATCCAGAAATTTCTTAATTAGGAAAAGCTGAGTCTTGGTTAACTTCAAGTGGTCATAACTTCTAACTCAAGATGATTTCAATTTATTTCCAGATATGTTTGGAGAGATCTTGAAAGGATCTTTCCAATGCCATTGAGTGTGCGGAATTCAAAGTTCGTATGATTAAGTTATACCTTTTTGAAGTTGGGCTGTTTGGTGGAGTTGACCAATCTGGATTTTTGATGGGTAATTTGGTATTTTAATTACTCAAAAAATTAAATACATTAGTAAATTTATTGGGGTCAAAACATAGTTCAATTTACGATTTTGAAAATAGAGTTAGGACTTTTGGAGATAGAACGCAAAATAAGGGAGAAGAGGAAAAGCAAGAGTCACCAGGAACGATAGATTTTGGTTGTGGATTCGCCAAGTGATTGACCCTACAAAGTATGTTAGTCTTTCATAGCATTGGTCTGTTAACAAACGCGCCAAGCATGTTCAGTTCAGTACAATTTGTCCTAAAATAGTTTGAAAGTTGATGTTCTGCACATGTATTCTTGTTGCATTAGGTTGAGTTTTTGAGATGTTTACGTTGAGTTTTAGAGTTGTATTGAGTTAGGTTCTTGAGTACATATTCTGTAGGAATCTAAAATAAATTTGAGAAAGTTAATTCCGAATTGGGGTTGGAAAACAAAAAAGAAGAAAATCGGACAAGAAGCATCAGCAGGTCCGTGTTGTTACCTTAATGAATGAAACTTTCTCCGCAGATTATTCCATCTCAAAAATTTATTTAGCGAATAATTACTTAATACAACTCCGCGTATTCCAAATTGGTGATTTTTTTAATTTTCTCATGTTTAGCTAATCATTTCTAAAAAACATGAGATCTTTCCAAACACAAACCATAATCCTTAAATTCATAGTTCAATTCAAGGATAACTTAAGAGTCAAGTCAGGAGCAGTTCAGATCAAAGTAAAGAGAAGTCAAGAGTCAAGTAAGAGATGTTTGTTTAAAGTTTTCATAACACTTTTACAGACTTTTTAACTTTGTTTTATGACTTAAACTTTTGAAGAAGAGTAACGAGTAAGAACAAAGTTCATTTTCTTTAACATAATATATGAGAACTAAGTATTATCAAGAGTAAATATTTTTCACATTTAAGATGAGAGGATCTTAGATTTCCTAATGAGTTTTGAACGAAGAAGGAAACATTGATTCCAAGAGAGCTTTTAAGCTAGTTTTGAGTAATTATCTTAAAACAGAGAAGAAGTTGTTTTTAAACATATGAGCTAAGTGTACCTCGGAAGTAGTCACCGATATAGGGACGCAAGTTCATATTAAATTAACCCCTGTTAAACCTTGTAACCATCATGGGTTGAAAAGGGTAATACTTTTTAGATGATTCTTTAGTGCTTTTTAGCATAAACTAGCGGATAAACTTAGTAGTTTAGGTCTCATACGGATGGAAAGGTATAGGACGGTCCTTGGCAACATGAGATAAAACCTTGTACCATCATTACTTAGGCTCATAGTGATGGTTGACGGTTAGAGAATCTCCCACAGAAGTTATATTACTTTTTATATAAGTAAAGTTAAGTTTGTTATTGTTTTATCTTGAAAGAACTAAGATTATTTTAAGCTTTTTTATAAAGCTTTATATGTATCACATCTATTTTAATTTCTTTATATTAAGTTAAGTTATTCATAAGTTGAGAATAACCACGGGAAGTGTTACTTTCGTTATCTCTTTCAAGACCTATATTTTTAGCATTCCAACTCGCATACTCGTATAGTCAATGTACTGATGACAGTTGCCCTGCATCATATTATGATGTAGACGCAAGTAACCAAGATATGCATTGAGGGCCATGTTGATCCAACATGAACATTCAGAGTCTGTTGGTGAGCCTTCATGCATTCTAGAGGGATCATTTATTTATTTTTAGTCTAATTTATTAGGATGTTTTGGGGTTTGTCTCAACATCCATCTTGATTGTCTAAAGGCTTCATAATCAGTTAGATGTCCTTAAGTCTTTTCATTGTCATTATATCGTGTTAAGACATGGGTTTGCCTTAATGGACAAGTTGAATGTTCATTTCTAACATTCCAGTTTATTTTAGAAAGATATGTTTATTGATTTAAGTCTTCCGTTAAGTAGGTAAGTCAGACCAAGGGTATGCTCGAGGAAAAGAATGTTTTTCGCGTGCTAGTCCCACCTAGGGTGTAGGATCAGGGCGTCAAATTACCAATTGATATATACTTCAGTTGTAATATTACAAACAAAAGGTGTGTGTTAGTACTAATTCAATTGGTAATCCATCAATCGAATGTTGCTAAATTTGGCTCCATTTTTAACGATGTATTTGCCAACTAAACTACTTAGTTAATAAGATTTTTGTGTAAACTTTTCAAATTTCATTGTCAAGTTTCAACATATAATTCAGTTAGAAATATGTAGGTAATTTGTTAGTAGAATACTAACAAACTTACGTTTTTAGTAAAATTTGTTGGCAATTTGCGATATTTTCTTTTAGTGTAGAAGCCAATTTCAATTTGTGATTCCCGCTTCAATTCTTATCTAATTGTGGTTATTTCTGGACAATTTGTTCCTTTAAACTTAATTTTTTATTGGAAAATAAGAAAGCGTGATTTAGAGTCGTGTAGCTCCAAATTTTCGCTCGATAATAGTAGTTGCGATTTGGTATTTTTACTCCTTTTATTTTTCAATTTTTTGTGCTGTCTTGTAGTTGTTTTTCGCATTGTTTTGAACTTTGTTGCTATCCATTTTTTAATCACTTTTATAATTCTTGTTGATTTTATGGATCTTTGTTTTTGTCTATTACTCTTCACACTTAAGATGTTTTCCACGTTAAAATTAGATGTCTTGTGTGTTGATTAATTTTTCTTGCTTGGAACGAAAGACTCCATTTTATATCCAAATGGTGCCCTCCAACCATTGTCCAATCTTCTTTATCCTTATAAAACATGAGAATCGACCAACCTTCCACTGCCAAGGTGTATGGCCTCCATCGAAACACTTTTCGGATGAGTCAATAATAGCCTTGACATTAATAACACCCGATTCCTTCATATTGTGCCATCGGAGTTTTCTCACCCCTCTAACAAGCACAAACTTGAAAAATGAAAAATGGCGACCAAAGACTATTTTATGAATGTCAAATTTATACTCGTTTAGATCTCTAATTTATTCAAATAGGGCAAAACATCGTGGTGACTCAAAATAATAAGTGATGAACTAAATTTTTAAAGAATTTTAAGCATAAACGAATTTTAAAAAGGAATCTCCTCCTAATTTTAGGAAAACTAAGAAACCAATTAAAGTGATATACGAAACCAAGAAATTCTAGGTAAGGTACTAAATGATTATGAATAAAAATAAATGAAATAAACAATAATTTTCAAAATAAAAACCCGCCGTATTAACATGGAAGGCCTTGAAAATCGATTATAATTTCTCCATTGGTCCAATTTTAACATTCAAAATATAAATATCTAAACGAAATTTCCATCTTTATAATATGGAGGTCTTGAAAGCCTATTGAGATATTTTTTCATTGGTCAATTTTGACTAACAAAGGAATTTACCAAAAATTAAAATAATAACACGACTAATAATAATAAACGAGTGTATTAAATTTATATTCCAAAGATTATGTGACCCATACAAACAATCAAAACACAACCTATATGAAAATAATACATTAAAAAAGCTCATTAAGAAAATTAATGAAAAGAGACAAAGCAACGTGAAATTAATAACTAAATATGATAACCAAGTGGTTGGTTTTGACATAATACCAATAACCAAATTAACAAATGGACAGAAACCAAGCAACAACAATAAAAAAATTATAAAACTAAATAAAGTAACAATAACAAAATCAAAGTGGCAACCATAAAATATCTAAGCTAACAAATTTTCTATTCACCATCACAAATAATTAAACTAATAAAATAATAACAAATAGAAAGATCACTAAGGCCATATATGAACGGAAAGAAATAAAACAACAGAAATAGCTAAATAAATCAAAGACACAACGGAGAATATGATCAACATAAAAACACTACTTCACAAAATAGATTAAAAAACAAAACAAACTTAGCAAAAGCATAAATAACAAAAAATTAATAGTAATAAGTAATAAAGAGAGACAAAAGTGACTAATAGTAACTAATAAAACTGACCCAAGTATCAATATATGATAATAAAAAAATTTAGACTAACCGGAACCTGATTGACGGAACTCAATGTTGTCTTCATGGTTGCTCAGATTTATGGTGAGATCTGGTTTAGTGAGGTTTTTCGCGAAGGTTCGAATGCTGGTTGAGCTTTCCGTGAAGTTGGCTGCTCAATTAATCATGGGCTGGTGATGGAGCTTGAAGGAAAGAGGGGGGCGGTAGTTTGTTGTTTTATGGTGGTCTCAGGTGGAGCTTGAATTTTGGTCTAGTGTGCTAGATTTTGTTCTGTTGGTGTTAGGATTGGAATATATAAAAAGGAGACGAACAATTGGGGTTTTGGGGTTTTGTATATTGTCGGAAAAAAGGGTGAAGGGATCTGGGGTCTTCGAAGTTTTGTGGTGTGCGTTTGGATCTGAAAAATGGAGGTTCGTTTGGAGGTCTGTCAAGGTGGTTCTCCAGAGTTCTGGTTGAAGTTGGCTGATAGTGGTGGCATTTGGTGGATTTCAGTTTAGGCAATGATTTATTGGAGAAGATTGTAAATGAGAGTTGAGTGGTGGCTGCTTTAGAGCTAAAATATAGGAGGAGAAACTTTTAGGTTTTTTTTTCTATTTTGGAATGTTTTTATTCCTCTAGTCTAAAAATACTATCTACCTGAATTAATTACTAAATTCTTGTTCAAGTAGAGTTTTGAAACCACTCAAACTACAATACTGTTATTTTAAAACTGTGGCCAAAACCACCGGTTAATACCATATCTATGTATGAAATCTTATCCATATTTGAATGAATTTTTAGACTCTGCAAAAATATTAAAATGAATACTAACAAATGTAAAGGAATTAAATGAATATTAAAAACAATATAACGAACGTAACCAATGACATGTAAAAAGTGCAAATAAACAAAAATAATAATTTAATATCAATGAAGAAATATCTGAATGTATTTAATAGGCCATAACAAGATATAATGTAATTAATATTAACTCATTAAAAATTTTAAGTTATGATAAATAAAGATAATTATCGATAAACTTATTATAAAAAGTCTATTTCTACCTGTCATATCTAATGAAACCATTATTACAACCTGTATCAATAAGCCAAAATCCCTATATGTACTAGCAATAACAACAGGAGCTACTGGGAAAGACAGAGTCAATTCCCTAAATGGTCAACCAAGTTAAGAGAATTTTCCTAAAATATCATTTATTTTTCATTTAAGACAAAAATATCACTCAACTATCACTATTTTCCTCCAAATATACTTGACATTTCAAAATCATCAATCTCTCCTAGTTGGCATGATATGTCATTAAATTTCTTTTTACTAATAGACTAATTTGATTCACTAAACCCATTTAACTAAAATAATGATCAAATTTTTTTTAATTTTTATTAGTTTATTAATAGTAAATTTTCATACATAAAATCTGTTATCATAATTAAACTATTTATTTTTATGTTATGAAGAATAAAATTTAAAAATGTACTATAATTTTATTAATTTTGAATACTTATAAATAGTTATATTCAAAAAGAAATATTGATATACAAATCACTCATGAACACTAATTTACATCAATTAATCATAAGTTGTATGATAAAACAATAATATTAAAGGTCTATTAATTATTAAAAAAATATTTATTTGGGTGCTTTGAAATCCATATATTCTTAAAATTTCATTTTTAAAAAGAAAACAGCAACTGAATAATATGATATTCTTTATCCATTAGAAATACTAAATGCTTCAGAAGTCTCCTTAATTTTTAGTTGATATGCCTAGTCATTAAGTCAACATTTTGAAAAATACTACACCTATTCAATTTATTAAATTTATGTCTCTACAAAATAAATATATAAATTACAAGAGAATTTATGAAGAGTATAAGAAATTTTTTTAAAAAGTCGAATAAATTTATATATTGTCACCAAAAAAATTTAATGAAAAAATCTTTGTGTGCACTTATTACCTGATAATTTTAAAACTCCTACGTAAATTATTTACAAATTTTAAGCAATTCGTTTTATAAAAGTATTTAGAAAAATTTGTAAGATTGACAAAAAAAATGGTAAGAAAGAGAAAATTATTATTTATCTTTTTTTTTTTAAATTTTTATTTATTTTTTATTCTTTTATTTTATATTATATTTTAGGGATAATGCACAAGTACCCTCTCAACCTATGCCTGATATCTCAGAGGTAAATTTTATTTTTCAGCATAACATAAAAAAAAAGTTAATTATAGATTTTAAGTATGAAAACTTATTCTTAATAAATTAATAAAATTAAAAATAATATATTAACTATTTTAGTTAAATGAGTTTAGTTAATTAAATTTGTCTATCATTAAAAAAAGATTTTAATGACATGTCATGCCAACAAGGTAGAGTGATATTTTGAAGTGTCAAGTATATTTGAAGGAAAATAGTGGTAGTTGGGTGATATTTTGGTCCTAAATGAAACATAAATGATATTTCAAGACAATTCTCTCAATTTGGGTGACCATTTAGGGAATTGAATCGGAAAGACAAGCACAAAATAAATGTGGTAAATCGGGCAATAGCCAAAGAAAACGTAAGTCAGAACTTTCTCTTTTATTAAAACCAACAGAAGACAAATTTATGCAAGAACAAACAGTTTGGCAACAAACAAATCAACCAAGTAAGAAAAATAAATCAACACACAAGATACCAAATTTT
This sequence comes from Solanum chilense, assembly GCA_032847665.1. NCBI lineage: Eukaryota > Viridiplantae > Streptophyta > Magnoliopsida > Solanales > Solanaceae > Solanum > Solanum chilense. The sequence continues at coordinate 8,697,022 of CM064964.1, forward strand.
AACGTGGAAAACCTCTTCGGTGTGAAGAGTAAAAAAGACAATGCCAAAGATACAATAAAGTAAACAAGAGTTGCTAAAGTGTTCTCGAAAAATGGGCAACAACAAAGTGCCAAACAATGAGCAACTAAATCACAAGATAGCACAAAAAACTAGAGAAATCTAGAGCTACACGACTTATACAAAAACAAGCTCAATCGGATAATCAACGAAGTGGGAATCTCAATTTGAAATTGACAGCTAGGGCTTGTGCGAAAATCTTCACTCTATCACTATTCTCTCTATATGAGTTATCTCAATCTCTTATTCTCCTTCTAAAATAAAATCTAAAAGAAAGTATTACATATGTACCATAATATTGAGCTTATAAGCAAAGTCAGGTAGTCAAATTGGGCTAAATTAATTCATAAAGAAAAGGAAGGAAGACTCAAAACCTTCAACTTTTTTTTATCCGCACAGGAAGGAAATAAGTCCCAAACCAAACGCGAGCAAGTAATAGTCGCATACCTCTAGATAGATTAACAAGTAATGAGAAAACAGGAGCACATATTTTACATGGAACAAATCTTGATAACCAAAGAAAAAGAAAAGCTTTATCTTTATATTCCTTACCACTATTCATGAAAATAATCAGCCACCTACTCTAATTATTAGTCTTCAATCCGATAAGATCCTTCACGCATTTTAAAGATTTTCTTTAATCTCTACCAACTCAGCAGATTGAAAGAGGGACAAATTAGAATCACCCAAAACAGAAGACCTTCCCAAAATTATCATGTCTTCAAGAGTAACAATAGATTCATCCCACAGAAAAAATTAGTCACCCAAAACAGAAGACCTTCCCAAAATTATCATGTCTTCAAGAGTAACAATAGATTCATCCCACAGAAACACAAAACTCATAATCTCAAAGAACCACCTTTCTGCCAACCCTAAAATAAATTTTTGATTTGTCTTTACTCTATAAAACTAAACTCTTCATAGCTTCGTAAATTCTCGCAACTTTCGATACAAGGTGATTTATCACCTCCATCATTTCAACCCATCATATTCTTTCCATTTATTTGTGGATTCCTCTATCCATCGCAACCATGATAGGAGACTTTCAATGGCCAAATATATTCGGATGGAAAAGCAATTAAAGGAGTCTTCAAATTCGGTCCTTCATTCAAAGAAAAAATTGGATTTAAGAAATGGGCATTTCTGATTTGTGGGATTCACCAACTTTTGCAACCAATATCTCGTCTGTTATATCAATCATTGAATCTTCCGTCGATTCTTTAAAATGCATAGTTCACCTTGTTTTATGACAAACAAAGACTGAATTTGATTCTTTTAGGACAAGATAAAATACTTGTTGTGTGTTTCTCTTTACGAGTTTAATATGAGAATGACTGCAACAAATGGTTTATACTGAGTATGGTTTACTTTTCATAATATTCTTTGTCCTTTAGTGAGAATGAACTTAAGATTATACGTGCACTGAAATTGAGGAACTATATTTTCTCGGGGTGTTATACATAAAAATAAAATAAAAGATAAGAGTAAATTTAGGAATTGTGTAAATAGAATATATATAATAAAATTTTTAATCAATCTACACAGTATATCTTTTGATTATATGTGGTTCAGTCATTGATGATAATGGATATTATTAATCTTATGTGCATGAGCTTTTAATATTAATCCCGATAAAAAAAGATGATTTTTGTAGAATATCTGTCAACGTAAAAATGGTGAACTTTAATGGAAATAACAAAACAAAATATGAAAATCTTTCTAATTATGACATATATTTACTTAATAGCATTGATCAATTCTTAATGTAAATCAAAAACTTTTTTATAAACAGTTTAGAAAAAACCACTTTTTGGTGGGTTATTTTGCAGAAAAATTATGAACTCGGATCATCAATAAGCATTTGATATAATATTTTGTAATATATGTAACACATAGTATCTATATCATTTTAGTGGAGCGGTGTAAGTTTAATCTTTTTGAATATGTATGGCTCTACAACTGATGGCAATGTGTATTACATAAATTTAATGTGCATGACCTTCAGTTCTAAGTCGTGATAGAGGAAACCAATTGAAGTAGGCTGACAATCAATTAAAAAAACTCATGACTTTTGTGATAAGCATAACAAAATGAAATATTACATGTTGTAAGCTTTATAGTATACCATAAGGTAAATACTTATGTTACCTAAACTTCACCTGAATGAGCTTTCAATTCTAATTCCATGTAGAGGAATATAATTGTAGTAGGCTAATTGCCAGCATAATATTAGTGAATTTGGTGATGGAGTTAAAAAAACCAAAACATGACAAATTATACATGTAAATATATAAAGATATCAAATACATTGTATGCATATAAAAAAAACATTTCAACTATCAACACGGTATACTTTTTCATTGAAGTGGTGTGAGTTGACAACTTTTTGAATAAATGTGATTCTGCCACTGATGATGATAATACTATTTATTTTTTCTGTACATGATCTTTCACTACTAAGCCCTGATAGAGGAAAACGGTTGTAGTAGGCTGATTATTAACGTAAAAATGATGGATTTGATGATGAAAATAAGAAACTAAAATATTAAAATTTGCATAATTACGTTATATATTCTTTCTATAGTATTTCATTAATTCATAATTTTATTTTAGAACTTATTTTAAAATATTGTTAAAAATTCCTTTATTGTGAGGGGTATTTTTATAAAGAAAATATGACTTTGTTTGTCATTATTCGTTTGATAGAAGTCCTTTGACATGTTGTATCAATACATTTCAATGAAATGGTTCAGTTGACTCTTTTAGCCACTAATGAAGACTTGTATTACTTAAACATCACGTGCACAAGCTTTTAGTCTTAACCCGATAGAGGAAAACAATTAACTTGTCTACCAACATAAAACTGGTGAATTTAGTGAAGGGAATAACCAAAAAAAATATGACGTTTTATATATGGTTCATATTGTATCATAACATGCATCTTGGTATTACTTGAACTTTACGTGCATGAGCTTTCAGTTGTAATTTTTTATAGTGTGGTTAATTGACAATGTTCAAGGTTCATATTTGATCATCAGGTACACATTGATATTAATAAAAATTTACATACTTAAGATTTTAGTCCTAAATTCTAAAAGAGGAAGATCGTTACAATAGACGGACTGTCAGAAAACCAATGAAACATGTGTTGCCAATCTGTGTTATGAAAATCCGAAATTACTAGTTGTAATAAATCATTCAGAAACACGAAGTAACTGAGATTTTAAGAACCAGTAAGTAAGATTAACAAAAATTTATTTGTAAAATATAATTGAATCTGTAAAAACTTACCAGAATCTGGAATACTCTTTTTGTTAAATTAGGAAGAAAAATCAAGTCCACTGAATTCACAGTGTCCCCTTAAGGAAATTATTCCCCTCTAGTATCCGAGTTTTGATTTGGAATATAACCTCCCAGGGTAAAATGATCTTAATCAGAAGAGTATAGATACCAAAAACTCTACTGTAAGCGAATCAATACACAACAATAAAGTACACAAAGAAGTATATGTTTTTAGGAAGAAGGAAGATGAGGAAATTCATTTGGAAATATTCTGAAGACTGAATGGTATTTATAGGCAAGAAGAATATACTCTTAAAGGTTGCAACCCTTTCAGAATTGACACGACCATTAATGAAAGGTTGCAAACTTTCAAATGGTATTGACTGTTCCTTAAAGTTGCATCCTTTCAGAACAGTCATGGCGGGAATTTTTTAAATATAACGGAATTTAAAATGGGTCACGCGCGCGGATCCGAGTCGGGTCGGGTTAATTAAAAAGTTTAAAACATTTCAGTTAACTTCTGTTATCAACTAATTAATTGAAAATAATTTTTGTCCATTTAATTAATTAAATAAATTTGTCCAAAAAATTATCTCTCGATTGATCATTTGCCAAAGCCAAAGCCAAAGCCGAAGCCGAAGCGAGCGAGCGATGACGACGACGACGCGAGGGGTTCCCTCTTTCCAACCCTTTTAAAAATTAATTGGAGTGTTTATTTATTTAAACTCTCCTATTTTCATTTTCATTACCGATGAGGGACTATTGCCTTTTTCATTAAAGCATTAGAGGTCTTTTCAAGTTCTAAACTTTTCAAATTCCTCTCCTTCTTTCTATTTCCCATCAATTTTTGCTACATACCCAACAATCCCCCACATTGATGGGGAATAGTTATAACATAGGAATGCACGGACAATTGTGTACTATACAAGCAAGGATTAATTGCATCTGGATAAGTAGGTTTCCCCTTGGACTTTCCGTAGTGAACATATGTCGGATATACTCGGTCAATCGGTAGATGTGACATCTTTGAACCATTGAACTTTGGTGTATACCTAGACAACCATATGTCACACAATTAACCCTTTACTGTTTATGATTCTTACGGTTGTGTTCGTTTCAGCCATGAACAACTCCTGGTTTCATGAGTGTATAGAGAATATGCTTTTGATATAAAATTCTCTTTGAAGCAGCTTCCACTTCACACTCACATAGGTGATTTCTAACCGTGTCATCTCGTATATACACTATTTGGTAAAATCTACCAAACTTAGCAAATCATTAAAAACTTTAAGCTTTATAACCTCATTAACAAGCCTTAAAGTCTTAACCTTTTCCTGAACATTGTCTTCATCATGAGAATGGATTGAGTTAATTGACAATGTCGAACCGTCAGCCACAACTTAGTTTTTCTCCTTGAATCTAGCTCTTGGGATCTCCAGTCCGCTAGATAAAGTTACCGTCATGCTGACTTGTCCTAAGCCGTAAATCCATTCCCTTAGATGATCTTTCAACTGCCTCTCTCACTAGGCCTTTCGTTAGTGGATCTGACACATTATCGCTTGACTTTACATAGTCAATTAAGATAATTCCACTAGAGAGCAGTTGTCTTACGGTGTTATGCCTACATCGTATATGACGAGACTTCCCGTTATACATAACGCTCCTCGCCCTACCTATTGTTGTTTGACTATCGCAATGTATGCAAATTGGTCCAACAGGTTTGGGCCAGAATGGAATATCCTCTAGGAAATTCCGGAGCCATTCTGCTTCTTCACCAGCCTTATCCAAAACAATGAATTCAGATTCCATTGTGGAGCGAGCAATACATGTATGATTGGAAGATTTCCAAGAGACAACTCCTCCACCATGTATGAATACATAAACACTCGTGGATTTTACATCATTTGACCCGCTGATCCAATTTGCATCACTATATCCTTCAATCACAGCAGGATATTTATTATAATGCAAAGCATAATGTTGTGTCCATTTTAGATAACCTAACACACGTTTCATAGCCATCCAGTGAGTTTGATTCAGATTACTAGTGTACCGACTCAGTTTACTAATAGCACATGCTATATCTAGTCGTGTGCAATTCATAATATACATCAAACTTCCCAACACTCTGGGATATCCCAATTGAGAGTCATTTTGGCCTTCCTTCTTTTTAAATGTACAACTTAAATCAATTGGATTTTTGACTACATTTAAATTAAAGTAATTGAACTTATCCAATACTTTTTCAATATAATGAGATTGAGATAATGCTAGTCCCTGGGGAGTTTTGATAATGCTGACCCCTAAGATCAAATTAGCAACTCCTAAGTCTTTCATATCGAACTTGCTGGACAACATGCACTTAGTAGCATTTATATCGTCAATTTCTTTACTCATTATTAACATGTCATCAACATACAAACAAACAATGACTTCATGATTCATAACGTTTTTAATGTAAATACATTTATCACATTCGTGTATCTTGAATCCATTTGCCAACATTATTTGATCAAATTTAGTATGCCATTGTTTGGGTGCTTGCTTGAGTCCATAAAGTGACTTCACAAGTGTGCACACTTTCTATTCTTTGTCAGTAACTATAAACCCTTCAGGTTGTTCCATGTAAATTTCTCACTCTAACTCTCCATTTAAGAAGGATGTCTTTACATCCATTTGGTTGATTTTAAGATCATGCACGATGCTAGTGCTATTAACATCCTAATTGATGTTATCCTTGTTACTGGAGAGTATGTGTCAAAGTAGTCCAGACCTTTCTTTTGTCTGTACCCTTTGACTACTAGTCTAGCCTTATATTTGTCAATAGTCCCATCAGGTTTCATTTTCCTTTTAAAGATCCACTTTGATCCTAAAGGTTTATTTCCTAGAAGAAGATGAGTCAATTCCCAAGTGTGATTGCTTAAAATTGATTCAATCTCACTATTGACTGCTTCTTTCCAATAAGTTGACTCTGACGAAGACATAGCTGCTTTAAATGATTGAGTCTCATTTTCAAGCAATAGTGCTACAAAATCTTTTCGGAAAGAAATAGATTTTCGTTGTCGAGTACTTCGCCTAGGTTCCTCACTAGTTAGAATATTTTCCATTGATTCTTCTCGTGGTCGTTTAAGTCTTTCACTTGTTGACTCACTTTCTCAGTTTTATACGGATAAATATTTTCAAAAAACTCTGCATTATCTGATTCAATTATCGTATTAACATGAATCTCAGGATTATCAGATTTGTGAACCAAAAATGGACAGACTTTACTATTTACAGCATACCCAATAAAGACACAATATATTGTTTTGGGTCCAATTTTAACCCTCATAGGTAAAGGAAACTCTACCTTGGCTAAACACCCCACCACTTTGAAATATTTCAAGTTGGGTTTTCTTCCTTTCCACAATTCATATGGAATTGATTGTGTTTTTCGATGGGGTACACTATTGAGTATTTTATTAGCTGTAAGGATGGCTTCCCCCCAAATATTTTGCGGTGAACCAGAATTGATCATTAAGTCATTCATCATTTCCTTTAATGTTCTGTTCTTCCGTTCTACAAAACCATTTGACTGTGGTGTATAAGGTGCAGTAGTTTGATGAATAATACCATATTCCAAACATATCTCTGCAAAAGGAGATTCATATTCTCCACCCCTATCACTCCGAATCATTTTTATCTTTAGATTCAATTGGTTTTCCACTTCATTTTTGTATTGATTAAATGCATCAATTGCTTCATCCTTACTATTAAGCAAATATACATAACAAAATCGAGTGCAGTCATCAATAAAAGTTATAAAATACTTTTTTCCACCACGAGATGATGTTAACTTCATATCACATATATCTGTGTGAATTAAGTCTAAATTTTTAGAATTTCTTTCAATAGACTTGTAAGGATGTTTAACAAACTTACTTTCCACACAAATTTCACATTTCGACTTATTGTATTTAAAATCAGGCAATACTTCTAGATTAACCAATTTTCGCAAGACTTTGTAATTTATATGTCCCAAACGGGCATGCCATAAATTACTTGACTCCAATAAGTAAACAGAAGCAGAATTTTTATTAATACTGTCAACAACCATTACATTTAGTTTGAAAAGACCCTCATTGAGGTAGCCCTTTCCTATGAACATTTCATTCTTACTTATTGCAGCTTTATCACTAACTAGGACACACTTAAACCTATTCTTAACGAATAGTGCAGCAGAAACTAAATTCTTCCTAATAGTAGGGACACGCAGAACATTGTTATTGCAACATCAATCATGGCCTGTGCTCATTGATCGTTCGACATCTTTCATGGCGTGCGCACATTCACAAACAATAGAAGACAGTGATCATGGCTTGCACGCATCGGGAGTAGGATATGCGTATACGGAAAACGATGCCTACTAATGTTCGGCGACATGTTCCAAGGCATGCATGCATCAAATGTTGTGTGTGCACATCGGCTGGGTGACTCAGTAATGGTTGCATACATCAGCCAATGATACGCTCAAACAGACTTCTCAAATAAGAAGTAAAGCGGTCATATAAAGAAAAGAACCCAACTAATGATGTTAGGATCGTTTCCACGTGGAAAATAGTTCAGACTTAACTTCAATCTATTATTACTACTATTTAGTCAATCATTTATTTGGAAAACAAAGACAATAAAAGGGTTTTTTTTACTTCTGAATGAATTAAAATAACTAGATAAATTAAAGGAGACAACTAACAACTTCAAATGTTGGAGTTTAATTAATTAATAAAAGTAACTAGGGTTTACGTGTTCCCAATATGTTTCTAACTTGATAATTCTAACTATTATAATTCTTTCCTAGTATCTTGAATGCAAAGTGATAAGTTATGAATTTCTAAATCTTTGGTCCGGCATCTAGAAAATTTCACTCCTCACCTTGGTCCGGCTACGTGTGTTGCTATACTAACACTTACCTTTACCTCATATGAAGCATCGTATTCGATATTTGACTATGTTATTACCTTGTACCAATTAATACTAGGATATTAGATAGTATACACGAAATCTATGTTGATAACTCTTTTCCTATTATCTACCTCCTTAGTCGGGCAAGTAGCACTAAGGCGAGTTCTAACGTTGGCCATCCGTCAAAAAAACATCTAAGCGAAAGAATTATCAATACATGCAAGACACTATTCTATATTTTTTATTTTAGTTAGGTTTTACCTCATGATTCGCCTATGGTTCCCACAACCATTGTTATTTAGTTTAGTTATGCATAGTCACAATCACAATATTCAAATATGTAATATAAGAATTAATGCACTTACTTCAATGAGAAAGAATAAAATCCAGAAATTCAGTTGATTAATCAACAAAATCACCAACAATCAATTACTGAAATTAATTGAAGACTAAAGATTCTCCAAAAGTGTAATAACAATCACCAAGTCTAATCCACAAAAGAAGCTAAAATAACCGATAGTGTAACCCCAAAAATGAGATTTTTCGGACTATTTATAAAAAAACAAAAACCTAATCAAAGAAGGACTCTATTTGCTGGAAATCTATCAAAACACGGCTGGGTCAACTCACCTCGCGACGGGTCATCATGGACTCTGTCATCCCATACTTTGCAAAGTCTTCTGCTGCTCTCTTCATTATCCTCGATGGCAGGTATGACAAATCATCACAGGCACAACGGTCCATCGAGGGTCTCCGTTCCATAACACTTAAACTCTTTGAATTTGTGTACTTGGACTAGTTCTCTGATCTTCATGACGAATTAGCAGGACGGACCGTCATGGCTACAACAGTCCATCACACACTCCGTAACCCGACACTTGGTCATACTTCCCCATCTTCCTTCAGCAGCTTCACTATGATGCGACTTACGGACCGTCACAAGCACGATAGACCGTCACAGTCACGATGGACCGTCACAAGCTCCGTAGGTGATACTTTTCAGCATTTGTTGCTCAAAAACCTGCACATTCCTTTTTAGACAGATTTCTTGCAAATAAGGATAAACTTACATAGAAATTAATACAAAAAGGCTTTAGGAAAAAGCATTAAAATACCGTGAAACCATAGTATATCAACACCCTCAACTTAAATTCGTTGTTTGTCCTCAAGCGACGCACTATGACTCACTACAAAATCTTTGTACAATAGTATCCATGTTTTATCTTTCGCAATCATTTTGCTATCAATCTCGATCAGTATCATTAAATTTATGCATGATTTCACTATTAGGCTTGAATTATGTGGAATCAGACCATGACACAGACTCACCATGCAGTAACACCTATCCTCTTCAATTTCTCACCGAGGTGCTAATATTTCCGGTATTGCAACTAGTGTCCTCACATTAAAACAATATCCTCATTTTTCAGACAACGATTTCAGTATAAGTATAAGGATTACTTTTCAACACTCACTCTCAGAACAGATTAACAACTCATTCATACATATTGCCATAAGCTTACCCTTTTTTCACTTCTTTAAGTTTGCTCTACAACTTTTAGGATCACGACAGGACTTTCTTAGCTTGTATCATAGGCTTAGGGTTAGGTAGGGCATATTTAGGTTTACTTTAGAGACTTTTTTCCCTCTTTGACATATCGGCTAAACATACCTCTTTTCATCATTTTGTTTCTTCCAATTTCCCATATTCTTTTACCTTGCTATTTTCCCTTCTTTCTTCATTTGTGTAAGTGACTCTCTTCTTTTCTTGCTTGTATTTATTGTATTTTTTATACATTTAAATTTTCTTTCAACTGATTGTTGAATAACTTAAGTTTTGTTCTTTCTCTCTCTCTTTGTTCTTTGAACCCCATTTTCCAGAGCATTCCTCATAACAGCCACCCTCAACTCATGGCTTTGCCATAAGTCAAAGTACACAATACCCAAAGTTGGTTCAAGGCCATAAAAAGGGGTGTTTACTGCATTATCCACCCTCAACTTATGATTTTGGCGTAAGCTGAGGTGCACATGTCCTCGGAGGGACCAGGGCCAAAAAATTATTCTTAGAAAAGATCAATTGGGGTGAAAAAGAAAGGTCTAATTTAAGCTAAAATCATTTGGATCAAAGAAGGATTAATTTCATTCGGTTTTTTATTTAGGCTAAAGATGGTCTATATTTAACAAGGGCCTCTGATCCTTTCCTAATTGTCTATTACAAACTACTTTTAGCAGGACTAACCAGACATGTTCTAGCTCAGTACAAATAGTGGACTATTTAAATCTTCCTCACACTCACTTGACATCTTATTACTCTACCAGATTATCACTTGACATCTCATTACTCTACCAGATTATCTGACACCTAGTTCGAATTTTTGACTTAGGGTCATGGAGTGGTGTATCTCTATGTCAGGCTTAGAGACACAAATTTATAAATTACTATGCCTAGTCATGCACCATTTTCATTTCATCCAGGATATCATTTTTGCCATTATGCTTCAGAGTTAAACTATGTACACAAGATATAGACATGTCGGTTCAATAGTAAAAATAATCAGTCTCTTGGGGAAAAAGAAAACATGAAAGAAAACCCCAAAAGAGGATAGTTAATTGGGCTACTCAGACTTCACCCTAGAACTCACTTTCCACTGACCCTACCCCTAACAAAAAGACATGCAATTGTCCCCAATGCATAAAAATTGAAATACAAGAGTGGTAGGTGAAGCAAACCTTGGGCGCAAAGCGCCGACGATCAAGAAGCTGGTGGGTCCGGTCCCCCGGATCCCACTAACCTTGTAACCTGGACACCCTCAGTGGTTTCTTCATCAGCTACAGCACTATCAGCACCTGACTCTACGACCCTCATCCGACGCGCCTCCTCACGGCGCTCCTTCTTTCGTGCTCTAGCCTCATCCTCTTCTCGACCCCTACGCCTCTTAGTATGCGCTCGAGAGGGAGGTGGCGGAATGTCAGAAGTGGCGAATAAGGATGCCATCTCTGTTTCCTCAGTAGGCTCTGCAGAAGGGCCTCTGACTCAGCCACCCTAGCCTCTACGATCATATCGATGTCTGCGCGAATAAACTCGACCGTAGCCTGAAGTGTCGACACATCCACCTGAGGGGTTGGGCGGGCTATCACCTTAACACAAAAGCGTCCAAGCGCTGATGAACCTCAGCGATCTTCCGCTCTGTGTGCTGGACCATTCTCCACTCTAAGCGCTCTTCTACCTCAACAATAGACCTCTGAATCCAAGGCTGGATGTGATGCAGAAGTGTAGCCATCTGTGCCTCTAGTTTCTGGACCCTAGCAAGCGGGACCAGAGCGGATAAAGGGGTTGAGTGATTGGAGCTCGGGGCAGTGCTACTATCCGGGATAGACTCGACAGGGGTAGTGTCACGAGCCTGTGCTACCGTATCAGCCAGATTGTCACAAAGTGGAGGCAACTCTGGACGGGTCCCTCTGCGTGGAGCCAACTCATACAGTGCCCAACGGGGTCTTGAGACGATTAATGTGCCAAATGGGCTCACATGCGGACCTGCATAATATAAAATATCATGCATGGGAAAGGGTAAGTAGTTGTGACCTTAAAAGCCATCTCGTGCACGACCGCCTGTAGAAGCCAAGCAAAGTCCACCTCTAACCCCGCTAACATCACCGCCATTAGTACTGCACTATCCCGTGTGACTATATTATCAGCGGCTGTGGGGGAAAGGCAGTGGTGGACAATCAACTATAAGAACTTCGCGGTGAATGTCAGGTTAGCCTTATTGATGGCTCCCTTTGTCTCGGTTACCGAGTCAACACCCTCTCCATCAACAGACAAGTGCAGGGACATCCACCTCTTGGTGGTCTCTCTCAGCGATGGCTCACGCAAGAATTGGCCATCTTTGACAATTCGCCACTGGTTGTAATACTCGGCAGTGAGAGGGGTCCGATTGGAATCAACATCCTCACCGTATACATATAGGCGGCTGGCAGGAAGGGAGATATCAACGTGAATGCCTCGTACTTGGACATGCTCCAGTGGGGCCTTTTTTGCGGGGGCAACCCCCTAACAATCTGTGATCTGAGAGTAGCCACGTAGGATGCGTAGAACTCTCAGACCAACTCTTCACTATAACGGCCCAATGAATGCACTGTCCACTCCAGTTGATGTCTTGTGAAGAGATTGTGGATCTTTGGCATAGTCGGGAGACTTCCCGTAAGGACCCGCTTCTCCAATGTAATGGTCCGTGTCATGACTCCTTTGTCATTCTGAAATTTTGCGTCTCAATAAATTTGTTAGTGCCCGTTGACACACCACCGGTTGGGATGGCCGGCAATTGTGGTAAGAGTACGAGTCGGTGAGTCGGGTGTGGATTCAGAACTGTCAGCCTCATCAAACGAGGCAGAATGTGCAACTATGAAGGGTGCAGGGACCTCAATAGATTTGGAGTCGTCCACCGACCACGAAACTCCTAAGAAGCCAGACTCTCCTTCTTCATGAGTAGCTAACCCATAAGGTGTGCCGGTCAGTGTGTGCTCCTCATTATACTGGGATGCAGTGACTATACTGGATGCCACCTTTTGGGTATGGATTTGGCGGCACGTGCATCCCGAGATGGGGTAGAAGTGTCTGGGGCACGTACTCGGGGTCACGCTCATCATCATAGGCAATGAACAGGCGGGCAGACGGGGAGACAGAATTTGATCGCCCACGTGCGTAGACTTGATCTTGTTTTGTACCATAATAGATAGTACCTGTAAAGAATCACTATTAGTACTAGAAGGATCAAAAAAGACAAGAAAAACGACACAAAATAAATAAAAAGTGTCAGGATATAATGACATTTCTATACTACCAGTGAAACACGACAGACCAGGTGACGACTCATCGTGAGTACGACGGCCGTCATAGGGTCCGTCATGTAATGCTTTAAAATATGTTTAGGTGGAGACCTCTGAAGGAAAGTCTCTGACAAGTATGATGGATAAGTAGGACGGACCCTTGTCATTATGAAGGTCCGTTGTCGATGTCCGTCATGGGACACTTAGATAAAAGTATGGAGACCCTTATGAGAGGGGTCTCAGATCATGATGACGGTTATGCAGGACGGACCGTCAAGGTTGTGATGGTCCATCGTAGATGTCCATAAGTGGACACTTGAAAAAATATGGAGACCCTTATGAACAGGGTATCTGACACCCAGAAGGGTTGTGCAGGACAGACCATCGAGCGTATGACGGTCTGTCATAGAAGTGTGTAAGAGGACACTTGGAAAAAGTTGGAGACCTTTAGGAACAGGTTCTCTTACTGTCATGACAGTAATGCAGGACGGACCGTCTAGGGTATGACGGTCCGTCATAGATGTCCGTACGAGGACACTTGGAAAAAGTTGGAGACCCTTAGGAATAGGGTCTCTGCCAACAAGATAGGTTATGCAGGATAGACTGTCAAGGGTATGCCGCTCCGTCGTAAATGTCCGTAAGAGGACACTTGGAAAAAGTTGGAGACCCTTAGGAACAGGGTCTCTGACAACCAGATAGGTTATGCAGGACATACTGTCGAGGTTATGACGCTCCATCATAGATTTCCGGAAGAGGACACTTGAAAAAAGTTGGAGACCCTTAGTAACAGGGTCTTTGACAACCTGAACGGTTGTGTAGGACGGACCATCGTAGGAATGACGGTCCGTCGCATATGTCCATTGGAGGACACTTAGAAGAAGTGAGAGGCCCTTATGAATAGGGTCTCTGACAACCAGAAAGGTTGTGGAGGATGGACCGTCGTGGGAACGATGGTCCGTCGCATGTGTCTGTTAGTGGACATTTTGAGAAAATTGGATAGTGGAGTGTTAGGGATGTTGGGAAGGACCCTATGACGGTTATTCGTAGGTACGAAGGTACGTCATTGGGGTCTCATTCTATCATTCAGTGACCAAAATGGGGATGCCACATTCATCTCCTTATGACCCAAATGGAATTTTTATTGTTTTATCCTACATGTGTTTAACCCAAATATCTAGTAAACTAGCAATGCTAAAGCACCTATTTTTAGAGTTTTAAGAAGGAAATTTTGAGGATTGTGAACCTAGGTTAGACAAAATATGTATTAAAGAATGAACCCATCAATAATAAATAGGCTAATACTAATTTATAAACAAAAAAGCAATGTAAATGGATGGAAATTAAAGATACATACCTGCGAATTTGAGAAAAATAAATGAGGAAGGTACTTGGTGAGCAAGAAAAGAACCACAACAGCAGACTCCGACTAGTAAAAAGTGGATTTTAAGGAATTGGGGAATTTGGGAAAATGATCGGTTGAAAGAGAGGTAAGAAATTAGAAGTTTAAAAGGGAGAGAAATTGGAGGAAGAGGGAAGGAAATGGGTGAAATGCAGGGGTGGGGTTTTTAAATGTGAAGAATTTTTAAAAAACACCAGCCGGGTCAAGTCGGGTATGCTTCATTAATGATGCGACAAGTCCCCGATGATTGTCTGTCGCAGCTGTAACAATCCATCATTGGTTCCGTCGCGTGTGCCCTAGTTTTGAATATAATTGAAAGACGTACCTGGCACGACGGATTCATGCGACGGTCCGTCGCATTCGTGACGGGCCGTCGATGGGTACCTCAATGACTACTGCAAAGTAATTTTCTGCAGAATTTCCTGGTCATGTGCCTGCAAATTTAAAACCCATTAGTAGAAAATGCTACCATTACTAGAAAGAAAAACTATGAGTATTGGGTTGCCTCCCAACAAGCACTAGATTTAACGTCGCGACACTAGTGAGGACACTTGATTACTCAAACTTCATCAAGATGGTATGCCTCGATCACTTCATTCGCTGATTCAGCATGCCCGAAATAGATATTTATGCGTTGTCCATTCACCTTGAACCACAAGTAAGGACCAGTCCATTTGGACTTGAGCTTGCCCAGAAAAAAGCGCAACCTAGAATTGAATAAAAGCACCAAATCCCCAACCATAAATTCTCTTTTTTCAGTTTTTAGGCCATGGTAATCCTCATCTTTTCTTTGTAGAGGGCTGAGCTTTCATAAGATTTCAGGCGAAACTCATCGAGTTCATTCAACCCAGTTAACTGTTGTTCTGCAGCTTCGCTCCAATTCATTTTCAACTTCTTCATAGCCCACATGGCTTTATGATGTAAATCAACCGGAAGATGACAAGCTTTACCATATATTAGTTGGTATTGGTTCAAACCTATGGGAGTCTTATACGCTGTCCGGTAGGCCCAAAGAGCATTATCAAGCCTCCTTGACCAATCCAATCTACTAGCGTTCACTTTTTTTTTACAATATCTGCTTGATCTCCCTATTTAACACTTCAACTTGCCCACTTGTTTGAGGAGAGTAAGGAGTGGCCACATTATGGAAAACCCCATATCCACATTATGGCAAACCCCATATTTCTCCAATAACCCCTTGAACAATCTGCTGATGAAGTGGGAGCCCCCATCACTAATAATTGCCCTTGGGGTGCCAAAACGAGAGAATATATTCTTTTTGACGAAAGCAGTGACACTCTTACCTTCATTGTTTGCGAGGGTGATAGCTTCTACCCATTTAGATACATAATCAACCGCTACTATAATATACTTCATTCCATGAGAACTCAGAAAAGGACCCATAAAGTCAATACCTCAAACATCAAATAACTCAACACAGGAATGGGGTTTAGAGGGAGCTCTTGCTTTCTTGAAATGCCGCCATCTCTTTGGCATCTATCACGTGCTTTAGCAAACTCATGAGCATCTTGATGAAGAGTTGTCCAATAGTACACACATTGTAATATCTTATGAGCGGTTCGGATACCACTATGATGTCCATCGACGGGTGAGGAATGCCATGCCTCTAAATCACTCAACATCTCACATCCTGGCACACAACGCCGAATAATCCCGTCGGCACAACTCCTAAATAAATATGGTTCATCCCAAAAGAACTTATTCACATCGTACATGAACTTTTTTCTTTGATGAAAGAAAAAGTCCGATGGAATAATATCACTAGCCAGATAGTTTGCCAAATCTGCGAACCATTGAATCAAGTATTGTGAAGCAACCAATACATGCTCATCGTGGAAAGTATCATCAATATCAGTCTTATCCCCTAACTCTCTTATAGCTTTAACTTCTAGTCGGGACAAGTGATCGGCAACTTGATTTTCCGTCCCTTTTCTATCCCTTACTTTAAAGTCAAATTCTTGTAGCAGTAATACCCAATGAATCAACCTCAGATTTGCATCCTTCTTTGACATCGAATATCTCAATGCTGAATGGTGAGTATGTACTATAACTCTAGTACATAGCAAATAGGATCAATTTTTTTCAAAAGCAAAGACTACTACAAGGAGTTCTTGCTCAGTCAATGTGTAGTTCTTCTGAGCTTCATTTAGGGCTTAAATAGTATAGTAAATGTGGTGAAGGATTTTGTTCTTTCTTTGTCCCAATACTACACCAAGAGATTTTGTTCTTTCTTTGTCCCAATACTACACCAAGAGCAACCCCACTAGCATGCACATCACCTCAAATACGCTGTTCCAATCGGGAGAAATAATGATAGGTGCAGACACCAATTTTTCTTTTAGCTCGCCGAATGCTTTAAGAGAGGATTCATCAAAACAAAATTTACAATCTCTCTCCAGCAGTTTGCACACCCAGTCAATACACTGACAACCCGTTTGTTTCGTAAAGCCCTTGGACGATGTCCCCTCACATTGGTATACGATGTCCCCTGACATTTGAAGTTGATGCCTACAGACCTTTGCCGATGTCATATGACATTACGCGTTGCTTGTAGGCCACTAATGATGTCGCCAGCCAATGTGCACACGCCAAGCGTGAAGCTTTCACGCCTTGGCTGATGCTGATACGATTGGAAGACGATGTTTGCCACTTGAGCACATGCTAAGTCCGGTGCTTGCAGAAAATGACCGTTGACGCCTAGATGATGTGCACACACCAATTTTGATGCATAGCTGCTTTCGCAGATGTTTCGTGACTTTTGCAATTGCTGTTTTCCATATGCGCACATGCTACATCATTGAGTGCAGCCCAAGACCAATATAGTTTGTCGTTGGTCGATATGTGCCATCAACAATTGATGTCGATCCTTCGATGCGCACACACCATATTTGATGTGTGCGGACTTTCGACGATGTCGACTGATGTTGGTGGACGTCCCTTCCCATATAAGCAGGTCCGATGCGTACGCTCCATGAACGATATCGTCTGTCATGCACTGATGCGCATGCGTGATGCCCACATTCTACATCCTATGTGTGGCCCAAATGAAGCTCTTTATTTCCTTGTGCCAATTCTGACTTAGATTAGTAGGCATCATTTTTCCAATTAATTATAATGAACATGAACAACCCAATGTGTACGTTCCGAGGTACAAACAGAAAATTTCTTTTTATTGTTCACACCAAATTTTGGTCTAATAGTTTTAATATTAATAAAGTTTGGGTATTTTATTTTAATTTGTTCAAAATACATGTTTTTGTCATTTTAATAAAGTTTGTTCATAATCATCCTTTTCCTCGAAGTGTTAAGATTTTTATCGATTGTTATGTTTATATTATTTTTTTACAGACAGACGTTCAAATATTTATTTATTTTATTTATTTTCCGTTAAATTAGTTCTGATACATGTCATTGATTACGTTTGTTATATTTTTCATATTAATTTTCTCTATTACATTTGTTATTATTTATTTTGATATTCTTCACAGTCCATATATTCATACGCAGATGTTTTATCAACCAGTTATTTCTTGGCCCACAATTTCAAGCCCATATCTTGGGATCATTGTATTACAATTCCTATTCAAAGAAATTTTGTCCATTAGATTAAAGGGGGTGGTGAATATATTTTTTTGGGGGGGTGGGTGGGTTGGTTAAATTTTCAGATTTTTTTAAGTTTTAAATATATTCTTTAGTGTTCACATTTTTCAGCACCCTCACTGGAGTATTTTCTGGCGTAGCAGACAAACCCCATTACATTTTTTTTTATTTTTTCAGTCTTCAGCAAGCAGACAAACCTTCAGTCTCCTCCAAAACCTCACCACCAGATCTCCTCCTAAACCCCCACCTGCATATTTTACGGCGGATAGTCACCACTCTCCTCACCCAAACGACTACCTTTTCTTTTTTTTCCCTGACCACACCCACGACTTTCTCCCTCAAATGCCATCGTTCCACCACCAAAACACCACCAGAAAAACAACGAACCATACCCCTTTTCTCAAATTGTTAAGTCCTACAATCACATCCCTTTATCAACCTTTTTTAGCCAAAAACCATTCCATTTTCTGTTTTCCCCGACCAGACCTACAAATCTTCACCCAAAACCATTGGAAAATTACACCAAACAACCTTCAGAAAGCCCACAAGTTCTCACTTCCAAATAGCCACCAAACTAAGCAAAATTCCAACCCAAACACATACAAAACAGACCAAAAATCCCACTTTGTAGTCCCTTTCTCTCCTCCGTACAATTTTTTTTCTTCAAGGTATTCCGGCGAAACTCCGAGCTCCGATGACCCTCAAACCTCTAGCATACATCCTCTAATTTCAACCTAAAGCATCGTCAGCTAATTTTACTTCTTATCTAGCTTTATTTATATTTTCTCAAGCTCCTTTTCTTTTCTTATTTTACCATATTTTTCTCTGTTTGTTCCATATTAACTCATCCACACAAACTGGATATTGGTGAATTTTATATGCTACTTCCATAACTGGCCAGAAAATTTGGAGTTCCCACCAATCACTATTTGTTCCCTTCGGTAAAGCATTAATGTTTGTTTCTTCCTATGAAGTTTTTGTGTTGATTAATATATGTTATTGTTAGCTTGTAGTTCTTATTATTATTATTATTATTTTTGTCAAGGTGTTTTTATTTACTGTGTTATTACTTTTTCTGTTTCCAATTTATTTTATAGTTATTATGCACTAATTCGTTTGGTTGCATTTGTTTTATTATTATTATTATTATTATTATATTATTATTATTATTATTATTATTATTATTATTGTTGTTGTTGTTGTTGTTGTTGTTGTTGTTGTTATATTAATTATTATTTATTTATTTATTGTTGATTACTTTTATCACTTGTGAGTGGATGTTCTAGTATTTATTTTAATGCTCCAAAAAAATTGTGATTATCTTATATCTAGTTTTGCCGACTACTTTCCTACTCTTTATTATTTTTATTTCTGTTTGTGGATCATGTCAAATTAAGTGATTAACTTATAGTAGCTCTTCTATTTTTATTGTGAAGTTTATTTAGTTTTACTTATTGTTATCATTTCTCTGTTGAAGTCTGTTTTTATGATGTATTTTATTTATTTACCTATTGTTGTTTTATATTTTTCATATGTGGTTGCTTTTGTTTTTTTTTTTTAATTTAAAGAAATTGATGGTATGCATTTCCAGTAAACTTTGTTACTCTTTAATCATTTTGTTATCATTGTTGTCAAATTATTGTTGATCTTTTTTTTTAATTTATTATTTATGCTTTCTAAAATGTTGCCAGTGTCATTGATAATATTTTAAAATTCAATCATGTTGTTATACCTGGTTAAGATTATTGTTTTGTTGTTGTTATCATTTACTTATTACATATCATTTTATTCCATTCGTGATAAGTTCATATAATTGTGTTTGGAAACAAGATAAAATTGGTCAATGATAAAATCTCTCTATCGGTTTTAGAGGCCTCCCCATTTTAAAAAGACGAAATTTTAGTATAAGGTTATATATTTTATATGTTGCAATTGGCCGATAAAGAAATTACCGTCAATTTCCAAGGCCTCATATGTGCATTAGACAGATTTTTATTATTAAGTTATTATTTGATTAATTCATTTTTATTCATATTTATTTATTACTAAAACTTTTACTAATAGTTTTTACAGGTACCCCAAAGTTGCTTGCCATTGAAGTTATTCGGACAAAGTTCGAATTATATAAATTATTATTTAGTATATATTGACGTTAGGGAAATCTTAGGTCGATAATATTATTTAATCATATAGCTCGTGTAGATTGTATGATTATTATACTAGTACATTAATTTTGTCTCCTCCTCAATTTTAAAAATGAACCCTGTCGGGACCCACAATTGTGGATTTCGAATGATGTCTTACCCTTCCCTTAGATATAATTTGAACCCCTTACCTAGATCAGTTGGGTTCGTAGACTATCTTTTAAGTTAATTTGTTAATTGATTTCCTAGTTTTCCAAAAACATAGGTGGTGATTCCCTTTTAACTCATTTACACCCTTTTCCCTTCAATCATCTTTCCCTTTAAACCCCTTAAACCCGTTTCAACATTTTCTAGCTTAGTTCTTTTTTAATTGAGTCGTCGCGACGTTTCTCCCATTCAAAGGATGTCTACAGATTGGGACTCCGTTGGGAGAATAGAGGTTCTAACCATTATGGGTTAACTTTTTAAATTCAGGATCCTATTCATTTATTGTGTTATTCATTATATCTTGTTTATTTTGTTTATTATTTGCATATTGTACTCAGTGTTTATTAAATATTTATTTTGTATTGTCATTGCATTCCCATTTTCAACATATATGCATAGTATATTAAAGAACAGTTATGTGGAACCACAGACTGGACTTTTCTATACTCAACCCTTTTTTCGGAATGATCGACAATTTGTTGTTTCATAATGTGTCAATGGTTGTCATGAGTTTCAGCCTAAGTTGTATGCTTGGGTCCGAAGTCATTCTAAACCACTCTTGGTCGGCTAGTTTTTGACCATTCATAATCTCAGTTCATTATCTATCCGAGTTACAATCTGTTGGGACTACGTTTGACTTGATTCGTTATTTAACGGGATACGTAGGCGCCATAAGGGCTAGATCATCTTACCTGTAAGCTTTCAAAAATTTCAAAACAGAAACTTGGGAAATATTTTTTGAGAAGGTCTCCAAAAATTTTACAAAGGATATAGTACTAGATTAAGTACCGGAGGTTGTTGAAGCTGAAGTAAGGGCAAATTTTTTATGGAATGCACTCAGAAAATTTCACCAAGTTTGTAAACAGACTCCACAATTTATGAGGCTTCACTCCAAGTTGGTTTGTATATTTTTCATTAATTTTTTGTAAATAATGTACATTCATTGTATATCTTTGATTTTTATTATATTCCATTGAAAATATTATTTTTATTGACATTTTCTAGTCGGATTGTCTGCCCTCCAACGTGACTCATTCATTTTTTTTTACTTTTGGTATTTTTTCTTTAATTGATACAAATTATTTTTTCTACAGTTTTGGTAGTCCTCTGTTCAACGTGACTCGTTAATTTCTTATTGTATTTTTGTTACTTTTGTTAAATTTTGGTGGTATGCCCTTCAATGTGATCCACTGATTTCTTAATTCTTGTTAAGTTTTCTTCAAATAATTAAAAATATTTTTTGTTAAATTTTGGTTGCCCGCCTTTCAATGTGGCTCATTGGTTTTTCATTCCCTTTTTTTACTTTAAAAAATATATTTGTTCAAATACAGATTTTATGTTATATCTAAAAAAAACTACACAAACTAGATTCTCATCATTGAGATACGTAGGCAGCCCTTTCAGGGTTCAATATTCTTTATTCAAAGATTCTTTATTTTTATATTTTTTTCATTTGTTTCTAAAATATATGTTAGTTTTTACTTGGTTGGTGCCAACATAGTTCAAGTGCGCATGTGAAAAATAATTTGTACAATAAAGAAGATTGGCTTCTTGTTAAACCATAGATTCTTTTTGGTACCTCTCATTCATACTTTTGATACACTCATTAATTTTCTCTTGCATACATTCAAGATTATAACAAAATCACATTCATTGTTTCATGTGCATTGTGTGATGAGATTTGAATTAAATTTAATTGTTATGTATTGTTGATCTAAAACTTTGCCTAAATGTTATTGAGGCAAAATTCTGAATAATGCTTTATTTGAAAAATGATTGTAGGCCTCCTTTGACCCATTTGAGTCTACAAATCCTACCGAATGAAATAAATCCTTTGTGTGTCAACTTTGAGCTTTAAACCTTTTCTTTGGACAACCATATCTTAGCTTATACCTTTTATGAGTGCTCACACACACTATTCTCTTTTGGACAACTATCTTGAGCGCATTGAAGACGTGCAAGTTACATAAGAAGATTCAAAGTTCAATTTTGTCAAAGACAAAAGTTATCAAAGTCCATGATAGTCAAGAAAACAAAAAATGACTTCAAAAGAAAAAAAAAGTTCAAAGCTCCCCGCAAGTTCAAGCAAAGAGAATTTCAAGAAAAGAAGAAAAACACTCCAAACAAAAAGGAGAAAATTCAAAAGGGGAAAAACTCAGACAAACAAAATTTTAAAGAATTCAAAAGTGCAAAAGGAAGGGACAACAAATAGAATCAAACGCTAAAAGTGTAACAAATGTTGAAAGCATCTATTTAGTGCAATGCTCAAGAAGGGAATAAATAACTTTTATCCCAAATGACTATCTTACCCGTCCCTATGCCTACATTATAAGCTATTAACAAGCCCTACATGATTTCATTTTAAATGTTCTCACATTAGTGGAGATTTACATGAAGGTCAAGCCTATGGTATCACAATTGCATGCGTTGAACATTTTTCTGAGTGACTGTGTTTTTCTCGATGCTCCCAAATCAAAACACTTAAAATGTGCGCAAATTGAAAATTTCTTTCTTCTGAGGCACTTGAAACATAATGTTACATGTAGTTCAAAGATTTTGTCTAAAGCAAGGTGAACAAATCTTGTTGTTACATAAGTACATTTGAGGTACCACTTGAATCAATAGAAATTACCTCGAAATCAATCTCAGTTGAATGATAAAGTATTAGAATTGCGAGATATTTTTGTATAGTACTGTTTCATTATTGATATTTGTCCAAATGACTTTGTGGACCGTTTCAGAGTTTTAAATTGTATGTTGGGTAGTAATACCCTTTTAAATAACATCTTTTTATTAGTCGACAGTCATAATTTTCAATATGACATTTTTTATTTTTGTGTAGTCATATCTTTCAAACTGATATCTTTTCTTATTTTGGATTGTCATATTCATCAAAATGACATTTTTTTATTATTTGTGTCGTCATACTCTTCAAAATGACATTTTTATAGTTATTTTTTGGGTCGTCATACTCTTCAAAATGATATTTTCTTAAAATTGAGTAGTCACACCTTTCAAAATGACATTTTTTTAATTGAGGTCATCATACCTTTTAAAAAGATATCTTTTAGAAAATAATTTACTATCTCAAATAAATTAATTCTTTTCAAATTCGTTTGTCATGCTGTTCAATATGACACTTTTTATTTTGTTTACTATTTTAAATTGATTTTTTATTATGTTCAAATTACCCCATCAGTTAATTACCTTGTCAATATGAGGCCATGGTTGCATATTTTATGATGCTTTTATATAATATTTGCGACTTTTGTTCTTGCAGATTTTGTGATGCACCATTTATATTAAGTTAAAGATTGGGTTGTCATGTCTCGTCAAATGACACATTAAGTTCAATATTGGGTTGTCATCTCCCTTCAAATGGCACGTTAAATTAAAGATTGGGTTGTCATCTTCCTTCATATGACATGTTATGTTTAAGTTGGTTTGTCCGCCTTTCAAAGTGACACATTGGGTTGTCACCTCATTCATAGTGACATATGAAATTCAAGTCGGGTTGTCCGCCTTTCAAAGAGATATGTTTGGTTTTCACCTCGTTCAAAGTAACATGTAAAGTTCAATTTGGGTCGTCCACCTTTATAAGAGGCACGTTGTATTGTCACCTCGTTAAAAGTGACATGTTATGTTCAAGTTGGGTCGTCCACCTTTAAAAGAGACACATTGGAATGTCAACTCCATTCAAATGACACATTAAGTTCAAGATTGGGTTTTCATATCCCTTCAAATTACATGTTATGATTAAATTGGGTCGTCCTCCTTTCAAAGACACACATTGGGTCGTCATCTCCCTTCAAAAGACAAGTTAAGTTCATGTTTGGGTTGTCATGTCCCTTTAAATGGCGCGTTAAGTTCAAGATTGGGTTGTCATCTCCCTTCAAAATGAAATGTTATGTTCAAGTTGGATTCTCCGCCTCTCAAAGAAACACGCTGGGTTGTCACTTGGTTTAAAGCGAAATGTTAAATTCAAGTTGGGTCGTCCTCCTATCAAAGAGACAAGTTAGGTTTTCACCTTGTTCAAAATCAAATATTTAAGTTCGGTTGTCACCTCGTTTAAAGTGACTAGTTTAGTTCAAGTTGGATTGTCCACCTTTTAAAGAGACACGTTGAGTTGTCACCTTGTTCAAAGTGACACGTTATTTTCATATTGGGTCATCCGCCTTTCAGGAGACTGGTTGGGTTATCACCTCTTTCAATGTGACATGTTATGTTCAATTTGGGTCGTCCACCTTTCAAAGAAACACATTGGGTTGTAACCTCATTCAAAGTTACATGTTATTCATATCCTCCTCCTTTCAAAAAGGTACACCACCTTCATTGTTCAATTTTGCAAATAACATTAAAGGTATATGAATTTTCTCTATTTACAATCAATCTCTGTCTTTTGTTTATTATTTTCAACCCAGTCGACGGACGTGGAGTCTTGCTCAAAAGCTTTTCTAACGTATCATTTTTTGTTCAGAGTTTATCAAACCAAATTTGGGTTCGTCAATTTTGTTTGACCAGGATCTCTTTCATTGGTCCTAATCAAACAAAGGGGGAAGTTGTTGACACCAAATTTTGGTCTGATAGTGTTAAGATTAATACATTTTGAGTATTTTATTTTAAATAGTTCAAGATACATATTTTTGTCATTTTTATAATGTTTGTTCATAATCATCCTTTTCCTCCAAGTATTTAAATTTTATCGTTTGTTATGTTTATATTATTTTGTCACAGACAGACATTCAAATATTTGTTTATTTTTTTATTTTCCATTAAATTATTTTTGATACATGTCGTTGGTTACGTTTGTTATAATTTACATATTAATTTTCTTTGTTGTATTTTTTATAATTTATTTTGATATTTTACACAGTCGAAATATTCATACACATATGTTTTATCAAGCTGAGATAGTTTGGGCAACAATTTCAAGCACATAACTTGGGCTCATTGTATTACAATTCCTGTTTAAAGAAATTTTTTCCATTAGATTACAGGGGGGTGGTTAATAAATTTTGGGTGTTTAAATTTTTAGATTTTTTTAAGTTTTAAATATATTTTTTAGTGTTCAAATGTTTTTGAGCACCAGCCTCACCGTATTTTCCTGCGTAGCAGAAAAACCCCATTATATTTTTTTTATTATTTTTCCGTTGTTCAGCAAGCAGACAAACATCCGTTCTCCTCGAACAGCTCACCACAATATCTCCTCCTAAACCCCCACCTCCATATTTTTCCAGCGGATAGACATTACTCTCCTCACCCAAGCGACCCCCTTTTCCTTCTCTTGTTAATTATCTAGTAACCTGTATTTATAAGGTTAACCAATGAACAGAAACAGAAATAAGATGAAGTAGAAAATACATAAAATACAAGAATTAATCCGAGTCCACAGAAACTACTGTGTGTCCTTAAGAAATTTAATCCCCTCACTGTACCCAAGGTTATGGATTAATTTCTCCCAAGATAAAACGGATTAAAACTGTTAAAGAAATAACGGTACCTCAAATAATATTAACTTCAATGAACTTAAGAACAACAACAAGTCACACAGACTCAGTCGATCGACACATTGATTTTATTTGAGAGAAAAAATAAATGCAGAGAAGGAAAATTTTTTCAGTGTTTTAAAAATTGAAAATTGACTTCCTTTTATAGCCATTTTCAGCAAAGGACATGTTTGTTCAGTGAAATCTGTTCAAACCCACTTTATCAAGAAAGTTGTGTCTTTTGGAAAAAATAATAACTTTTTGGAAAATTGTGTTTGTTAGGAAAATAACGACTTTTTGGAAAGTAACAACTTTTCGGAAAGAGCAACGACTTTTCGGAAAGAGTAACAACTTTTCAGAATTTTACCGTTACCTGCAAATTTATAAGAGATAATTTTAACAGGATTTATTTGATTTAACAAAAACTGATTAAATAAATTTTGTCCAAAAAATTTATCAATCAATCATTTACCAAATCCAAATCCAAATCCAAATCCGAAGCAGAAGACGAAGCCGAGAGAGCGAGCGACGACGACGACGGCGCGAGGGGGCATCTTCTTCTTAGCTCTTTAAGAAGTAATGGAAGTGTTTCCTTCTGTAAGGACAACAATTTCCCTTTCTTTTGCCGATATGGGAGAAATGACTTTTCATTTGCACTTTGCAAATGACTTTTCATTTTCCCTCCAAAGTAGTTCCCTCACTTTTGATATTCTCTCTTTTCTTTTCCCATTCACACTTGCTAAATCCCAACAGTCCCCCACATAAATGGTGAAGGCTATTGTTAAAACATATGCATTAAAAAACTTGTGTGTCTTGTAGGTAAAGGTTAATGGTATCTGGATAAGTAGGTTTTCCTTTAAACTTTCCATAGTGAACATATAGGATATACTCGGTCGATCGGTAGATTTGATATCTTTGAACTATCGAGCTTGATGTATACCTAGACAACATATGTAACACAATCAACCCTTGAACTGTTCTTAGTTCTCATTGTTTTGTTCGTTTCAGCCATGAACACATCTTGGATAGTAAGTGCTCAAAGAATTGGCCTTACCGGATTCTCCTTGAAGCGGCTTACACTTCACACTTACATTGGTTATTTCTAAATGTGTTATCTCATAGATACACCATTTGATATTCCCTTTATCAAACTTAGAAACCATTAAAAAGTCCTTATGTCTTTATCCTGGTTACTAAACATTGTCTCATCATGAGAATGGACCATAAAATAATAATATTTTTTTCTCTTCCTTTGACAATGTTGAACCGTCATCAATAACTTTGTTTTATATCCTTAAACCTAGATCTTGGGATCTCCAGTCTTCTAGGTAGAGTTACCGCCACAATGACTTGTTCTAGGCCATAGTTTCATTCCCGTCGATGATTTCTCAAGTCCCTCTCTATTTAGGCCTTTTGTAAGTGGATCCGACACATTATCTTTTGCCTTCACATAGTCAATTGTGATAATTCAACTAGAGATGAGTTGTCTCACAGAGTTATGTCATCGTCTTATGTGACGAGACTTGCCGTTATACATAATGCTTCCAGCCCTTCCTATTGCAGCTTGACTACCACAATGTATGCATATAGGGGCCATTGGTTTGGGCCAAAATGGAATATCTTCTAAGAAATTCCGGAGCCGTTCAGCTTCTTCACCCGCCTTGTCTAAAGCAATGAATTCAGACTCCATTGTAGAGCGAGTTATACATGTTTATTTGGATGATTTCAAAGATATTGCTCCTCCACCAATAGTAAAAACGTATCCACTTGTGGATTTTGTTTCAGTGACCCAGTAATCCAATTTGCATCACTATATCCTTCAAGAACGGCTGGATATTTGTTGTAATGTAAAGCATAGTTTTGAGTGTCATCTAAGTATCCCAAAACTCTCTTCATTGCCAACCAATGATTATGATTAGGATTACTTGTGTATCGACTAAGTTTACTGATAGCGCAAGTTATGTCTGGTCGTGTACAATTCATGACATACATTAAGCTTCCCAATACGCTAGTATAGTCCAATTGAGACTAACTTTCACCTTTATTCTCTGCAAGATGAAGATTTACATCAATTGGAGTCTTCGCCCTTTTAAAATTCAAAAATTTGAATTTTTCAAGTATCTTTTGAATATAATAAGTTTGAGAAAATGCTAGACCGTTAGGAGTTTTAGGAATTTTAATTCCTAATATCACATCAGCAACTACTAAATCTTTCATATAAAACTTACTAGCAAGCATACGCTTTGTAACTTTTATATTAGCAATGTCTTTGCTCATTATAAGCATATCATCTACATAGAGACATAAAATAACTTCCTGATTTGGAGTATCTTTAATGTAAACACATTTATCACATTCATTGATCTTAAATCCATTTGACAACATGGTTTGATCAAACTTTGCATGTCATTGTTTTGGTGCTTGTTTTAGCCCATAAAGTGACTTAATAAGTTTGCACACTTTCTTTTCTTTACCAGTAACTACAAAACCCTCAGGCTGTTCTATCTAAATTTCCTCTTCAAGCTCTCCAATTAAGAAGACTATTTTCACATCCATTTGATGAATTTCAAGACCGTATACTGCATCTAGTGCAATTAACATCTGAATTGATGTAATCCTAGTCACTGGAGAGTATGTGTCAAAATAATCAAGACCTTCTTTTTGTCTAAAACCTTTGACAACAAGTCTTGCTTTATATTTGTCAATAGTTCCATCGTCTTTCATTTTCCTTTTGAAGATCCATTTTGAACCCAAGGGTTTGTTCCCCGGAGGAGGATCAACCAACTACCAAGTATGATTGCTTAAGATTGATTCAATTTCACTATTAACAGCCTCCTTCTAAGAGGTTGAGACGCTAGACAACATTGCTTCCTTGAATGTTTGAGGCTCACTTTCAAGAAGAAATAATACAAAATCTGATCCAAATGAAGTAGATGTCTTTTGACGTTTACTGCGTCTTGGACTTTCTTCATTTTGTTCATTCTCTTTTGGTTCTTCTCTAGGTTGTTTAGATCCCCCACTAGATGACTCAAGTCTAGTTTTATATGGATAGATATGTTAAAAAAATTCAGCACTATCTGATTCCATTTTCGTATTATCATGAATATCCGGATGTTCGGACTTATGAACCAAAAATCGACATGCCTTACTATTTGTGGCATATCTAACGAATACACAATCCACAATCTTAGGTCCTATTTTTACCCTCTTAGGTATAGGAACTTGGACTTTGGCTAGACACCGCCACACTTTGAAATATTTCAAATTGGGTTTTCTACCTTTCCATTTCTCATATGGAATTACATTTGTCTTTGAGTGAGGCACTCTGTTAAGTATCTGATTTGCTGTAAGGATAGCTTCCCCCCACAAGTTCTGTGGTAAACCTGAACTTATAAGTAATGCATTCATCATTTCTTTTAAAGTTCGGTTTTTCTTTCTGCAATTCCATTAGACTGAGAAGTGTAGGGAGCAGTAGTTTGATGGATTATTCCATTTTCTAAACATATTTCTGCAAATGGAGATTCATATTCTCCACCTCTATCACTTCTGATCATTTTGATCTTTTTATCTAACTGATTTTCAACTTCAGTTTTATATTGCCTAAATGCATCTATTGCTTCATCCTTACTATTTAGCAAATAGACATAACAATATCTAGTGCAATCATCAATAAAAGTTATGAAATACTTTTTCCCACCACGTGATGGTGTTGACTTCATGTCACAAATATTAGTGTGAATCAATTCTATATGATTTGAATTCCTTTCAATAGATTTATAAGAATGCTTAGCATACTTAGATTCAACACAAATTTGACATTTTTATTTATTGCACTCAAATTTTGGCAAAAAATTTAAGTTAATCAGTTTTTGCAAGGTTTTGTTATTAACGTGTCCCAAACGTTCATGTCATAAACATTTAGACTCAAGCAAGTAAGAAGAAGCAAAATCTTTATTCATATCAACTGCAATTACATTGAGTTTGAAAAGGCTATCACTAAGGTAGCCTTTTCCTACATACATATCATTTTTGCTTACTACTACTTTATTAGAAACAAATACAAATTTAAATCCATTCTTGGTCAGAACTGGAATTGAAACTAACTCCTTTTTCAATTCTGGAACATATGAGACCCTATTCAAAGTCACCACCTTGCCTTAAGTCATCTTTAATAGGACTTTGCAAGTTCCTTCCACCTTTGCAACAGCGGAGTTTGCCATAAACAATTTTTCATCTGTAAGTATATGATGAAAATATTTCTTTGTTGGCACAAACATGACATGAGGAAGCAGAATCTATCCACCATTCTCTTGGATTTCCAACCAAGTTACAGTCTGAAAGCATTGTATAGAGATTGTCCATTTCTCCTTTGGATTCAGCCAAGTTTGCTTGATCCTTCTTTTTCTTGTCCTTCTTATGACCCCGACATTCATTAGCCCTATGACCATGTTTACCACAATTAAAGTAGTTTCCATTGAATTTCTTCTTAGAAGGATTGCGTTTTGGACCAGATGCTTTCTTTCTTTTCTTTAATTTTGTGGTATCTTCTTCAACAAAATTTACTGCAGATATTACTGAATTACCACGTGACCTCTTTTCTGCAGCCTTATTATCCTCTTCGATTCTCAACCTTACTATGTGTAACGACCTGTTTAGTCGTTTTGAGCAGCAAATTTTATTTCTGGAAAAACTGGCTGAGATGACGGATACCACGACGGACCGTCATGGGCACGACGGACCGTCGAGGGGGTCTCGTTCCAGAACACTTAGAATTCTAAAATTTCAGTACTAAAATCGACTCTCCGTAATCTGTGACGGACCTGCAGGACGGACCGTCACAGCTACGACGAACCGTCGCGAGGGCCCGTTTCAAAACACTTTAACTCTTGAGAATTTGGTACAGGGAACGATTCTCTGAACGTCATGACGGAAGTACAGGACGGACCGTCACAGGCGTGACGGACCGTCACAGACTCCTTAGTGGAAAATGGAGTTCTAATCGTTGCGGCGACCTGCATGACGGACCATCGCAGGCACGACGGGCCGTCACAGGTTGCGCAAATCCCAGGCTGGGTCGGATTTCTTTACACGTTTTAAGGGACGTTTTGGACTATTCCTGCTTTTATTATAAAGTTAGAGGGTTAATGTTAATAAGTCTAATTACTTGGGGGTTAAAAGAGGTAACCTTAAGTTAATTAGTGGGTTATTATTGCCATCTTTTATTCTTAATTATATGCTAATTAGGGTAAAAGAAAGAGGGTTTTGAATAAAGAAAATAAAAAGAACAGAGAGAGAGAGAGAGGATCGATAGAAGAGGAGAAACGAAGAAGGAACAAGGCTTGGAAAATTGCTTGCTTGAATACTAATCTTCGGTGGAGGTAGGTTATGGTTTTATGCTATCTTATAGTGAGCTCTTAATAGCGAATGATATGTGTTGGTAATATTGTAAACCCTTCTATATGCTTAATTGTATGCTTGCATGAATATGATTATGTGATTGTGATAAAATAAGCATGATGAGGCTATTGAATCCCAAATCTTGAAAGAAACCCTAATTCACTTTGTTAATGATGATGCCTTGGTATAAAAGAAGGCTTGATGAATTAAAGTAATGGGATTGATGATGCCTTGGTATAGAGAAGGCTTGATGAATTGATAGAATGAGATTAGTGGATCGGAGTGTCACGTTCCGACACATAGTATTAGTGGATCGGAGTGTCACGTTCCGACACATAGTATTAGTGGGTCGGGTGTCACGAACCGACACGTAGAATTAGGGGATCGGAGTGTCACGTACCGACACATATTATTAGGGGATCGGGTGTCACGAACCGACACGTAGAATTAGGGGATCGGAGTGTCACGTACTGACACATATTATTAGGGGAACGGGTGTCACGAACCGACACGTAGAATTAGGGGATCGGAGTGTCACGTACCGACACATATTATTAGGGGATCGGGTGTCACGAACCGACACATAGAATTAGGGGATCGGAGTGTCACGTACCAACACATAGTAGTAGGGGATCGGAGTGTCACGTACCGACACAAGAGGAAGAAAGATAATGAATCTTGAAAGACGTTAATATACTCAACATAATGAACTTAATTCCCAAAAAGAGTATGGTATTGAGGCTTGAGCCCTCATGGATGAACTTGATGGTACTTATTGATGATTATAGTACTTGTTGTTGCTACATTGTTGAGTTTATAGTTGATTTATGATATTAACTGATATATACTGTTTTCTATTTTGAGTTGGCCGATGATATCTACTCAGTACCCGTGGTTTGTACTGACCCCTACTTTTATGTTTTCTTCTTTGTTATTTGTGGAGTGCAGCAAACGGGCCGTCGTCTTCAACTCAACAGTAAATCTAGCCAGTCTTCACTACATCGGAAATTCAGGGTGAGCTAATGCGTCTAGCTTGGACTGGATCTTCTTCTTCAAGTCTTGATGCCTTGAACTTCCGGCATGGACTAGCTTTTATTTGTTTTAGCTTCTTAGACATTTTTAGTTTAGTAATTTGATCATAGATGTTCTTGTGATGATAACTTCCAGATTTTGGGGAATAATAGATGTTGAATTTTAGTAGTTATTGAATTGGTTTTTATTAATGAGTTAAGTCTTCCGCATTATTTTCTGTTGTTGTACATTGAAATGTTAAGGTTTAGATTGGTTGGTTCGCTCACATAGGAGGATAAATGTGGGTGCCAGTCGCGGCTCGGTTTTGGGTCGTGACACTATGCGATCATCAACAGTCATCTCCTTGTGTTTGTGTTTCAAGTAGTTTTAAAAGTCCTTCCACAATGGAGGTAACTTTTCAATAATTGCAGTCACTTGTAAAGCATCATTCACACTCAATCCTACATTAAAGGTTATGTGAGTATTAAGGGAAAACTTAATATTTTAACGTAGGCATTAAATAAATTTATACCTTCAGCAAGGAGATCATGGATTATGACCTGCAATTCTTGAACTTGGGTGACGATAGTTTTACTGTCTATCATCTTATAGTGCAGAAATATTGCCACAATGAATTTCTTCATTCCGGCATCTTCTGTTTTGTACTTCTTTTCTAAAGCATCCCAGAGTTCTTTTGAGGTTTTTGCATTGTTGTACACATTGTACGGATCATCTTGCAGACCACTCAAAATATAATTTTTACACAAAATATCAGAGTGTGTCCATGCTTCTGTTACCAAGAATCGTTCATCAGCCGGAGTTTCATCTGACATAACAGTAACATTCTCATTAATGAACTTCTGCAGACTCAACGTAGTGAGATAGAAGAACAACTTTTGCTGCCATCTCTTAAATTTGACTCCAGAAAACTTTGCAGGTTTCTCAGCCGGTGCTAAGGCAGCATTTGAACGATTATGTGCAACCGTTGTTGTTGCAGCACTTACTGTTCCAGCATTTGTTTGACTTGAATTAGTAATTTTTTTCAATCACAAATGGCTGATAAATTAAGAATTTGAAATACTAACAGTAAAGAACAATTCTTTACACAAACTGTTTCTGATTTAACGATAAAGTTTTTATGTTCTTTTAATCGTTAATCGAATGAACTTTAAAAATTCAAGCAGAGTAGAAAACCATAATGATTTTAATCTCCAGAAACCTCAAATACATAAACTCTTAAATTTCGTAAGATTGTAAATTATATAGTAACCTGTATTTATAAGGTTTACCAATGAACACAAACAGAAAAAAGATGCAGCAGAAAATACATAAAATACAAGAATTAATCCGAGTCCACAGAAACTATTGTGTGTTCTTAAGAAATTTAATCCCCTCACTGTACCCAAGGTTATGAATTAATTTCTCCCAAGATAAAATGGATTAAACCTGTTAAAGAAATAGTGGTATCTCAAACTTCTTTTACTTCAACGAACTTAAGAACAACAACAAGTCACACAGACTCAGTCGATCGACACTTTGATTTTATTTGAGAGAAAAAATAAATGCAGAGAAGGAAAATTTTTTCAGTGTTTTAAAAATTGAAAATTGACTTCCTTTTATAGACATTTTCAGCAAGGAACATGTCTGTTTAGTGAAATCTGTTCAGACCCATTTTATCCAGAAAGTTGAGTCTTTTGGAAAAAATAACAACTTTTTGAAAAATTATTTCAGTTAGGAAAATAACAATTTTTTGGAAAGTAACGAATTTTCGGAAAGAGTAACAACTTTTCTGAATGTTACCGTTACCTGCAAATTTATAAGAGATAATTTTAACAGGATTTATTTGATTTAACAAAAACTAATTAAATAAATTTTGTCCAAAAAATTTATCAATCAATCAAAACATTTGCCAAATCCAAATCCGAAGCCGAAGCCGAAGCCGAGGCCGAGCGAGCGACGACGACTCGAGGGGGCATCTTCTTCATAGCTCTTTAAGAAGTAATGCAAGTGTTTCCTTCTATAAGGACAACAATTTCTCTTTCTTTTGCCGATATGGGAGAAATGACTTTTCATTTGCACTTCGCAAATGACTTTTCATTTTCCCTCCAAATTAGTTCCCTCACTTTTCATATAATCTCTTTTCTTTTCCCATTCACACTTGCTAAATCCCAACATCTCTTCCCTGACTAAACCCACCACTTTCCTCCCTCAAGTGCCATCGTTCTACCAACCAATCACCACCATAAAAACCCCGAACCAGAACCCTTTTCTCCATTTTATGAATCCTACAATCACCTCCGTTCATCACCCTTTTTCGGCCAAAAAGCATGCCATTTTCTATGTTCTCCGACAATACCTACAAACCTGCACCCAAAACAATCGGAAAACTACACCAAACAGCCCCACCGGAAACACCACAAGTTCTCACTTCCAAACAGCCACCATACAAAGCAAAACCCCAATCCAAACACAAACAAATCCAGACCGAAAACCCCGCTTTCCAGTCCCTTTCTCTCCTCCATTAATTTTTTTTCTTTTTTTTTTCTTGAAGGTATTACGGCGAAACTTCGATCTCCGGCGACCCTCAAACCTCCAGCAAACAACCACTAATGGCAACCTAAAACATTATTAGCTAATTTTTCTTCTTTTCTAGCTTTATTTTTATTTTCCCAAGTTCCTTTTCTTTTCTTATTTTATCATATTTTTCTCTGTTTATTCTATATTAATTCATCAACATAAATTGGATTTTGGTGAATTTTATATGCTACTTATCCAGATCAGGCCGGAAAATTTGGAGTTCCCTCAAACCACTACTCGTTCCCTTCAGTAAAACATTAATGTTTGTTTCTTCCTATGAACTTTTTGTATTGATTATTATATATTATTGTTAGCTTAGAGTTCTTATTATTATTATTATTATTAAGGTGTGTTCATTTATTGTGTTATTAATTATTTCTAATTTATTTGATTGTTATTATGCACTAATTCTTTTGGTTGCATTTGTTTTATTATATTATATGTATTTTTCCGTTATTATTATTATTATTGTTATTATTATTATTATTATTATTATTTTGTTATTGTTGTTGTTGTAATTGTTGTTGTTATATTATTTTTTTAATTAATTTATTGTTGATTACTTTTATCACTTGCAAATGGATGGTTTAGTATTTATTTTAACTCTCTAGAAAAATTGTCATTATTTTATATCTAGTTTCGGCAAGTACTTTCCTACTCTTTATTATTTTTATTTTTGTTTGTGGATCATGTAGAATTAAGTGATTAACTTATCGTATCTCTTCTATTTTTATTGTGAAGTTTATTTAGTTTTACTCATTGTTGTCGTTTCTTAGTTTAGGTCTATTTTTATGATGTATTTTATATTACCTATTGTTGTTTAATATTGTTCATATGTGGTTGCTTTTTCTTTTTAATTTACAGAAATTGATGGTTCGCATTTCTAGTAAACTGTGTTACCCTTTAATCATTTTGTTATCCTTGTTGTCATATTGTTGTTAGTATTTCTTTTAAGTTATTATTTATGCTTTCGAAACAGCTGCCAGTTTCATTGATAATATTTTAAAATTCAATCATGTTGTTACACTTGGTTAAGATTATTGTTTTGTTGTTGTTATCCTTTAGTTATTACATATCATTTTATGTCATTATTGATAAGTTCATATAATTGTGTTTGGAAACAAGTTAAAATTGGCCAATGATAAAATCTCTCCGTCGCTTTTAGAGGCCTCCCCATTTTAAAAAGACAAAATTTTAGTTTAAGTTTATATATATTGTATGTTGAAATTGGCCGATTAAAAAATTACCGTCAAATTCCATAGCCTCCCATGTTCACAAGATGGATTTTTATTGTTAAGTTATTATTTGATTATTTCATTTTTATTCAAGTTTATTTATTAATAAAAATTTTACTAAGTGTTTTTACAGGTAGCCCAATTGAAGTTATTCAGACAAAATTAGAATTATATTATTTATTATTTTGTATATATTGACGTTAAGCCAATCTTAGGCCGATATTATTATTTAATCATATTACTCGTGTTCATTGTATGATTATTATACTTGTACATTAATTTTGTCTCCTCCTCAATTTGAAAAATGAAACCAGTCGGGAACCACAATTATGGATTTCGAAGGATGCCGAACCCCTTCCATTCGAAATAATTTGAACCCCTTACCTAGTTCAATTGGTTTCACAGACTATATTTTAAGTTAATTTGTTAATTAGTTTCCTAAATATATTTTTGATTTTTTTCCAGCAAATCAGGAATATCAGTAATTAATTAATAAAAATAGAATTAATATGATAAATATATATATAATTAACGCCAAAAATTCATAAATAACTAAAATAACCTTAAATTCAACAATTCATAGATTTTTTTGAAAATTTTATTTTTAAGCAAATCTCGAGAATCTGTAAATAATGTATAAAAAATTTGGAATAATATGATAAAAAATTAAAATTAACGCAAAAAAATCAAAAATAAATATAGTTTCCGAATATCCTACAATGTCAACAATATTTTTGATTTTTTTTTCCCCGTCAAATCTTGCAAATGAGTAATTAAATAATAAAAAATAGGAAAATATGATAAAAACATTTATTATATGCCAAAATTCACATATAAGTTTTGTAATCTTAAATTCAATAATTTCAAATATTTTATGACTAATTATTTTTCTTCCAGCAAATTCATAAAAAAGACGTAATTAATTAATTAAAAAAGGAAAATTATGAAAAAAATAGGAAATTAATGACAATGCGCGCATGCCACGACCGATGTCTTCTAATCGATGCGCACATATAATGTTTGATGCGTTCATACCTTGTACAATGTTGACTGACATAGGCATGTGCAAGAAGGCCATAACCGATGTCGCCCAATTGATGCGAACATGCAACAACTAATGCTTGCTGGCCTTGGACGATGTCAAATGACGTTGGCCAATGCGCATAGGCTACATATGATGTCGCCCAGCCGATGCGCACAATCTACGCATCAAGCTTGAAGGCCACAGTTGATGTTGATGCCATTGTAAGACGTTGTTTGCCACATACACACATGATATGTCTGATGCATGCAGGCCATGACCGATAACATCTAGATGATGTGCACACACCATGTTTGATGCATGTATGCCTTGGAAGATGTCGCCTGATATTCGCATGCATTATTTACAATATATGCATATGCTACGCCCGATGCATGGATGGGGGAAGACCACTCCAAACATTAGCTGAACAATGTTTGTAGGCCACACCCGAATACGACTAAAAATGTGCAAAATACAGGTAATCCAAAGCCGGCTTAGCAAGGTGCATAGGCAACGACTCATATGGTTACTCCATGACCAATGTCTAGTGACCGATGACGTGTGTCGTTGGTCGAAAATCACATTCCACGTTAGATACACGTAAAATATGTTGATTCTGAATGGAAGACGCCAATTAAACCTAGGCAATGCGCACGTGCCATGGTAGATACATGCATACCTTGA
This sequence comes from Solanum chilense, assembly GCA_032847665.1. Lineage (NCBI taxonomy): Eukaryota > Viridiplantae > Streptophyta > Magnoliopsida > Solanales > Solanaceae > Solanum > Solanum chilense. The sequence continues at coordinate 8,734,914 of CM064964.1, forward strand.
CTGATGGTGACTGCCGTTGAGGTAAGTAGCCTGCCGATGCGCCCAAGACACATCAAATGTGTGCAAGCCTTTGATGATGTTGTATGTCTTTGGCCGACGTTGGCTGACTTATTTGTGTAGGCCATGAGCAATGTCGCCAAGCCGATGTTTACATGCCACGACTAATGTCCCACACCCGATGCACACACTCCACATTTGATGTGTGCGTGCCTTGGCTGATGTCAGCTGACATTGGATGATGTCATCTGACGTTGGCAGATGCTAGAAGGCCATGACCAATGTTGCCATACTGATACGCTGACATCATGGTTGATTCTTGCCGGCCTTGGCTTATGCTGATGACATTGAAAGACATCGTTCACACATGCGCACAAGCTATGTCAGATGTTTTCAGGCCATGACTTATGTACCCTAACCGATGCACACAAACTACATTTGATGCATGAATGCCTTTATCGATGCAGCGTGACTGACCATTACTAATATCATCTAACATTGGCCAATGAGCGCAAGACACGAGTGATGTTGCTCCGTACATGCGCACACACCATGTTTGATGTGTGCATACCTTCGAGGAATTTCACCTGATGTCTTCTGTCATTCGCCGATAATCATGTCTAATGCTCATATGATACATCCTATATGTGGCCACATGGAGCACTTGATTCCGTTGCGTCGATTCTATCTTAGAAGAGTAGGCGTCATTTTCCCAATGAATCATAATGAATGTGTACAAGCCAAATATGTACGTTGTAAGATACAAACATACATTTTCTTTTTATCATAAATAACTTTATATATATGAAATTATAGTCTTTGAAAATTTTTTACTTTTTTTTTTTGAAAAATCATGAATATAGGTTATAAATTAATAAAAATACAATTAATACGATAAAAATATAAATCTAATGTCAAAAATTCATAAATAAATATAGTAACCTTAAATTAAACATTATGAATAATTTTTTTGTATTTTTTTGAGCAAATCTCGAGAATGAGTAATTAGTTTATAAAAATTAGGTGATATATGATAAAAATATAAAATAAACACCAAAAATTGACAAATTTTTGAATTTTTATTTTTTTTCGTCAAAATCCAAAATGAGTAATTAATTAAAAATAATAGGGAAAATATGATAAAAAATAAAAGTTGCGCCAAAAATACACATATAATCATATTTACCTTTAATTGAACAAATTCAATAGAACAATTTTTTTGAATAGTTATTTTTCTCCCAACAAATCCCAAAATAATGTGTAATTTATTAATAATAAATAAGTTAATTGGTTAAAAAAATATGAAATTAACAAAAATTTCACAAATAAATATAACAACCTTAAGTTACTTTATTTCAACAATGCTGCCAGGCAACGTTCGACGTCTTAAAACTGATGTATGAAGGCCATGAACGATGCAGTCAGATGACGTTTGACGTTGGCATACCGATGTCTGTATTCTAAATTCGATGGGGCAGCCCACGTTTCACATGGAAAATCAATGTATGCAGGCCACGTTCGATGTTGGTTTAATGTTGTGTGCAGCCAATGTCGATACGGCCCGTCCATTTCTAACGTCGCTGACAATGGTGTGTAGGCCAAGGGCGATGAGGGAAGGCCATGCCAAATTTTTGTTGAACGATGTTTGTAGGCCAATCATGAAGACGACAAAGTAATGTGCACAATGCGGGCAGTCCACGATCAACGTCAGCTGAGTAAATTTCAAAGGCCACAACTTATGCGGGTATCCCACGACTAATGTCTCCTGGCCAATGATCTGTGCCATTGAAAAAAGTGCAAATTCCATGAAAGATGCTTGTAAAAACCAGTTGATACTGAATTGATGACGCTAATTTTTCCATGTGATGCGCACACGCCACATTAGATGCATGCATTCTTTGACAAATGGTAATTGTCATTGAGTGATGTAGCCTGTGCGCAGAACACGTAGATGAGTGCATGCCTTTGATAACGCTGTCTGTCGTTAGCCGACGTAGCCAGACCGATGCATGGAGGCCAAGACCGATGTCGCCAAACCGATGTGCATATGTCACGAATGATGTTGCCCAACTTATGCGCACACTCCACGTTTTATGCGTGCAGGCCTTGGCCGATGTCATCTAACATTGGCAGTTGCTCGATAGCCATGAGCAATGTCTCCCTACCGATGCACACACGCCATGGGTGATTCTTGCACGACTTAATTGTTGCCAATGTAATTGGCACACGTTTTTTACCACATGCGCACATGCTATTTCTGATGTAGGATGGCCATGACCGATGCTGCCTACCGATGCGCACATACCATATTTGATGTATGCATGCCTTAGCCAATACTGCCAGACATTGCAAGACATTGTTTGCCAATACAAGTACATGCAACATCTAATGCATGCAGGCAATGACCAGTGTCATCTTCCTTTGGCCAATGCCTACTTGTCACGACCAATGTTTCCCAATAGATGCGCACACACAATGTTTTGTGCGTGCATGCCTAGGACGATGTGGCCGAACATTGTACGATCAATCAAGACACAATAGATGTCGCCCAATCGATGCACACACAACCAAAATAATTCATGTAGGCCTTGGACAATGTTATATGATGTTGGCCGATGCATATAGGCCACAAATGATATCACCCAGCCGATACGCACACGCCACGTGTGAAGCTTGCAGGCCTTCGCTGATGCTGATGCCATTATAAGACATTGTTTGCCATTTTCGCACATACTACATCCGATGCTTGAAGGCCATGACCGATGATGCCTAGCTCATATGCACACATAATTTTGGATGCAGGCACGCCATGGTTGATGTTGCCTGACATTGAAAAATCCCGTTTTCCTTATACACACATTCTATATACGATACATGCAAGCGATGATTCTTTTCTTCTTCTATTGGCCTATGCAAGAAGGACACGATTGATGTCACCAAGTTTATTTTACATACCACTACTAATGCTTGCAGGAATTGGACGATATCATATGACGTTGGCCGATGCATGTAGGGCACGAATGATTTTGTGCAGCTGATGCACACGCGCCACGCGTGAAGTTTGCAAGCCTTAGATAATGCTGATGCCATTGGAAGACGTCGTTGGACACTTGCGCACATGTTACATCCCATGCTTGAAGGCCATGACCGATGACGCCTAGCTAATGTGCACACACAACGTTTGATTATTCATGCCTTGGGATATGTCACCTGACGTTGGCAGGAGTTGTTTTCCATTTAGGCACATTTTACGCCTGATATGTGCAGGTCATGACCGATGTCTTCTACATTTGACTGATGCGTGCCGGCCATCACTGATGTTGAATACCATGTTTGACATATGCATGCCTTGGCAGATGTCGCCTGACATTGGCAGACATCATTTTCCATATAAGCAGGTGTTACCAAGAATTCGTGCAGGCCATGACCGTTGTCTTCTTCTTCAGACCGATGTGCGCAAGCCACGACCAATGTCGCCCAGCCGATGTACACACACCATATCTGATGCATGCAGGCCTTGTCCTATGTCATATGACATTGGCCGTACTGGTAGGACACGAATTATGTCCCCCAGCCGATGCAGAAATGCCATGCACTGCAGGCCTTGGCTTATGTTGGAGCCATTGGAAGATGTTTTTACCATTTTGCGCACATGATGCGTACCTGATGTGCACAAACAACGTTTGATGCATGGATGTTTTGACAGATGTCGCCTAACATTGGAAGTCGTCATTTTCCATATACGCACATAATATGCCTGATGTATGTAGGCCATGACTGTTTTCCTCTTCTGTTGGCCAATGCACATAGGCCACGACTTATGTAACCCAGCTGATGTAAACACGCTGCAACTGATGCATGTAGGCATTAGATGATGCCACCCAGCTGATGTGCACATGTCACGCGTGAAGCTTGCATGCCTTGGTCGATGTTGATGACATTGGAAGACGTCATTTTCCACTTGCGCACATGTTACTTTCGAGCTTGCATAAAATTAATGATGACATCAAGATGATGTGCAAACACCACGTTTGACGCATGCATGTCTTGGCAGATATTGTGTGACATTGGCAGGCTTCTTTTTCCATATACGCACATGCTACGCCCGATGAGCAATCCATTACCAATTATGTTCTTTAGTAAGATGACGCACACACGACATGACTGTTGTTTTTCAATCGATGTGTACACACCATATTTATTGCATGTATGATTTGAATGATGTTTCCTGATGTTTGTAGTCATTGTAATCCATATGCGCATCTCCGTGGCAAGTAGGCCATGACCAATGATGATGGGCGTTGTCAAAGCGCATGCCACAATTGGTGTAGCCAAGCCGATTAGAACATGCTACATCTGATGCGTGCAAGCCATGACCGATGTCGCCTGCCTTTGCGCACACACCATGTTTAATTCATGTAGGTCTTGGCCAATATTACCTTATGTTTGAAGACATTATTTTCCATATGCGCACATGTTACGCTGATGTGTGAAGGCCATGACAGATATTGCTTGCCATTTGCTGATATGCACAGGACACAACCTTTGTTTCCAAGTCAATTCCCACACAACCCATTTGATGTGTTAAGACCATGGATGAAGTCCCCTGACATTACTAAACGTCATTTTCCATATGCGCACTTTGGATGTATGCAGGCCATGGCTGATGTGGGCCGTCATTGGCCGAAGTTCATATGAAATGACGGATGTCTCCCAACTAATGCACACATGCAATGCTCAAACGTGCAAATCATGATCCATGTCGCCTATCATTGCCCACCGCCACATTTGATGTTCAAAGGCCTTGGTAAATATCACTTGACACTCGCAAACGTCATTTGCCAAAAGAGCACATGCTATGTCCGATGGGTGCAGGCCATGACCAATGTCACCAGTTGATGCGCACACACAACATTTAATGCATGTAGGATTTTGACGATGTCGCGTGACATCTGCAAACTTCATTTGCCATATATGCACAAGTTACGCCGTTGTATATAGGCCATGACCAACATCGTCAGGTGTTGGATGATGCACGCAAGCCACGACTGAGATCGCTCCATCGATGCGCACACACCATGTTTGATTCATGTGGGCCTTCGAGGATGTCGCCTGATGTTAGTGGATGTCATTTTTCATTAACGTACGTTCGATGCGTGCGGGCATGCCGATGTCGTATGTCATTAGCCGATGTGCATGTCTATGCCCATATGCTACGTCCTATGCTTGGCCTACATAAAGCTCTTGATTCTGTTGCGCCAATTATGACTTACATAAGTAGACAACGTTTTTCCTATTAATCATAATGAAAATGAACAACCCAAATATGTACTTTCTAAGGTACAAACACGATTTGCTTTTTATTTCAATAAAGTTTTTTGAATTTTTTTGGGAAAATCAGGAATATGAGTAATTAATTAATTAAAATAGAATGAATATGATAAATATATAAAACTAACATTAAAAATTCTTAAACAAATTAAATGACCTTAAATTCAACAATTTTTTGAAATTTTTATTTTTCAAGAAAATCTCGAGAATGGTTAATTTATTTATAAAAATTTTGAAAAATATGATAAAAAATATAAAATTAACACCAAAATTCATAAATAAATATAGTTTCCTTAAATTCAATAATTTTAATGATTATTTTTAATTTCAATTTTTTTGTCGAATCTCGAAAATGAGTAATTAATTAATAAAAATTAGGAAAATATGATACATATGTAAAATTTACGCCAAAAATTCACATATAATTATAGTAACCTTAAATTCAATAATTTCAAATATATTATTGAATAATTATTTTTCTCTCAGCAAATCCATAAAAAATGTGCAATTAATTAATAAGTAATACGAATTTATGAAAATAATATGAAATTAATGTCATTGCGCATAGGCCACGATCGATGTCGCCCAATAGATGTGCACATACAATGTTTGATGCGTCCATACCTTCTAAAATGTCTCCTAACATTTGTCGGTGCAAACAGACAACAAGCGATGTCGCCCTGTCGATGCGCACATGCCACAACTAATGCTTGCAGGCCTTGGACGATGTCATATGACGTTGGTCAATGCGTATATGCCATGCATGATGTCGCCAAACTGATACGCACATGCCACATCTGAAGCTTGTATGCCCTGGCTGATGCTGATGCCATTAGAAAACCTCGTTTTCCACATACACACATGCTACGTCCGATGCGTGTAGGCCATGACCGATGATAGCTAGCTAATGTTCACACACAACGTTTTGATGCATGCATGCGTAAGATGATGTCTTCTGACATTGGCAGGCGTCAATTTCCATATACGAATATGCTACGACCGTTGCGTGTAGGCTATGACGTTGTCTTCATCTTTTGGCTGATGTGCGCAAGTCATGGCTTATGTCGCTAAGCCGATGTGCACACGCCACAAATGATGCTTGCATGCTTTGGTCGATGTAATATTACATTGGCTGATATGTGTAGGCCATGAATGATGTTGCCCAGTCGATGCATACACGCCACATGTGAAGCTTGCACACTTTGGTAATTTTTGATGCCATTGGAATACGTTGTTTCTCACTGGTTCAAATGCTACGTCCGATGCATGAAGAAAATAACCGAGGACTCCTAGTTTATGTGCACACACCACGTTTGATGTATGCATGCCTTGGAAGATGTCGCCAGACATTGCCAGCAGTCGTTTTTCATATATACACATGCTACGCCCAATGCGTGCAAGCCATGAAAAATGTCGTCTGCTGTTGGCAGATGCACGCATGCCATGTATTATGTCTCCCTGTCAATGTGCACACACCATATTTGATGTGTGCATATCTTGGATAATGTCTCTTGATTTTGGTAGACGTCTTTAGCCATATGCGCACGTCCGGTGTTAGTAGGCTTTGACCGATGACGAATGGTGGTTATGAAGCGCATATTCCACGAACAATGTACCAAGATGATTAGAACATGTTACATTTGATACGTTTAAGCCATGACAGATGTATCCTGCCATTGCACACACACAAAGTTTGATGTTTGCAAGCCTTGTCTTATGTCGCCTTACGTCCGCAAATGTTGTTTTCAATATGTGCGCATTAGAAGCTGATGTGCAGGCCATGACAAATGTCGTTTTCCATAGGCCTATATGTGCATGCGACAAGCTTTATTGTGTAGTCAATGCACACAAAACCTGTTTATTGCTTAAAGGCCTTTGACGATGTCCCCTAACATTTTTGATTGATTCTTGGAGGCCTTGGATGATGCGTGTAGGCCACGAATGATGTTGCCCAGTTGATGCGCACACGCCAAGCATGAATCTTGCAGGCCTTGGGTGATGTTGATGCCATTGGAAGACGCCATTTGCCACTTACACAAATGGTACGTCTAATTCCTGCAAACAGTGACCGATGACAACTAGATGATCTGCACACACCACGTTTGATGCATGCCTTCTTTGGCAGATGTCGCCTGACTTAGCAAACTTTGGATTTCCATATGTACATATACTATGCTGTTGCATGCTGGCTATGACCAATGTTGTCCGTCGTTGGCCGATGCGCGCAAGCCATGACCGATGTCAATCCTTCGATGTGCACAAACTATGTTTGATTCGTGCGGGCCTTTGAGGATGTCGCCTGATGTTTGTGGACGTCACTTTCCATATGCGCATGTCCTATGAGTGTGCGCCATGAGTGATGTCGTCTGTCGTACATTGATGCGCAAGTCTGATGCCCACATGCTACGTCCTATCTGTGGCTCACATGGAGCTCTTGATTACATTGCGTTGAATCTAACTTAAAAGATTAGGCATAATTTTTATAATGAATCATAATGAACATGTCTATCCCAAATATGTACGGTCTAAGATTCAAACAGACATTTGTTTTTTTTATATCATAATTAACTATTCTCTATTATATATAAATAAATGTACAGTTTTCAACAATTCTTTTTGAGTTTTTAGTTTTTTCGGATTATGACGAATATGAGTAATTCATTAGAAAAAGAGAATTAATATGACAAAAATATAAAATTAACGCCAAAAATTCTCTAGTAAAACTGTAATCTTAAATTCAACAATTTCAATAATTTCTAGTAATTTTTATATTTTTGAGTTAATCTAGAAAATGAGTAGTTTATTCATCAAAAATAGGAAAAATATGATAAAAAAAGAAATTACCAAAAAAATCACTAATATATTGATTCTTAAATTCAACAATTTAAAAAAAAATAATTTTTCTTTTTTCGTCAAATCCCGAAAATGAGTAATTAATTAATAGAAAATAGGAAACATATTAAAAATATAAAATTTATGCCAAAAATTGAAATATAATTATAGAACCATTAAATTCAATTCTTTAAACAATTTCAACTGTTTTTTGAAAAAATATTTTTCTCAAGGCGTATTACGAAAATGCATAATTAATTAATTAAATACGGAAAATTACGGGAAAAAAATGAAATAGACGCCAAAAGTTCTAAAATAAATATATTAACCTTAAGTTCATTTAATTAAACAATATGATCATGCAACGTCCAAAGTATCTAAACCGATGTACATAGGCCACGTATGATGGAGCCTAATGACGCTTCATGTTGGCAGACTGATGTGTGTATGCTAAATTCGATGGGGGCAAATTATGTTTTAAGTCGGCAAAAATCAATGTATGCAGGCAACGTCCGATGTTGGTTTAATGTTGTGTGCAGACAAAAGTCGATGGGACCAGACTATGTCCGATGTTACTGACCGTTGTATGTAGGCCAAGGGCAATGCTGGACGGCCACACCAGACTTTTACTTAATGATGTTTCTAGGACATGCTAGAAAATGACTAAGTAATGTACACAATGAGGGAAATCCATGGTCGACGTCGGCTGAGCAAGGTGCATAGGCCACGATTGATACGGGTATTCCTCGACTAGTGTTCACTAGCAGATGATGCATGCCATTGGCAGAAGTTCACATTCCACGTCAGATACATGTAAAAATAGGTTGATGCTTAATGGAAGACGCCAATTTTGCCCATCTTATACGCACATGTCACGGTAGATGCATGCATGCCTTGACTTATGGTACCTTCCATTTAGTAAAGTAGCCTGCCTATACGCGTACGATACGTTTGTTGTGTGCAGGTTTTTGATGATGTTGTTTGCTGTTGGAAAATATTGTTTGATCGATATGTCTAGGCCATGGATGATATGCACATGCCTTAACTGATGTCGCCCATCTGATGCACACACTCCACATTTGATGTGCGCATGCCTTGCCGATGTCATCTAACGTTGACCGATGTCGCCCTACCAATGCACACACATTAAGGGTGATTCATGTAGGACTCGGTTTTTAGTCATGCCACTGGAAGACGTCGTTCGCCACATGCTCACAAGCTATGTTTAATGCGTGGAAGCCATGACCAATATACCCTAGTTGATACACACACACCACATTTGATGTGTGAATGCCTTGACCGATGCCGGTTGACATTGGAAGAAATCATTTCCCAATAAAAGCACATGAACATCGAATGCATGCAGTCCATGACCGTTGTCATCTTCCTTAGGCCAATGTGCTCAGGCCACCACCGATATTGTCCAATCGATGAACACAAAATGTTTTATCTTTGCAAGCCTTGGACGATGTGATGTACAATTCGTTGATTCAAGCAGACCACAACCGATGTCGTCCAGCCTATGGCCATATACCATATCCACTGCCTGTAGGCCTTGGACGATGTCATATGACATCGGACGATGCGTGTAGGTTTCAAATGATGTCTCCCAGCTGATGCATACATGCCACTCGTGAAGCTTGCACTCCTTGGCTGATATTGATTCCATTGGAAGACGTTGTTTGCCACTTGCGCACATGCTACGCCAAATGCTTTCAGGGCTTGACTAATGACGCCTAGGTGATTTGCACATGCCATGTTTTATGCATGCATGCCTTGGGTGATGTCTCATAATATTGGTAGGTGTCATTTTCCATATACATATAGGCTATGCCCTATGCGTGCATGCCATGACCGTTGTCTTCTTTTGTTGGCCGATGTGCACAAGCCTGATGTCACCAAGAAGATGTGCGTAGGCCACATTTAATTCTTGCTGCCTTGGCCGATATCATATCACATTGGCCGATTCGTGAGGACACGAATGATGTCTCCTAGATGATACGCACATGTCACGCCTAAAGCTTGAAGGCCTTGGTTGTTGTTGATGCTATTAGAAAACGTCATTTGCCGCTTGAAAACATGCTACGTACGATACTTGCTGACAATGGACGATGAAGCCTAACTGATGTGCACAGACCACATTTGATGCATAAATGCCTTGGTAGATCGCACCTCACATTGGCAGGCGTCGTTTTCCATGTAAGAACATGTTACACCTAATACGTGCAAGCCATGATCGATGTCTTCTACAACTGGCCCATGCACGTAGGCCATGATTGATATTCCCATATCGATGTGCACACACCATGTTTTATGTGTTCATGCCTTGTATGATGTGGCTTGATGTTGGTAGACGTCGTTAGCCATATACGTACCTACGATGCAAGTAGGCCATAACTGATGACGATTAGAGTTGTTGTCACGTACATACCACGAATGATGTCTCTAAGCTGATTAACACATGCAATATTTGATGCGTGAAGTCCATGACAGATGTTTCCTACTGTTGCGCACACACCACTTTTGATGCATGTACGCTTTGCCCAATATCGCTTGACATTTGCAGCCGTAGTTTTCCATACATACACATATTATGCTAATGCGTGAAGGCTATGATCGATGTTGTTTCTCATTGTCCGATATGCGCAAGCCACGACCTCTGTTAGTCTGTTAATACAGGCACATGCAACATCCGATTGGTTCATGACATGACCGATGTCATCTGCCTTTGGCAAATGCGCACAAACCACGATCAGTGTTGCCCTATAAATGCGTACACACAATTATTGATGTGTGCATGTCTTGGATAATGTTACCAATAATTGGCCGATGCAAGCAAGACACAACCGATGTCACTGAGTGCACGCACGCCACAACTAATGCTTGCAAGCCTTGAACGATGTAATATGACGTTGTCCGATGCTTGTAGGCCAGGAATGATGTCGCCCAACCTATGCGCACATGCCATGCGTGAATCTTTCAGGCCTTTGGTGATGTTGTTAAAATCATAAGACGTCGTTTACCACTTGCGCACATGATACGTTCGATACTTGTTTGACATGAGAGATGATGCCAAGTTGATGTGCACACACTACATTTGATGAATACATGCCTTGGAAGATGTCACTTGACATTGGAAGGCCTCATTTTCCATATACGCATATGCTACGCATGATGTTTGTAGGCTATGCCAATTTTTTTTCTGTTGGCTGATGCGCACATGACAATACTTATGTCACCCAGCCGATGTTCAAACACCACAACTGATGCTTGTAGGCCTTGGACGATGTCATATGACATTGGCCGATACTTCTAGGCCACGAATGATATCGCACAGCCGATTTCCACATGCCATGCTTCAAGATTTCCGTCCTAGGCTGATGCTGATGCCATTATAAGATGTCGTTTGCCACTTATTCACATGCTACATCCGTTGCTTGAAGAAAATGAACGATAATGCCAAGCTGGTGTGGACATACCACGTTTGATGCATGCATTTCTTGGATGATGTCACCTAATATTTGAAGGCATCATTTTCCATATACACACATGCATACACCCGATGTGTGCAGGACATGAGCGATGTCATTAGCTGTAGGCTGAAGTGCGCAAGCTATGACTGATGTCACCCAGTCGATGTACAGACACCACGTTTGATTTATGTATGCCTTGGAAGATGTTACGTGATATTGGCAGGTTTGTTTTCCCTATAAACACATGTTACGCCTAATGTGTAGGTCGTGACCATCGTCTTCTTTTGTTGTCCTTTGCGCACAGGCTACGACGATGTCGCCTAACTTATGTGCACACGCTAGATCTGATGCTTGGAGGTCTTGGCTGCTATATTATGATATTCGCCGATGTGTGTAGAGCGTGAATGATGTCGCCTAGACGATGCGCACATGAAACACATGAATATAGAAGGCCTTGGCTGATTTTGATGCTGTTGGATACATCATTTTCCTTTTGCTCACTTTCAACGTCTGATGTTTGCAGACAATGACCGATGACGCGTAGCTGATGTGCACATTCAACGTTTGATGCATGCATGTCTATGAAGATGTCGCCAGACATTGACAAATATCATTTTCCATATACGAACATGTTACACCCAATGCGAGCATGCCATGACTGATGTCTTCCGCAGTTGGCCAATGCGCGCAGACATGACTGATGTAGCATTCCTTTGAGGATGATGCCTAATTTTTGTAGACGTCGTTAGCCATATATGCATGCCCATAGCAAGCAGGCGATGATTGCTGATGGTTGACGTATTCGATACATGCATGCCACAACTAATATCGCCAAGATTATTAGCACATGTAACATCTGATGTGTGCAGGCCATGACTAATGTCGTCTACCATTGCTCACATACCATATTTGATGTGTGGAGACCTTTTCCAATGTCTCTTGACGTTTGTAGAAATTGCTTCCATATGCGCACATGTTACGCTGATACGTGCAGGCCATTGATGTCGTTTTCCAGTTGGCGATATGCGAATGCCACACCCCTTGCTCCCTAGTCAATGCGCACACAACCCGTTACATTCATAAAGCCCTTAAACTATATCTCAAGACAATGGTGGATGTCATTTTACAAATGAACACTTTCCATGTGTGCAGGCCTTCAATGATGTTGGCCGTTGTTGGCCGATGTGTGCATGCAACGAATGATATCACCAAACAGATGCACACATGCAATGTTTGATGCATGCAAACCATGACCAATGTCGCCTGTCGTTGCACATACACCATATTTGATGCATATAGGTCTTGGACGATGATGCCTAACATTACCATATGTCGTTTGCCAGAAGGGCATATGCTACGTCTGATGCACGGAAGCCACGACCAATGTCGCCCAATCGATGCGCACACAACACATTATGTGCATGCATGCCTTAGCTTATATCACCTAACGTCAGCAAACATCATTTTCCATAAACGCATATGTTATGTTGTTTCATGCATTTCACGACAAATGTCGTCTATCATTGGCCGATACATTCATGCCACAACTGATGTCGCTTCATCGATGAATACACAGAAAGTTTTATTCCTACGGGCCTTCAAGGAGGTCGCCTGATTTTGGTGGACGTCATTATCCATATGTGCACGTCTGATGTGTGCGGGCCATGAACAATTTCGTTTGTAGTTCGACGATGCGCATGTTTGATGCCCACATGCTACGTTCTTTGCATATATCACATGGAGCTCTTGATTCCGCTGTGCCGATTCTGAATTAGAGGAGTAGGAATCATTTTTTATGAATCATAATGAACATGTATAACCCAAATTTTTACATTCTAAGGTATAAACACACATTTGCTTTTTATCATAAATAACTTTTATATACCTAAAATTAATGTTTTTGACTAATTTCTTTGTAATTTAGTTTTTTCGACAAATAGAGAATATGAACAACTAATTAATGAAAATATAATTAATATGATAAAAATATAAAATTAATGCAAAAAATTCACAAATAAATAGATTAACCTTAAATAAAATTATTTCTATAATTTTTTTTAATTTTTATTTTTTTTTACAAATATCGAGAATGAGTTATTAATTTATAAAAAAAAGTGCAAAATATGATATAATTATAAAGTTAACGCTAAAGATTGACAAATAAATATAGTTACTTTTAATTCAACATTTTCAACAATTATTTTTTGAGTTTTTATTTTGTTGTCACATGCCGAAAGTAAGTAATTATTTAATAAAAAATTGGAAAAATATGATAAAAATATAAAATTTACACCAAAATTCACGTATCATTATAGTAACCTTAAATTCAACATTTTCAACTAAATTTTTGAATAATTAATTTTCTCTCGACAAATCCCAAAAAAAAATGGTTAATTAACTAATAAAAATTACGAAAGAATATGAAATTAACACCAAAAATTCACAAATAAATATAGTAATCTCAAGGTTATTTATTTAAATAATGCAATCAGGCAACGATCAACATTCCAAAACCGATGTTGTAGGCCATGAATGGTGTAGCCAAACGAACTTTGACATCGGCAGAAAAACGTGTGTATTCAAAATAAGATGCGGGAAGATCACGTTCGACGTTGGAAAATCAATTTATTGAAGAAACATGTGGTGTTGGTTTAATGTTATGTGCAGGCCAAAGTCGATGCAGAAAGGACATGTCAGACGTCGCTGACAATTGTGTGTAGGCCAAGGGCAATGGGGGCAGGCCATGCCAAACATAAGGTGAACAATATTTTTAGGCCACGCCCGAAGACGACTAAGAAATGTGCACAATGCGGGCTGTCCACGTTCGACATCAGCTATGCAAGGTGCATAGGTCATGACTTATGCGGTTCCTCCAAAACCAATGTTTCGTGGCCGATTATGCGGGCCATTGGTCAACACGCATATTTGAGATGCATGTAAATGTCGTTTTTTGCAGAATGGAAGACGCCAATTTTGCCCAGCCAATGCACACATGCGACATTTGATGAATGCATGCCTGTACTGATGGTACCTTTTGTTGAGTGTCATAGCCTGCCGATGTGCGTAGGACATGTTAGACGTGTGCATGCCTTTGATAATGTTGTGTGTCATTGGCCGACGTTGCCTAACCAATGCGTGCATCCCACGATCCATGTTGCCAATACCATGTGCACATGTCACGACTAATGTTTCCCAAATGATTCACACACTCTACACTTGATATGTGCAGGCCTTGACCGATGCTCGCAGGCTATGGACGATGTCGTCCTACAGATGCGCACCAGGCAGTTGTGATGTTTGCAGGCATTCACTGTTAATGATGCCATTGTAAGAGGTCGTTCACAACATGTGCACAAGCTATGTGTGATGTGTGAATGCCATGAGCGATGTCTCCTAGTCGATGCGCACACACCACATTTGATGCATGCATGCCTTGGCTGTTGACGCCTGACATTATAAGACACCTTTACAAATATAAGCACATACAACATCTGATGCGCGCAGGACATGACTGATTTTGGCTGCCTTTGGCCAACTTGTGCAGGCCACGACCGATGTCACCCAATCGTTGTGCACATACAATGTCTGATGTGTGCATCCCTTGGAGGATGTCGCCTTACATTTGCCAAGGCAAGTACGCCACAACCGATATTTCCCAGTCGATACGCACATGGTATAGCTAATGCTTGCAGGCCTTAGACACTATCTTAGGGCGTTAGCCAATATGTTTAGTTCACAAATGATCTCGCCCAGCCGATGTGCACATGCAACGCGTGAAGTTTGTAGGCCTTGGCTAATGTTTATTGCATTACAAGACGTCGTTTGCCACTTGCGCACATGCTATGTCTGATCCTTGCATACTATGACCGATGATGCCTAGTTGACTTCCACAAAACACGTTTGATGCATGCATAAATTAGAAAATGTCTCCTTACTTTGGTAGGCGTTGTTTTGCATATACGCACATGCTACGCCCGATGCGTGTAAGCCATGACCCTTGACTTTTTACGGTTGCCAATGCGCATGCCACGACTTATTTCGCCCAACTGATGTGCACACATCACAAATGATGCTTGCAGGCCTTAGCCGATGTCACATGACATTGGCAAAAGCGTGTAGGCCACAAATGATATCGCCCAGTCGATATTTACATGCCATGTGTTAAGCTTACAGGCCTAGGTTGATGCTGATGCAATAGGAAGATGTCGTTTTCCACTTGCGCGCATGCTACGTACGATTCCTCTAGACAATGACCTATGACGTCTAGCTGATGTGCACACACCACATTTGATGCATGCCTGCCTTGGCAGATGTCGCTTGACGTCTCTAAATGTCATTTTCCCTATGCGCACATGCTACGTTGTTGTATGCAGACCATGACCATTGTCATCTGCCGTTAGCCGATGCGCACAAGCCACGACTTATGTCACTCCTTGATGCACACACACCATGTTTGATGCATGTGGGCCTTCTAGGGTTTCAGCTTATCTTTGTGGACGTCATTTTCCATATGAGCATGTCAGATGCTGCGGGACATGATAGGTGTCGTCTGTCGTTCGCCGATGCATGTCTGATGCCCACATGCAATGTCCTATTTGTGCTCCACAAGGAGTCCGTTGCGCCGATTCTGACTTAGAGGAGTAGGCATCATTTTCATATAAATCACAATGAACATATACAACCCAAATATGTATGTTCCAAGGTACAAACACACATTTTCTTTTTATCATAAATAACTTTTATATATATATATATATATATATATATATATATATATATATATATATATATATATATATATATATATATATATATATATATATATATATATATATATAGTTTTCAACAATTCTTTTGAATTTTAATTTTTGTTGTGAAAATCACGAATATGAATAATTCATTAGAAAAAATATGATAAATATGATAAAAATATAAAACTAACACCAAAACTTCACAAATAAATATAATAAACTTAATTTCAATAATTTTTTTTAATATTTCCTTTTTGGAGAAAATCTAAAAAATGAGTAACTAATTTATAAAAAAATTGGAAAAATATGATAAAAATATAAAATTAACAAATACAGTTACTTTAAAATGAACTATTTTTATGATTTTTATTTTTTTAGTCAAATACCAAAAGAGAGTAATTAATTAATAAAAAATAGAAAAAAATATGATTAAACATATAAAATTTACGCCAAAAATTTACATATAAATATAGTAACCTTAAATTTAACAATTTCAACTATTTTTTTAATAATTATTTTCTCGTGTCAATACAAAAAAATGCATAATTAATTAATAAAAAAAAGTAAAATAATGAAATTAATGTGAAAATCTAAAAAATAAATATAGTAACTTTTAATTCCTTTATTTTAACAATGCAGTCACGCAACGTCTGACAACCCCAAACTGATGTATGCAGACCACGAATGATGCAGACACACGACATTTGACATCGACAGAATGATGTGTTGATTCTAAATACGATAAGGGAAGCCTATGTTTAACCTCAGAAAATCGATGTATGAAGGCCACGTCCGATGTTGGTTTAACATTGTGTATAGGACAAAGTCGATGCGGGAAGACCATGTCCGACGTCATTGAGAGTTTTGTGTAGGCCAAGGATGATAGGGGTACGCAATGCCAAAAGTTTGATAAAGGATGTTTGTAGGTCACTCCCGATGATGACTAAGTAATGTGCACAATGAGGGCAGTCCAAGGTCGACGTCAGCTGAGCAAGGTCCATAGGCCACGACTGATGCGGGTACATCACGTCCTATGTATCCTGGCCGATGACGTGTGTTGTTGGCCAAACTGCACACTCAAAATCAGATGTATGTAAAAGTTGGTTGATTCTAAATGGAAGATGCCAATTTCCCCCAGCGGATGTGCACATGCCCCGTTAGATGTATGCATGCCTTTATTGATGGTACCTACCTTTGTTGATTTTGTCTGTCTTTGCCTTTGTCGAATTAAAAATGCGTGCAGTCCATGACCGATGTCTCTAAGCCGATGTACACATTCAAGGACTGATGTCTCCCAGCCGATGCACATAATCCAAGTTTGATGCATGCACGCATTGGTCGGTGCTCGCACGTCTGGAACGATGTCTCCCTAGCGATTCGCACATGTCATGGGTGATGCTTGCAGGCCTTGGCTGTTGTTGATGCAATTGGCAGAAGTCGTTCGCTCTATTCAGACAAGTAATGCGTGATGTGTGCAGATCATGATCGACGTCCCCTAGCCGATGCTCACACACAATATTTGATGCGTTAATGCCTTGGCTTATACCTCTTGACATTGGATGACATCGTTTTTCAATACAAACACATGCAACATTCGACGCGTGTAGGCAATGACCAATATCTTCTCCCTTTGGCCAATGCACGCATACCACGACCGATATCGCCCAATCGATACGTACATTAAATGTTTGATGTGTGCATGCCTTTGAGATACTACTTGATATTAGCCTATGCAAGCAAGCCACAACTGATGTCGCCCAGTCAATGCGCGCATGCTACGTCTGATGCTTGCAGACCATGATCAATGACGCCAAACTGATGTGAACAAACCATGTTTGATGTATGCATGCCTTGGAAGATATTTCCTGACAATGGCAGGCACCATTTTCCATTTATGCACATTCTAAGTCCATTGCTTGCAGAAATGACCGATGACGCTTAGCTGATGTGCACACACAATGTTTGATGCATACATGCCTTGGCAAATATCGCCTGACTGGTGCAGACCATAACCAATGTCTTCTACTGTTGTTGATGCATGCAGCCCATGCCTTATGTCTCCTAGTCGATGCACACAACACCATATTTTATGCATGTGTGCGTTGATAGATGTGTCCTGATACTAGCAAGCGTCGCTTACGATGTATGAACATGCTACGCCCAGTTCCTGTAGGACATATTCATATGATTAATTAAGCAGAAAATTTAAAACTTTTTATAAGTATGAAGTTTACATAGAGTTCATAAGGTTAATACTTAATTGCATCATATACTAAGTTCAATGTAAATGAAACAACAATCTATCATAAGAATAAATTCGAAATATAAGATGAATATACCATAAATAGTTTTCAAAACACGGCCTTATTACAAAGATTCAAAATGAAAATACAAAATAAATGCTAGGGACAATATCCACTAGGTATGTCTAAAACTAAGGCTAGACTAAAACTGTAGAATCCTCAAAATCAAGAGGACCTACCAAATAGTTTGGAGAACGCTGATGTCCGAACCGCTGCAAGTGTCTTCAATCTATCCTCTGACCTGCACCTATAAAAATAGTTAATTCTATAGGGTTAGTACACCACTTGTACTAAGTAGTGGTGTATTCACACATACAAATAAAGCTATGCATGATCAAGGAAAGCTCTTCCTAATCAACATGCCATTTACGGAAAGTGTAGTAACTAGACTTCCTAATTTGTTAGTTGTGAATTGTGGTATGAATATGATATATTTTAATGCATTCCAAGCACAAAACTTATTTTCTTTATGATTACAAGACATTAGCATCATCAACATAATTGAATAACCACTCTGGCAATGATTTGAAGAATTTCTCTTCCTAACCCGAGAGCTCACCTCGCTATACTTAGTTTTATTTTCAATCTTTTTCTTCTTGTTGTTGTGAAGTTTAATAATTCTGTTAGTCTATGTTTTACTTACAAGTGCAATGATTCATTGTAGTCCTATACCCACAATGAATCGATGTAAGTAATACAATGACTAAGGAATGATTTTCCTACCTTATCATGAGTCATTCTTTACACAATGTATTCATTGACATTTCATAAGACATTATCTATTTTGTATGCCATCTATTTCATGACTTTCATCTAAGGGAAGTTATTATGTATTTAGTTAACATTATGTTTCTATTTCCCTTTACTGGCACCATGTAAGAAGTCATTATAGGCTAATCTTTTTCGGCTTTTCCCATTATTTACTAAAACTTCATGAGTGTGATATTGACAAATGACATTCTTAAGCTCTTCTTCATTGATCACTTTGAAGATACGTTTCATCATCATCGTTCATTCTCACTTTCTTAGTGACATCATTAGGAATACGATTATACGAGCTAAATATGAAATCCAGTGTCTTCCCCACACTGAAAAATAGGTGATTCACCGGTTAAAATGAATCGATATCATGTGAGCTACTCATGCAATCCAGTGTCTGACACACATCGAAAAGGGGTGATTCCCGACTAAGGAAAATCCATCTCAAGTGTTCACTCCACACCGGAAGGAGTGGCACACGGATATAGTGAACCAAGAACATGTTTTGAGCATTATCCGACATAGATCATGTGAGCTAAAAATGAAATCTAGTGTCGTCCACACACCTAAAAGAGGTGGAATCACTTGCCAAAGTTAAAATAAAAAACACCTAGCTCGCTTAGGTAGAAACCACTGGCTAGTTCACATTTTGGCTAGACATAGCTCGAAAACTAGGGACTTAATGAAACTACTTATCCACGTCGGTGGTAGACTCGTCTCAAGAGACTTATACATGAAAGAACATGCTCATAACGAGTCTATCGGTGATATGCTCACTTTCATTATCTTTTTTTTCTTTTAAAGTTGACTCAAGCATTATGGAAGCTTGCTTCTAGATTGAGATTAAGTTTCTCTTTTGATGACTTGTAATCCTTACTTTACATTTATGAAATGTTAATTGTCCTTATATATCATCCGTACTTTACATTGATGAAATGCGAATTGTCCTTACATATCATCCTTAGGTGTTAATGATACTAGTCTCACACATTCTAACAACTTCATTCATGAGTATTCTGCTTAGCTGTAAGGAAGAGTTGTCTCACTTCCTTTATCATCCCATTCTGGTCAATTACTGAATTTAAACCCCTTTAGTTATGTTATAACTCATGTTACTTCCTTACTTTAATGTAGTAGCTTCATTTCACCGTTTATGGACGATGATCACTTCTTTCAATGAGTCACATATGTTCATAGTTTATTCTTTTAGAGCATGATGGGAGTTGTCCCAATGAATGGAATGCCCTAGTTTATGGATTCATTGAATTACTTTAGAAGTGCTTATAATATCCTTTGATACTGTAACTACACAAGATTGGAATATGATTAGTATTGGAGTAAACATTTGGGTAAAGATTACACAACCATCATTGTTGGCATAGGCCGATTTTACATTCTTTCATGCTTGGTTAGATATGTATTTTATTCATTAGCCATTATTTTTAGTCATTTAAAACATAAATTTATATTCATTTACATTCATTGAATTACTTGGGTTATCATTTCAATATTTTGGCTATATAATATTTGCATAAGATAAATATTGGAATAAGCAATTGGGTATAGACTTCATAACCTTCTTTATTAGCATGAGACAATGTTTCACTCAATCATACTCAATTTGGGATACATTATTCATTTAACGAACAGAACATCATCAACAAGTCACATTAACAGTAGGTATGCACAACAAACCGTAATCATCTTCATACTTAACATTTTTGGACACATATTAAGATAGTATCATTCTCTTAACCAATCATAGTTCATGACTTTAGGGTAATGTATTTAAGACATACTGGACAACATCATATTAAATTTTAATGAATTTAACACCTTCATAACTTTGTAATAACAACAATACAACATTCGAACAAACACATCAACACTAAAACAATTACGGGTATAAAAAACTCATCGTCGATTCATGATTCATGTTTTAAGCACTTAAATTTGTACAATCACAACTTCATAGGTTAATAGAAATTCATAATTCAATAATATTAGACATAAGATAATCCATAACCACATACCAACAACATGATCTCTAACCTATTCAACATGGATACTATGGACAAGGGAGTTCGACGAGAACACGGGAACAACCCTAGTTTTCATGATCTTAGAATCGATGGAAAGAAAGTTATCTTGGAGAAAGAAGTCCAGGATATAAATCCATACCGTATGTAGAATTTAATCTACGAAGATCACCTTTTACGAAACCTTGAAGAAAACCTTGAATTCGCCTATGAAATATTTAGCGTTCGACGTTTTCTTGCAGTTTGTCACCTAATGCTTAAGCGTTGTGAGTCTCAATGTTTTTTTCGTGATTTTAAGTCTTAGGAACTGATTTGAATTTTACAAATTTGGTTTAATATGTTAATTTTCTAAACTAATTAATCAATTACCAAAATGCCCCTCTTAAGTTGACTAAACATAGGATAATATTGACTTGTTCGAAAATCTAGATATTGGTGTTGACTATGGTTTCGGTCAACATTTTGACTTTAAATTAATTAATTAAATCCTTAATCTAAATAATTTAGGGACCTAGGTAAGTACTAAAGTACCCTAAGTCTTTGGAACCAAAATAAACCCTTTAGGACCATCCTAGATAAGTACTAGGATGTTTCTTGAATTATACTAGGTTAGTGTAAGGATTTTGTATTTACCATTTAAAATAATTAATTAAATTGTTATTTTAATTAATTATTTAACCTAAGGTAATTACTAAAGTACCCTTAAGTCGTTAGGATCATAACTAATCCTTTGAACCATCCTAGGTTGGGTACTAGGTTGTCTTTTTCTTGTTTTAACAGATATATGGAAATCGCTTTGTGATTTCGATTTTTCCCCTTTAAATTAATAAATTAAGTTTCTAAATTTATTAATTAAATATACTAGGATAATAACTAAAGTATACCTAGGTTTTTTGGACCTTAACTAACTCTTTGGACCATCCTAGGGTAGGTACTAGGTTGCCTCTTCAAGTAGTACTAGGTTAATGTCAACCCGGTTTAGTCCTAGGTTGTCGGGTGCAATAGTGGGACCATTTCAGTTAGTCATACGTTAGTTAGTTAGTTAGGAAATCTTTTTAGGACCTACATTTGGTTAGGAATTAAGGCACCACATGAAGGAACTCGTCCACACATGTTGCCCCTTAAATACCCTAACAGAATTTGGTTAGGGTGATCCCCTTCCTTTGGCCGGTTGTCACTTGCTTTTCCCATGTGCTTGCACATGCGTTGGTTGTACATTACTAACTAACTATTATTTATGTAATATTTGTAATATTTACTTAATGCCCCAAGGATCCTCAGTATGTCGTTGAGCACCACTTAATTTACATCATCATTTTAAATGGTCATGTGGAATGGTACTAGACTTTACGCTTGGATGCCTAGTAGTTTGTGTGAAACTATTCTGAACTGATTTTCTTTAGCTTAGGGCCTTCATTGTAGGTACATTTATTAAAAATTAATCTTGTATTGGGTTATGATAACCCTAAAAGTATATTTCTTATTCGTATATAGAAAATTGACTAATATCCCTTATCAAATTTTTTTCTATACTATGCCCAATATTTCTCAATATTAGGCATTAGGGTGCCTATGTACCCTTAATAGGCTACCCTAAGGGCTTACTGGGCTCTTTTAGACATACGATTTTCCAGAATGTTACACTTCTATTGGCCGATGCATGCAGACAATGACTAATGTCACCCAATCGATGTGCACACGCCACAACTGATGCTTGCAGGCCTTGGCAATCTCCTATGACATTGGTCAATGTGTGTAGGCCACAAATGATGTCACCCAACCATTATGCAAATGCCACACATGAAGCTTAAGTGCCTTTGCTCATGCTAATGCTATTGGAAGACGTCGTCTGCCACTGGCATACATGCTACATCCGATTCTTCTAGAGAATGACCGATTACACATAGCTAATATGTACATGCCATGTTTGATGCCTACATTCCTTGTCAGATGTTTCGTGACATTGGGTTGTAACGTTTTCCATATTAGCACATGCTACGCCCGATTCATGCAGGCCATGATCGATGTCTTTTCCTCTTGGACGATGTGCACATTGCATGACTGATGTGTCCCAGTAAATGCGCACACACCATGTTTGATGCATCCATGCCTTGGATGATGTCATCTGTCCTTGGCACGAATCATTTTCCATATAAGAACATGTTATATCCAATTCGTGTATGCCATGTCTGCTGTTAAATTTTTTGTTGGCCGGTGAGTGGAAGTCACAACTCATGTAGCATGGTTGATGTGCAGACACAACAACTGATGCTTTACAGCCTTGGTCGATGTCATATGACATTGGATTATTTGTGTAGGCCACGAATGATGTAACTCAGCCAATGCACACAAGCCACACCTGAAGCTTGCACTCATGCTACATTCAATGCATGCAAAAAATAACTAATGAAGCCTAGCTGATTTGCACACACCAAGTTTGATGCATGTATGCCTTGACATATGTCTCCTGACATTGGCATGTCTCGTTTTCCATATACACACATTCTACGCCCAATGCGTATAGGTCATGACCAATGTATTCTGCTATTGGCCGATGCGCACAGTGCATAACTAATGTCTCCTAGACGATACACACACACCATTTGATGTATGTAAGCCTTTGCAGATGTCGCATTACATCGAAAGGCATAATTTTCCACATACGCACATGCTACGCTCGATGCGTTAAATCCTTGACCGTTGTCCACTTCTGTTAGCCAATGCGCATAGGGTACCATTGATGCCGCCCAACCGATGTGCACACACACAACTGATGCTCGCAGTCCTTGGCCAATGTCATATGACATTAGTGATATGTGTAGGCCATGAATGATGTCACCAATCTGATGCATACATGCTACACAACAAGCTTGTGATCCTTGGCTGATGGTGATGCCACTTGATGACATCATTTGCCACTTGCGCACATGCTATGTACATTGCTTGCAGGCCATGACTGATGAGGCCTAGATTATATGCTCATATAATGTTTTTTTGCATGTATGACTTCACAAATTTCACATGATATTGGAAGGCATCAACTTCCATATACGAACATGCTACGCTTAATGCCTGCTGTCCATGACCGCTGTTTTTTGCTTTTGGCCGCTGTGTACATGGCCTAACTGATATCGCCTAACTGATGTGTACATGCCATAACTGATGCTTGCAGGCCTTGGGCGATTTCATATGACATTGGCCGACAGTATAGGCAACAAATAATGTCGCCCAGTCGATGCGCACAAGCAACACATGATGTTTATAGGCCTTGGCTGATGTTGATTCCATTGGAAGATGTTGTTTGCCACATTTGCACATGCTACATCTGATGCTCGCAGATAATTAAAGATAACGCCTAGTTGATGTGCACACACCAAATTTGATGCACGCATTCCTAAACAAATGTTGTCTAACATTAACAGGTGATATTTCCATATACACACATGATACTTCTGATGCATGCAGCCCATGACCAATGTCTTTTGTTGTTGGCCGATGCATGGAGGCCCTCACTGACGTCACCCAATTTATGCATACACACAACGCTTGATGCATGGATGCCTTTAACAATGTCGCTTGATATTGGTAGACGTTGTGCGTCATTGACGCACATCCAATGCAAGAAGTCCATGACTGATGATGGCTAGCATTTTTGATGCGTGCATGCCATGAGTGATGTTGCCATGATGATTAGCACATGAAACATCTAATGTGCGCAGGCCATGACAGATACCAGCTATCATTGCGCACACACAATGTTTGATTATTGTAGGCCTTGTCAATTTTTTTCTACGTCTGCAGATGTTGTTTTCGATATGCTCACATACTACACTAATGTGTTTAGGCCATGACCTATGTCGTTTTTGAAACAACCCTAAAAACGGCGATGCTAAATAATGGTTAAGGTACCTAGAATGCTGACGATTCGACCAGGTTCACACGGATTGACTCATGTATAACAAGACCTCTAAAACCTTACGACAGCCAAGCCAACTATTTTGGGGAGTAAGTTGAGCTAGGAAAAGTTGGGTCCATCCATGTAGGGCTCCCGAATATCAAAATTTACTCGGATGAGTCTTTACCGGACTTAAAATAGGGAAATCTTATGTTTGGAGGGTCTAGGGGTAAAATGGTCTTTTTCCAGGCTCAAGAGTAGGTTAACCAAAGTTCTTCACACTTGATGAACTCACAACGAAAAATAAAATCAAACGCTAAGCAAAATACGTTAGGCAAAGGGAGGGTTTTCAGTCAAAAGTTTGGGGTTCAAAATTTGTTTTGTACATGAGTGCTGGAGAAGGTTTGGGCAGCAACTTCAAGGTTTGAACATCATAAAAGGTATGGGTTCTCTTCTTTTTTGGTCCCTTTCCCAAGATCCCCTTAAGGTTCAGAATATTCAATCCAAAAAACTGGGGTTGCTCCCCGTTGCATGTTCCTGTCACTAGCTCCCAATGATTCTTAGGTTGGGTATGTTTGGTGGTAGATATTGGGCGTGTGTTATGTTTTCCTGATTAATATTTTCATATTTGTGTGTTTTAAATCATATGAATGACAACTTATGTATTTCCGTAACTATGTGTATGTGTGTGCAAGGATGTGAACGTGATTAATGTTCTCGGACAGATTCTCCAAAATTGTAATGTTATGGTTGTTATTTGATGTGCATAAACCTTTAAAAATTGTGATGTTCATGTAAGATGAAATGTGACTTATTTGAGTGATAATCTCTTGGCTAAATGAGTGTATGGAAAATGCACCCCAAAACGTTTTAAATAGTCTATGAATTACCCTATCAGTTCAAGTGGAAATGTTGAAGAATGTGAGCTAAAATGTGACCAAATTTCATGCAACTTGCAAGTTTGGTTTGCCTAAACCTAGATGACAAAATCTGGAAAATTAATTGAGTGTAAATTAGGTGAGGTCACTAGAATTTGAACCCGCGACTTCACCCGTGAGATACACTAAAAATGTGAAAAGAAACAGGGGTTAAGGGGATTCGATCTCGGGTGTATTTGGCTGAAAAATAAAATACAAAATAAAAAATTAGAGGAGCGGGATTCGAACCCACAACCTCTCGGTCAGAACCTAAGAAAAACTAAAATAAAAGAAATATGAGGCGTAGGAATCAAACCCATGAACTCTAGGCAGTAAAGAAGAATCAAAATAAAAGAGAAGATAAAAGAAACGTGAGGCGTGGGAATCGAACCCACAACCTCTAGGCAGTAAAGGAGAATTAAAAGAAAGATAATGTGAGGATGTGGGGGTTCTATCTTACAACCTCATGGTTAACTAGAGATAGTCAAGGAAAACCAAATAAAAAGGGATGTGGGGGTTCAAACCCACAACCCCTCGGCCAAGGAAGAGAATTTTCAAAGGATACAAATAAAAATGAAACGTTGATGTTGGGGCTCGATCTAGGGTCCCTATGTCATGTGGATCAAAATTAAATAAAAAGAAAATTGTAAACTGTTTTCCAATAGGTTTGAGAACCGGGTTCCCTTTCCCAAATTCCGTATTGATACATAAATCATATGTGAAATAAATATTCAAGAATAATGTTGCCTACTTAGATCGAAATCAAGATCTTGGCATACATATAAGATGTATAAGTCTTGTACCACATAATCTTAGAAAGATATGAATCACTTAAACGAACTATGAACGAAGCCTCTTCGCTTGTGTGTATAGATCCATAAGTCTAGCATACATTTAAAAATAAGTGAACCTAAGATGTATATAACGAAATGATGTAACCCTACAAGGGTTAAGTAAGAGTGTAAAACACACTAAATGGAAAGTGCATTGGCAAATGATGGAATGAACAATGAAATGATGAAATGAATAAAGAAATTATGAAATGAACGATGAAATGATGAAACCCTAGAAGGGTTAAGTAACAGTGTGAAACACACTAAATGACCAAGTGCATTGGCATATAGTGAAATGAACATTCACGTAAAATGCGGTGAATATTTATGAAGATCAAATGTGCTAATGTTAATGTATGTGGTGAAAAAATAATATGAGGCTAATGTAAAAGATGAGAGAAATCTCAAATGAGCCAAAGTAAATGTTACCCAAAACGTACTCACCTATGAGAGTGTAAAGTTAATGAAGAGACCAGTCTCTATGACCACTCTAATTAAAGTATTGAGATTAACGCACTTAATACTAATTATGAGATGGGAAATCATCTATTCAGCTTTGATGTCCTCATACTAGAAGACATCTTCCATGACGTATGAGTTGAATGTAATGGAACATTATACTGAACACCGATAGACTAGCGATGAGCAATGATGCCTTCTTTCGGGAAGGGGAAATGACCGGCATTCCGGGTATGTATCTCCTTATATCTCCTAATCTTTTAAAATATATACTGCGAATAAAGGGATCTGGTGGTGTTCAATTCCTATGTACGTTAGCATGTCTTGGGTAACTTTGGACGATAATTCCACCTCTTTTCAATGTGCGGGAGAAATTGGATTTCATGATGCTCAAATGATCTATGTCGGTTAAAGTTAAAGTTTCCCATGACTGAATGAAGCCAGCCTCAAATGATGCAAATAATTAAATGAATGATACCAAAGGTGTTAGGATATGATAATCAAGAGGTGAGATAGACTCAAGAAATGATGATTCCACCTCCTTGCTTGGATCACATTTGCATTTTTCATGATTTCTTCATTGATCTTTTCACTCATGTCAAGTTTGAGTTTCCTTCTTTTATGTTGGATGGGTGGAAAATCATGATGAGGGGAAACGTACAAACCACTAAACAAACACCTAAACTTGGCATGTCATCATAAGACCAAGCAAGAACAATTTTGTATTCAAAAGTAAGTTGTCTTAATGCCTTTCTAATTTCCTGATTGATATGATGAAATATTTTTACTACCTTAACTTTCTTAGTACTTGCCAGATTGATTGTTTCAGTTTCACAAAACTTAGGCTTAGGTTTGTGTTCAAAATATTTCAGTTCCCCATTCAATTCCCTAAAAGCCTCTTCTTTATCATATTCAACCTTTTGACTTGGTGATTCAAGCGTAGAAAGCACTTTGAACTCTGGAAGTGAATTGTGCATGCATGTCATGTTAACAATGTTGGTATTTTAAGAATTTAAAAGTAGAGAATAAGAAATAGGGGAGAGTAAAAGACAAAATTTACTATGAAATTGGAATTTCATTTCGTTGAAATTAAATAAGGGATAGAAGGTTGACACTAATGCAAAATACTTTGAAACATTCGAATCACAATCCTAACAACAAAATACAAAACAGTAGAAAAAAAACTACCAAAACTCCTTCCTTATGGGGAAAGGAGTTTCTTCTTGATTTCTTAGATCAATACCTGAACCCACGAGCTACACATTTGCATGAATTATACCTTCACGAACTTGGACCATGTTTACCACACAAAACATCTGAGATAATCAATAACTTCTTCCATGTCTTTATGAGTAAATAAATCTTTCATTTAGGAGCCCTAAGTATCGATAAAAGAATGAGAAATATAAAGAATTGGTTGTGGCAGCGCCCAATCACTCCTTTTTGGTTGTTAGCCTTATCTCCATTTCTCTTGCTTTGTTTGTATCCGAGGCTAGAGGTGTCCTGGTTTCCTAAGAGAGTAATAAGATCCACGATTACTTGCGAACATAGTCCCAAATATTTACCGAGATAATAACCATATTTGAGCATTGTAATTGCTACCATTACAGAAGAATAAGAGAGACATGGTTGAATGATAGGGTCTCCTTGTTTAAAGAGATCAATTAATACGACCTAAAAGACTTGTAAACAATGGACTCACATCCTTATTTTTCCTCAAATGTATGGAATGGATAGATCTTTGTATATTGGTGAATTATCTTCCCCATGCACAATGATTTCCTCATAGTTGTATTCAAACATAACAACTTTATACAGAGTTGATTGGACTACCCGAGCCATGTGGAGCCATGGATTCCCAATAGAAAATTCTAAGATATGGCCTTATCCATTACTTGGAACACAATCATAAAGTACACTGGTCCATTTGTCATTCTTAACTTTATTTCACCAATGGTATCCCTCCTTGAGATGTCATAAGCTCGAACAAATACTTGCCAGGGAAAATTCTATCAAGTCTAATTTTCATATTTTTAGAGTACAAAGAGGAATTATGTCTACCCCTGATCCCTTATTTATCATGACTCTCTTTACATAGTACCATTTATATTTCACTGTGAGAAGAAAATCTCTGTTGCGTCCAACTCCCACCATGGGAAACTCATCTTTAGTGAAAGTGATGGTGTTTGACTCAATTATGCACTTGGACATTTTCTCTAATTGATTTACCGATGTCTATTCGTCACATGTGCTTCATTCAAAAATTTATTCAACACAAGACTATGTTCTTCTGAGTGAAAGAGTAGAGACAACAGTAAAATCTGTGCAGGGATCTTCTTCAATTGTTCCACAACAGAGTAATCAGGAACCTTAATCTGTTATAGAAATTCTTCTCCTTCTTCCTCAGTAAATGATTTCTTTAGTGGTACTTGTATATTTTGAGTCATCTTCTCTTTTCTTAATTCGTATGGAGCGTGTCAACCCTCCTGCTTCATCAACCTTTTTAAAGATCTTCTTTCCTCGATAAATTACCGTGATTTGTTATATTTCCAAGGGACAACTTTGAATTAGTTACCGAAAGTTGTTTGATGGCTAAAAAAAGATAGTCTCTTTCAACTTGGTCAAGCAAATTTTCTCATACTTTATTAATGAAAAGACTTTTGATACATATAGCTTTGGCACACCCGCTCAAACTTCAATTTCATTCGAAACCCCTGGGACACACAAGAGTTTGGTGTCAGGATTGACACCTTCCACACTCAAACACTCAACTGGTTTCAAACTCTTTATAACCTTATCTTCCTCTCTAATCTTCCTAAACAACTTTTTCATTTTGCCAAGGAGTGTGTACTATTTATCATCAAAAACCATACCCACTATGTTGTTTTAAGCTGGAAGTGGGTTATATTGGGAGTGTTTTGATCATCTGTCACAACAACAACTCCATGATTGATTAGGTTTTCTATCGCCCTATTCAAGGTCCACCAATTATCATTTTTGTTTCTTGGGGGCCCTGAATGATACTTTCTTCTTTCATTGTGCTGGAAACCTGGAGAATTTGGATTCAGAGAATTTGGTGGGATACACTCAATCACTTTTATATTTCTTAACTTTTGAAATAAGAAGGAGTACGACTCTACTAATTGAGAGAATTTTCTTTTATATGTTGGCTCTTCAGCATAATTTTGCATAGGAGGATGGTTGTAAGGGACATGATATGGTGGTTGTTCTGGGTGAAGGTTTCCTTAATTTGGGGCCCGAAAATGTGGTGATTGGGAGGATGCACATATGACTAAGCATTGTTGATGCTATATAGTGATGGAGATACTGGGTATTGAGGGAGATAAGGGTACTAATGTTGAGGATAGCTAGATTTTCCCTAAACTTGTGGAAGGAAAATTAGAAATCCTTTGAGCGCCCCTTTGGCAACGAAAAAACTTACTCTTTTCTTTCACAATTTCCAAAACTTCTTCAACCACTTGGTCTATAAACCATTTTGAAGCAACACTAGTCAGGCTCTCACCAAAATAAGTCATTATCAATTCCGTTTTACACCTTGAACCCCGAAGTTTCTATATCTCTTAAGGTATACTTATCAAACTTATGGATTTTGAATCAAAGCGACAAGTGGACATTTGGGAACATACACAAGTATTTGAATGCGACAATTGTGTGCCCTTCTAACCCTTGTATACTCTTCATGTGTTGCTCAATACTTTTTGTATTTTTCAACATTATTTCTTGCTATAAGACTTGAGTGGGACTCTCGACATCTATATGGTGCTGAATTCTCCAACGGTAGGGCCCCCAAATGATATCCCAGGAGTATAGTACTGCTCTGGATGAGTGGTGAATTGTACCTTTTGAGTTGTTCTTTGGGTCACAGTTAGTTTTGGGAAAGTATAGACTAGTGCATCTATCATGACAGTGGATATATTCCTGCATGGCATGCCTTGAGAGTGTGTTTTTAATGATCCGGCCCCACAATTATCAAATTTACTATACTCTGGAAGGAAAAAAAGGGGTCTGATATTGGGACCTGAGAAGATGTAGATCACATACTAATGACCTCAGGAAAATCGCGAATAGACGTGTGTGGTTCTTTACCATTGACCCAGGCTTGCCACAACTGTGCCATATCATGTCTCAATGTCCAATTTTCTTTAATATTGTCTGAATCTCTTGACGTTGTATCAATTGAAGTATCCATTGGGTTCACCACATTTTCAGTATTGGTTGTTATTGATGCTCTTACCTTAGACCTGGTAAAGTACGGGTGTTTAGATAGTTTACCATAAACCAACCACAAAATACTAACTAAAGTAAAGTGAAATGAGCAAACTTGTTAGAGGTTAGAAAAATTTACACATAAATCAAACATTTGTTAATGACATGGTAACATAAGTTCAGAAGGCCATTGTTTAATCCAAATTTTTCTACGTTCATTGTGTTTGTTTTTTCTCCTTTTTTAAAAAAAAACAAAATTTGATCGAAACCTTTGGATGTTGCCTATGTTTCAAGTGTCCACATGAATCAGATCAATACAAGTTCAGAAATTTTGATAACTCAACTAAATTAATTTGGTATAGAAAAAGAAAACCCTTTCTTTCCTTCACAAAAAATAATAAGAGAAACAACAAAACTAATGGGTTTAAACACAACCTTGATCAATATGATCTCCTTGAACACCAAACTTTAAACTAAAACATTAATTCTTTTAACAAAAAAAATTAAAAAAATAGGGTATCAAACTTTAAACTAGGGCTTCATTTTACTCGCAAGGTCTCATACAAATTCAGCAACACCTTAGGCAAACGTCGAACAATGATCCGTGCTTTATCAGCCATTTCTTGATAATTCATACGGCAGTAATTTTTAATTACATAAAATGTTGTTCTTCGAGCTGATGAACTTAACACCTACCCCTTCCCATATTTTGATGACATTTATTAAGCTCATCACTAATATTGTTCTTCAAGAGGGCCTATCGCGCATCTATTAATTCAAATTTATGGCGAAGTGTTTCTTTTCTCGATGGCAATTTTCTTTGCCCCTCTTCAGTATCAACACCATGACTAATTTTTATTTTATATTTTTCTAATTGATGCATCCAACACGACCTTTCTTCTTGAATTTCTCCTTCTTTCGCTTAAGTTCTCCTGTTGACAGTGTAGGACCTCTTCAGATGCCACTAGTCCCTCTTAAAACAAGATATATCAAAAATCTACTTTTATCTGTCGTGCCAAGTGAATTCTACTATCCAACTCTTCCTCTAACCGAGCTAATTTTCCCTCTGCCTGGTTCGATTCCCTTTCATATCTTGCAACTTCAACTTGTGATTTCTTCGTCTTTGGACTTGAACATCTTGATAGGCAATGGTGTCTTTTTCCTTTTCCAACTTTTTTTCCAATTATCTAATAATGTGCTTGTCCTTTCTATTCCTTTTGGATCCTTTGAGAGTGTTACCAAATGTCATTGGATCAAGAAATCGCAATAGGTACCCAAGTAACACTTTTTCATAATCTTTCTCCACAACCATCTCACTTAGATCACAAATTATACTCCCATACCAAATCATCAGAATATCTTCACTGTTAAAGACAAACTTAGCGGAGTGTTATATACAAACCTACTCATATCATCATTGGCTGAGATTTTTTAAATTCTACCCAACTAAAGAAAAACCCAAAGTGGGGCATATAGTTGAACACCTCTAAGCCCAATCAACAAAAGAAACGAGATACCAATAGACATGAAAATGATATCCTTATTTTGAACCAGTAATAATTCCACAATATTTCATCAGACATGATCACCTAATGTTTTTTTTCACACGCTATAATTTCTTTTGGAAAATAAATTTTTGCTTCCCTTTCATTTTGGGAGGAAACATAATTACACCAGTCTAAAGTGAACCTAGGCGCATGATCTTGTTGATAAAAATGTTCCAAAACCATATTTGACGCAAGATAATGCAGCCTTCAAAGTACATTTCCCCACTTATGCATTTAGTCAATGCACATAACATATCTACCAACATCATATGAATAATAGTTTGACTTTTAATTGTTGTTAAAGACTTCAACACACCAGCCAAATAGTTGTTGATATGCTTGTCCCATTTGGGGGAAATAATGAGCCCCAATAATGCGACCATGAAGGATAAGCACCTATTCTCCTTCCAAAAGTTTTCGCCCCCTTTGTTTCTAAGCAGGTTCTTCTCGATCATTGCAGCCACTTGAAAAGTTTCATTTACTACCATATCTTCAGCAATCCGATCATGGAGAATAAGTTGAAGTTCCTGCACTTGTGATCCAACAGTTTTACTATCTATCATTTTATAGTCTAAAAACTTTGCGACCACAAACTTTTTTAAGCAAGCATCTTCTGTCTTATATTTCTTCTCAAGTTCATTCCATAACTCTTTTGAAGTTGTTATTGCACTATAGACATTATATAAGTCATCCTCTAAAGCACTCAAAATATAACCTTTACGTAGGAAGTCTGACTGTTTCCATGCTTCAACAATCATAAATTTTTCCCTGTCTGGCATATCATCAGCAGGAACTGGAGTATCTTAACTTGTAAATTTCTGCAGACCAAGAGTGGTAAGCTAGAAAAATACTCGTTGCTGCCATCCTTTGAAATTCACACCTCTGAATTTTCCCGGTTTCTCTGCTTTTGATACAAGAGTTCGGGTTGGTGCAACAACAACCACTGTAACACCAGTGTTTTCCATTTATGATAAACAAAATTGATACAATATAAATAATCAATAAACTATAATTGCAGACTTAAAGGAGTATAAAGTCACAAAGATTTTTGTCTCCACCAGAAACACAGATTTAATAATTTCCTTAAGATTGTTGCCAATCTGTGTTATGAAAATCAGAAATTACAGGTTGTAATAAATCATTCAGAAACACGAAGTAACTGAGATTTTTAGAACCAGTAAGTAACATGAACATAAATTTATTTGTAAAAAATAATAAAATCTGTAAAAACTTACCAGAATCTGGAATACTCTTTTTGTTAAATTAGAAAGAAAAATCAAGTCCACTGAATTATTGTGTCCCCTTAAGGAAAATATTCCCCTCTAGTATCCGAGGTTTGTTTTGGAATATAACCTTCCAGGGTAAAATGATCTTAATCAGTAGAGTATAGATACCAAAAACTCTACTGTCAGTGAATCAAGCCACAGCAGGAAAACACACGAAGAAATATATGTTTTTAAGAAGAAGGAAGATCAGAAAATTCATTTGGAAATATTCTAAAGACTGAATGGTATTTATAGGCAAGAAGAATATACTCTGAAAGGTTGCAAAAGAATTGACACGAACATTAATGAAAGGTTGCAAACTTTCAAATGGTATTGACTGTTCCTGAAAGTTACAACCTTTCAGAACAGTGATGGCGGGAAATTTTTTTAAATATAACGAAATTTAAAACGGGTCATGCATGCGGATCCGAGTCGGGTCGGGTTAGCTAAAAATGTTGAAAACATTTCGGTTAACTTCTGTTATCAACTAATTAATTGAAAATAATTTTTGGCCATTTAAATAATTAATTAAATTTTTCCAAAAAATTATCTCTCGATCGATCATTTGCCAAAGCCAAAGCCAAAGCCGAAGCCGAAGCCGAAGCAAGCGAGCGATGACGACGGCGGCGCGAGGGGGGTCCCTCTTTCCAACCCTTTTAACAATTAATAGGAGTGTTTATTTATTTAAACTCTCCTATTTTCGTTTCCATTACCGATGAGGGACTATTGCCTTTTTCCTTAAAGCATTAGAGGACTTTTCAAGTTCCCAACCTTTCAAGTTCTAAACATTTCAAATTCCTCTCCTTCCCTCTATTTCCCATCAATTCTTGCTACATACCCAACAACATGTATATGAATCCTTCTAACTACAACATATATTAAACTCAATAGCATTTCATTAATTCATAATGCGAGTTTACAAATAACTATTGATCCTTCTTCCAAAACACTTATTATTTATTTGATTGTAGGGTGACTGATTTTTTAATCCATCCAATTCTTTACAAGATATATACAAACAATGTGAAAGATATTTTGGATTTTATTAATCCATATTTGAACTATGAATTCAAATATCTATAATAGTGATATTCCATATTAGTAATTGAATTTTGAATAAATTTTAGGGGGAAAACACAAGTATCCCTCTAAGATTCTGATCAAAATCACAAAGATACACCTAAACTTAACTATAGTTCTACGATCCCTTAAACTAATTTAAAATTAAATAGAGAGTGTGAACACTCTCATGAAGACTAGTGATGAGTGAAAAAATTTGATACAAGTCATTTTAATTGGTAACTTTATAATTAGTTAGTGTTAAATTTTTTTGCTATTCAAACTTAAATATGTTTAATTATTTCAACTTCTTTCTTTGTAAAATACTTCTTTAATATCTTTCTCACTTTATAATTTTCGCAACACCCCGAGCGTACACCCTAGACGTGGCCAACATTCAATGAACATTGTTAGCCTTGAGAGAACCCTTGACATGTCTTACTTAACTGAATGGAAGACTTAAAATAATCATAAAGCAAGAAAATATTCTAAGAATAATTACTTAAGAAAAATTGTTAAGCGAAATTGGCACTTATAACTCATGATAAGGTGCCTGTAATAAAAAGAGAATACACTGATCTAACTTACTAACTATATGTCTATGAAGACTTTATAACACTAAGATTAATGTTGGGACAAACCCCACAACATTCTATACAAAAAGACTGGAAAGCAATAAAAGGATCCCCAAATGCAAGAAACTCATCATTGACTATGAGTGCTCGAACTGGATCAACGAGGCGTTGAATGATGCTGATCCTTGTTACATGCGTCAGCATCATGATACGATGCATGAAAATTTCATCAGTACATTGATGTACGAGTATGAGAGTTGGAATGCTAAACAACAACTTAAGCTTGAAAAGAGTAAGAAGAAAAATTTTCCTTGGCTTTGCTCATCTCATGAATAACAACACTCAATATAATTAACTCATTTCATTATATAGCAGTTTAGAGACATGTGTAACATAAATAAATGCTATTTAAAACTTGGTTGTCATCTTTGTGTATGCAAAGATACAATTAACTATTAGATGTATGTAAAAAATACAAAATAAACTGATGTAAACTCATAATCCTGATAAAAGATATATCATGCTTCCTCTCGAAGTCTACAC
Organism: Solanum chilense; assembly: GCA_032847665.1. Classification (NCBI taxonomy): domain Eukaryota; kingdom Viridiplantae; phylum Streptophyta; class Magnoliopsida; order Solanales; family Solanaceae; genus Solanum; species Solanum chilense. The sequence continues at coordinate 8,771,719 of CM064964.1, forward strand.
GTGCAATGCATGAATGAAGTATAATACCCATTTAATACTAAGAAGAACCTCCTGAGGAACCATACAACTACTGTTGTGGGAGTTTATCTAACCGACAACCATCACTTCATAGTTATAGTATTGATACAGTGTTTTACCTAACGCTACCAAGGACTATCCTAACCTTGCCAGCATATGAGACCTCAACTGTATAATGGATCCACTAGTAAACTATGAAAATGATTCATCTAAAAGTTATGATCCTTTCCAACCCATGATGGTTACATGGTTTTCATGGAGACTTGAGTTTATTTGAAACTCGCATGCCCACATCAATGCTTAATAATACTTCTAAAAATATACTTATCTTGTATATTTTTAAAACATCTTTTTGATATAAGTGGTCAAAACTTAACTCAACGGCTATCTTGGAAATCTCTGTTTCCCTGCTTGCTTCATTGTTATAAAGCTTTAACTTTGAAAACTAGCCTTAAGGCTCTTTGGAAAACTTAGTTTCCTTACTTGTTTAAATGTGAACTAACTTTAAATCTCTTTGGAAATACTTGGTCCCCCTATACTATTGAAGAAAAGAACATTAAATTAACTCTTTATTCTTTACTTAGCTTGAAACTTGAGTCTTGAAACAACTCTTCGAGAAATACTTAGTTCCCCTATATTTCTTTTAAGGAAGAACTTCAACTCTTTACTCTTAACTTAACTTTAAACTGAACTTTTAGGGAATACTTAGCTCCCTTATAACTTTTGAGAATTGAACTCAAATATTTACTCTTTTCTAACTTGAGCCTTTAAAAAGTTAACATGTTTATTAAAGACTCTTGGAAACTTTAAAAACATGCTTTGACTTTCTTCTTAACTTTTAGACTTGACTCTTAATTTCTTTGACTTTGATGTTAACATTCCTTGAATTAGATTATGGATTTAAGGTTCATGATATCATATTTATTGATGATTTCATAATGTTTTGATGTACCTTATAGTGTTGGAATCAACTATGAAACATGGGTAGATCACTTAGGAACTAGTACGGAAAGATCGGGAATGAATGGGGTGAACTGGAGTCCCTGGCGCTCTGAGAATCGTTGGGCACCAGGCCCTAAACTTCAGAGACAAAGTTGTGGTGCTCGGGCTGGCGCGCCACCCGAAGGCCCTACGGATAGAGACTGTCCGGTGGGGTTATGAGAGGTACGGCACCTCAGTGTCCTACAGACGTGCGTTTTAAATTTTCTTCTCCGTTTTTCAAGTCTAAACCCTCTAAACTTCCATGGTTCTTCCCAAAACACTTAACATCCCTAATATCTTCATTACCCAATAGAGTCGACATAAAAATCAACCTGTAAACACGAGTCAAATCTATTCTAGTCATGTAACAACTCAGAAAACAAGAATTCAACAATATTCTTCAAGAGATTCACTTTTCACCATTCAATCTACTCAATATCGCTGAATTAAAGAAGTTTGTGTGTGGTGATCTAACCCAACAAGAGAATATCTGCATACCTTTAAGGGATCACCTCCAACTGATTTCACAAGTCGAAGTTCGACGATCTTGAACATTCTTGCTTGCTCTTCTACTTTCTCGTCTTTTATCCTCCTCTTTTCTTTAAGCTCAAAACCCTATCAGTTTAGACCCAACGAATATGACCAAAAATGAAATAAAATATAAGGGTAAGGAAAAGACAAAAAGACCCTTAAAAAATATGGATTGGATTTTTCTTATTCCAACAACACAACTTTCGAAAGGCATAACCTAGTTATATAATAAAAATTGTGAAAACCTGGCTCCGTTGGAAAGATATTTCCAAGTGATTTCCATATTTAACAAGAACTACCTCTAACTCACCATGAGTTTGTTATGACGGTTTGAAATTGACCAAAAACCCACCTTTTAACTTAGTAAAAAAATTCCGGATTTCAGTTCTTTCCAAAACTGACTATTTCAACTTCTATAATTTTTCCTTGATATTTCAATTTAAAGATATTACACTTTTTTTCTTCCATTAATTTCTTATATTCACTTTTGATTAGTTTTTAAAGTTAAGCGTATTTTTTATAAATAATTGAAAAGTGTATTTTTAGTTTTTATGTTTTATTTGTTTTTTAACTTATTTTTATTTTTGTTAAAAAATAATTTATTTTGCATATAAGACATTTGAACTAAATTTGAAATCAAATCAAAAGGAAATACAAATAAATAAAAAAGAGTAAATAAGATCAAGCGAAAAACCAATGAATGAAGTAAAAACAATGTTATGATATTTATTATTACCATCAATGAAATTTGACTGAAATTATATATATATATATATATATATATATATACGCTCAGGAAATTCTTTCCAGACTATATATCGTGCGTAAGGTATGATCTAATTCCATTCTAACTCGACGTTGAGTTCTTAAGATCATGCTTTCTCGTAGAGCTTAGGCATGGAATGCTAATGCATGTAATGCTAACACAGTTCCTCTAGTACCTGATAAGGACGTTCAAATGCAGAATTTCAGAAAGCCTATTCAGCTTTTGGTCAAGAGTATGACCAGCTAGAACAATTAGCTGGTTCTAGTTCCTACTAATAGAATTGATCTATAAATGGCATCCAGAGTTTGTGATTTTGTTAGGATGAATTCGTCTATGTTTTTAGGGTCGCATGTTGGTAAGGACCCATAAATGTTCATTGATGAGGTCAAGAAAATATTTTGTGTGATATTAGTAACTAGTAGTGATAGGTGATATTGGCATCCTACAAACTCAAGGATGTGACTCACATATGGTTCACTTTGTGGAAAGACAACAGAGATGACTTTACCTTTTGTAACTCAGAATAGCAGTTCAATTCAATGTCATTCAAGAAACTCGCTCATATTTTTAATAAGTCTCTACTCCAATCGGTGGGTATACAAAAATTTCCCTGTCACAATCTCTCAAAAAGTCACCTCAACAGATCTAGTAGAGTTAGAAATGGTAGACTTCGATGTCATTCTAGGCATGGATTGGTTACACTCATGTTATGCTTTAGTCGATTGAGAACTAGGATTGTTTGTTTTCAGTTTCCAGACGAACCAATCTTAGAATGGAAGGGTAGTAGCTTAGCGCTTTTGGGCTCAATTTATTTCTTACCTTAAGGCCAGAAAGATGATATCTAAGGGTTATCTCTATCATCTAGTTTGGGTTAAGTATGATAGCATTGAAACCCCATCTCTTGAGTCAGTTCCAATGGCCTGTGAATTTACATAAATATTTCCAAAAGATCTTCCCGGGGTTCCTCCAGAAAGGAAATCGACTTTGGAATTGATCTCCTTCAAGTTACCTATCCTATTTCTATTCCTCCTTACAGAATCGCTCCAGCAGAGTTTAAGGAATTTGAAAAGCAGTTGAAAGACCTTCTAGATAAGGGTTTCATCAGACCAAGTATTTCACCATGGGGTGCACAAGTATTGTTTGTAAAGAAGAAAGATGTTTCTCTCAGAATGTGCATTGACTATAGACAGTTGAACAAGGTCACAATCAAGAATAAGTATCACATCCGCAGGATTGATGACTTGTTTGACCAACTTCAGGGTGCTACTTATTTCTCAAAGATAGACCTCAGTTTGCAAGTTCAGTTTTGAGCTATTCAGTATTTACAGAAATTCAGATATAATCAGTTAATTTACAGAATGCATTGGGAGTAGCATAATACCAAGTTGGACTTGGGCTTAGCGTACCCAATAATCCCAAAACTACTAGACAAGTAGGTTGTAACACCCCTCTTTGGGAAATCAGTTTAGTGATCACGCTAGCATGCCTTTATACCTTTGACAGGGTATATTTGGTCCTCTCGATGGGGCGTATGCATCGGACTTCACATTTAGCTCATGTGGTTTTTATCGGTTATTAGTAGTTCCCACAGTTCAGTGAGACTCTCTGCATTGACCATTTATCAGTATATTCAGTATTCAGTTTTAGCATGTTATAAATTGGTCATTGTAGCCAGTTAACTCAGAAATCAGCACATCAGTTCATATAATCATATTATTATACTTGTTTTTGTGCTGGTTCAGTTATGTTTTATTTCAGCTTTACTCTATCCTACATGCTCAGTACCTTTCAAGTACTGACGCATACGTGCGCTACATCTTCTCATGATGTAGGTTCAGGTTCTCAGCATCCACATTACGCATAGATCGATCTCCAAATATCAAGTTCATCAGATTCAGTTGTGAGTCCTCATTCTCTGAGGACAACATACATGAGTTTCATTTCATTCTTTAGTCATTTAGTCTATGTCTTTGCTAGATTTAGCTTGGCCTTGTCCTAGTATTTCTAGTCTAGTTTAGAGGATATTTTACGGCATAGTTAGATTCAGCTTAGTATTGAGTTAATATTTCTTTTGTATTGAGCACATTGTTTCAAATATCTCAGTTATAGAATATGGGTATTCCCCATCTTTTCAATTTAAGTATGATTTAGCTTCCGCAACATTTTATTATCTTTAGTATGCTCATGAACATGTCTGCAGGGTTAGCTTGGGATCACTTGTGGTCCTAGGTTCTGTGTCTGCGTCATGGGGGTAGCTCGGGGCGTGACAAATTTCATATATTAAATGTCTTTATTTAAACAATTTTTTTGCTAAAAATCGCTAAAATAAATTACATTATACAACATATGTTACTATTTGTGACATTTTTTTCTAAATGTCACTAAAATCAATGACATTTTGCAGTAAATGTCATAATATATTCGACATATATGTTGAATTCCACTATTTAAGAGATATTTTTTCTAAATGTTTCTAAAACCAATGACATTTGTAATAAATGTCGTATTATATTTGATATTTGAAGCAAAGGTCATCATTTACATGACATTTTCACTAATTGTCGCTTAAACAATCATATTTTGCAATAAATGTCATTATTATATTCGACATTTTTAGCAAATATCATCATTTATAAGACATTTTCGCTAAATGTCGCTAAAAACAACAACATTTTTCAATAAAAGTCATTATCATAGTGATGTCTTGGAATAAATGTCATTTTTACGATATTTGATACCAATGTAAATATTTTTATGAAATTTGACATCAAATGTAACTGTTTTATGACATTTTATCCTTAAATGTAGTAAAATTCTTTATTTTACGACATTTGTTTCAAATATCACCAAATTAATGTTGTCATATGTACATTTTGTTGTAGTGCATATTCCCGTCACATTCAAAGAATCCACCTCTCATTACTTAGTATACTTTTTTAATTATGTTTTCTTACTTATCATTGAAAAAATCCAATATGATAATTGACGCTTGCACCACCCTTTGATTTACAATTTCTTTAATCAAAAATATCTTTAACTACTACTTATTCAAGTGAAATTCTAATTTATACTTACTCTCACTATCTCTCCCTTGGCTGGGTAACTATACCATTATGCGATTATAGACACTCGAACTGAAAGTTGTCATTAATTACGCAAAACACTACTGAGCTATTAAACTTTAAAGTGGTCATTAGAAAAGGTTAGTTTATCTACTCAAAATCTCGTTAAGATGATTTTTCAATGATATTATGATGTTTAGATGCAAAAAGGGAAAATCAGTAGAAATACTTTGTGCGTATTGCAAAACTTCTGAACCTCAAAATGAGTCATATCATCAAGGTTTCTGTGTTTATGAGTAAGGTATTGCTTAAGTTCAACTTTTTGCAAAGTTAAAGCGGAGTGGTTTTGAAGCATTCTAGAAAGTTGGTTTAAAATAAGCACATTCGGTTGCTTAGTGAAATTGTGCAGAGCATGCTTAACCACTTTTTGGTCCACCAAATGTACCCATCTCGCCTTATTTTTAATGTTTAAATTATTTAAGGACTACAAATTGAAGCAACAATTTTAGCTAGACCTTATGTTTGTAGGAAGAAACATGAAGCCTTGACAGATGAACCTGCTTCTTAACAAGAATTTTTTATTACCTCCCTCTTTGTCTTTCTCAAATATGGCCCTTAAATTATTGTTATTTGTATTTGAGGAAAATACTTTTTATTTTTGTTGGGATGAAGCCCACTTTTGTGTTCCACTCGTAAATCGTGTTTTGTTTTAATATTTGTGTTGTTCTGTCTAAAAATATGTTTTCTCTATTTTTGTGATTGTTTGAGTATATGAATCCCTTTTTTTTAATTATAAAATGATTTTTACCCTTTCAAAAAAAATTAAATTGTTTGCAAACTTTCTCCACCTCTTGTATGCACTCAACTGTGGCTATTCCTTAGCAAATTTAAGTCTCGGTTTCGATCAATACTTCTTACTTAAACACTGCTTACAATCGAATGATAATGAATGTAGGGCAACGATATGGCCAAATGATGCCGCTTAGACAATATGGTGACTGTTTGCATCTCGTTTAGATAGAAATTTATGAAATCGATTCTCTTGTGATGACTGTTGCACACAAGCAAAAGTGTGGAATCTTGTTTGTCTTAAGATTTGTGATAAGCTTTCGTTGAACCATGAATGAAGTGCTTAGAATTTTCCCCATCAGTTAAGTTTATTAAATAAGGCTTTCTCTTGATATTATCTTTGAAAATTTTGTAGAGTGTGAGAAAACCCGACATATTTTTCTTTTGTGACCTGTCTTGTGTGAGTTTGAACCTCTCTTGAAAACATCTTGAACCTTAAACTCCTTTGGAAGAAACTTGATGATAATTACCTTTGTTAATCCATTTCCCATTATCCTCATGATTGTTGATTTCATTGAATTATCCAGCGTAGGCCAAAAGTCTAAGTTGGTGTAACACCCTGAAACAACACCCTAGAAGTTAGGGTCAATATCAAATTTTAACTAATGTACTTAAACTCTCGGAGGTCTTGTACAAGCCCTTACATATCATTCATCGCATAGACAGAATGAAAAGTAGTGAAGAATGGAAACTTTTCACAAACATACTTCATAGTCTTTAAAAACTCTTTCATATAAAGTCATTGGAAATACAAGTCTCAATCTCATCAAACTTAAGACACTAGAACACTTGGGACACGACCCATATACAATACTAGTATAGAAATACATAATCTATTTCAATACTTTGTAAAGAAAAATAAAAGGCATTTATGCCCTCAAATCAAATGAGGAAATACTTCAACTTCACTTGAATGATGCTATGATCCAAGTCTTGCTTCCCAAATGCTCCTCACCTACCAACAACTATAGAGATAGATAAAAGCATGGATTAGTACAACCACATGCACTAAGTATGGGATGATGCATGAAAAATAATGAAAACGGATATATATTATAAATATGCATCTTTTCATTTAAAATTCACATTATAATAGCAAGAGCAACATTTAACAATTTAGAAACATATAAGCTAACATTTAATCAATATAGTGCATATTTGGGCCAACTTAACACTGAGCTCAACTCACTGTACAATGAAGTAATTCACTATTACAGTGAAGTTGTTCTACTTCTTCCTTAGTCACTTTATACCATGTAGTCATCCCACATAAAGCTATTCTAAGTCTCACTTAAGCAACACAAAGAGAGACCGCCCATAAAACCTCCCTAAGCATACCAAAATGACCCTCAAGAATACTTATAATAAGACACATACACAATTACAAGACATCAAACACATCAACTTGTAGATAATATCACATTCTCTTACCAAGGGATATCAAAACACTTACATAAGCAAATCAAGAAGATAACGTCCATGATTGAACTCTTCAAGACTACCTAAATAATCCTTAAGATTTGCTATGTTTATATCATGTCCACATAATCAACCAATTTCCCTAACTATAGTCATTCTTAAGACTCATCTAGGTAATAGACGAAGTGACCATTCCTACGTCCCCTTCACAATTTAACTAGAAAACCCTTAACTACCCTAGATAAGTACTTATACATTTAGTGTATTTTCTTAACTTAAGTCATTACCCTCATTAGTTCATTTAGGAGATATTCAACACATAAAGAACATTCAAGTAATGGTTTTGGACAACATCTAGGGACTCTCTTTAACCCTTTAAAGCCTATTGTGCAATGTCTAGATTAGTGTCACCATACCACTAACTGAACTTCATTGAATTTCTCTAATGCTAGTAGGTATCCCATATTATGAGAATAGTCAATAACCGACATACACCATGATAGTAAATCATGGAATACTAAGTTCTAACCTACTCTGATGAGGGTGTTCTACTTGCCATTGGTAGAACTTAAACACATCCCATGCAGACACATGGTTAAGGAATATGAAGGGCATGCTTTGTAATCTATTCTTATTCTTTAACTAGAACTACTTCCCTTACCATACTCACTCGGTGCTAGCCTTTTTTCTCATATAGTATTCACACTTAAGGTTCATATAAAAGGGTTCCATATTAAGTTCATAACCTAATCACATTTACCCTATCAAAGAATGGTCCACTACAGTTACCTCACAATGGCGACAAGAAGCTGATCATGACTTTCCTAAAGATTAATATGATGCCGTTCCATCCAATTAAAGTTAAGTCTATCATTACTTTACTTTGAAGGATACCATTACTGCTTACGACTTCAACATCCATAGACTTACCACTAGGTTCGCGTCTCACATAAAGAACCCTCTTAACATCATTTAAGGTTATGTACCATTAATACAATCAAGACTAAGAGACTTTAGCATCCTAATTCAAGAAATCATATATTCACATTCATTCATACATCAAGGAAGGGACACAAGTCAACAAAGACAAGACACTACATACTTCACTTTAACTCATATTGCATGTCATTCTAGAAGCACATAAAAATAAATCTTATCATATTTTAAGTCATCCTATATATTATCATATCATCATCAATACGACCTACATTGACTCATATAGTCAAGTAGGAACAACCATGCATCAACCTTAAGACTACACATATACGCAGATAGTCATAGTTTGCATGATTTCCTAACATACATAGAAAGAACACATACTTTCACATTACTTCACATATAGATAGATCTGATCATATTCACATATTATCAATTATTTAAATCATCATAATACACCAAGTAGTTTCGACAAGGTCATGATCATCATATTTCATAATGTAACGCCGACATGGTTACATGAATTACATGTAAAGCACATAACACCACCACCATAAGTAGAACATACCAATAACAATATAATTGAATTCTAAAAATCATAAAATAATGAAAATAGGAAAGATTACCACCACATCATCCTCAACACCTCAATCAATTATAAAATCACCACATTTCATATCACAAGACTCTTACCCATGTCCATAAACAATAATTCAACATAATAATTACAATATTCATGAAACTAGGTCAACTTACTACATATTCATCAATCCAATACATCATGGATATCAATTTACTATAATTATTACATCAATCAATAGCCTACATAAAACTACACTAGAATTCATCAACATTAGATCAATATCAAGTAACCCATAAATTAATCAAAAAATAGTGTTCATCCAATTCCTGGGTTCATAAGTTATTTTAGTGTAAAATCATAAATATGATAAAAATTCAATCATTATTCAATTTTTGGAAACCACTAATGCAAGAACCCATGGTATAGATCATAAAATTGGACAATTCGACTTGAAAACTTCAAAAAACATCTTTGAAAGTTGGGATCCTTGGTGAAGATAATTTCAAAGATCAAAATAAATACCTTGAAGAAGCTAATTATTCAATTTAATGAATAATCTACACTCAATTCGTCAATCCAATCCCTTCCTTGAGTATTGGCTCCAATGAAGTTCTAGAGATATTTCTAAGGGTTTCTGGTTTTTGATTTGGATGAATGAATTCTTCTAAGTGTTAAAAACTCATATACACACTTAAAATACCCAAAATACCCCTGAGGAAACTCTAATACTCTTTTTTGGAAGTGGATTAAATTTACAACTTCACCCCTCAACTTTATAGTGGCCTGCGCAGAACACAACCCCAATCCACGGTTGCCCATCGACGGGGCGTCAGTCCACACACAGACCATCTTGTCCTACATCGATGGGTTCAGATGCTGAAAATGGAAGATTAGATCCATAGTCTAAGTGCCAAACGACTCCCTCCACCTACGGGGCGTTGACCGAGCCACTGGCTGTCGATTGCCATCCGTAGGTGGGACTTCATTGGGCAGTTTTGGCCACCAACATGGGTCCTTCCTCAAGAACCCTTGTTTTGTGCTTGGGTATGTATTCCCAAATGTATCCAACCCAAAAATAATAATATACGAGTTTAGAACCTCTCACATGAATTGCATTCCAAAACGAACACGCAAAAGTCGATGAAACAGGCCTAGACACACAAGGTCATTTCAACGCAACACTTTCGAACGTCATGGACGTTTGACCTTCAAACTTCACGAAACATGACACAATTCCTATATATAATGTAATAACTAAGTTAAGGATCTTATAAAAACATGAAACACACATAAACACATAAAACCACATATGAGACACATAGGTAACTTAGTCGTCGAATGTCTTAGTTGTTCCTTGACGTTTGATTTCCAATGCACCTAAAATCTTAGACACTACCTCAATAACACATTATAAACTATTTTAGGACCTTATACAATCATGAAAACTATACAAAAAACATATTGTACAATAAGAGTGAAATGGATATCTTTAGACTATATCAATTAACATAGGTGGAATAGGAAAGGTATAATTATTAGATCTTGAGGACCTACCCACACTTGGAGAAAGATATTCCAAGCTTTATCCAAATTAGCCTCTATAAATCAATGATACGAGACAACATTGTTGTAGTAAACATAGAAACATGGGTTAGTAACCCACTCGTACAAAGTACAGGTATATGCACATAAAATATTTGAAACATGCACGAAAAGGGACAATTACTTTAGGAAACATGCTAAGTAATTTTAAAGCCTTTAAATGAACTTAGAAGAGATCACATATAATATAAGGACCACAATTACACAAGACATGTTCATAGCCAAAAATCATCAACATAAGAACCATATCAACATAACAAGTTCAATAGTTCATCTCAACATAACACACAAAACCCTTACCAAAAATCCCATCCCAAGCTTACAAGTGCAATGCTCATGTGAAGTCCCATAAACCCCACATAATCATGTAAAAAGGATATGAAATATGAAGTAATGCTTTTTTCATATAAAATGTATCATCATTGGTAGTCATTACTACATATAAAAATCTAGGCTAACAACCTGTTCATCAATATAGCCAACATCATATAAGATTATCATCATGTAAAAAAAACATAATACATTTCATAAAATAATATTACATAATTGTATAACAACAACCTCCTAGGACTTCCCTTACGGCCAACTAGTGCAATCCATAGGTAGAGTCTGATACCCCTACCTACATTAATTGAAACCCCTTAGGTCACCCTAGTTAGTTTTAACTTTATTAATTTATTTTAATTTTGGGAACAATTAAATTAACCGACATAGACGACATGAGCTAAATGTGGAATTTAGTTTCATGAAACCCTACACCAAGATAAGAAATACTTCCCAAGGTAGTACCAAAACATGAACATAACGTTCTAGGGGCATCCACTAGCTAGTATTCCTATAGGGGCAACATAGTTCAAGAACTAGGAGACTTAGTAAATACCCTCTTTGTGCCATTGGAATTGTAATATCAATCTCATGAGAACATAGTGAACCTACCTTGCCTACTTGGGAAGGGACACATCTCACCACTAGTGCACTCAGTGCTAAGCTTATGTCTCTTTTTAAAATGTCTTTAAGTCATCCATTAACATCATAACTTAGTATAGTTCATAGGAGACTAACCCCTTATATATCATAATTATTAGCTCATTAGGAATTTCATGAGAATTTGTTTTCATAGCAAGCCTTCATATGTGAGATTAACTTATTATCATCATCATGTCATAGTAAGGCACATAGGTGATTAATAATAAACCTTATATCATTACACCTTAATCATAATTCACAATTCATATAGTCAAGACATTTCTATTACATCATCATACCAACACCTACTTATCTAATCACATACAGTAATTCAATTGAACTTCACCATCAAGTATAAGTCATCACAATTGAAGTAAAGGATTAAGAACATAAGGTCTTACCAACGATCATAAGACTTCTTTATTGGTCTTACAATCAAAGAACCATATCCACACCTCAATAGGTGTAACAAAATCAGAAAGTAGTCAACACAAGAACTAAGTCAATTGTATAAAAAAAATTCAAATTAACTTCAATATATAACCTAGGGTTAGAGGAAAAGGGTTAATCATGAATTCATCTAGAAATAATTACAAACCCAACAATACATTACCCTAGGAAGTCTACTAATGAATTAGAATAGATAAAACAACTCAAACAATCAACACATTCTTTAATTCCCATCAATTCATAAGCAAGATCTAAGATTTGGGGGAATTAGGGAAAGGGACATCATCCATACAAAATTACCATAGTTAAAATAAATTACTCAAAAATCTACACTTAATTAGTAATAGTTAATCATATTTTATCATAATCAATCATCAATTTAAAGTTTTGAAGAAAAACCATTTGTAGAAGAAAAACCTAAGAATTAGGTAACTTAGAAATCAAATATGAAAGGACCTCTTTGGGAAGGAATCACAAGAGTGAATATCCATACCTTAATGATATAAATTTACAAAAATTGAGTGAAATCCTAGAGAAACTGGTCTTCTTCTTCAAGCTTTTTTCTTCCTTCAATGGAGGTTCAATAGAGAGAGAAACTAGCGAGAGGTGAGAGATTTTTGATTTTGATCTGGGTGAGCATATATGTGGGTACAACTGATTGAAACTCAATATATAGACCTTATAAGAAATACCAAAAATAACCCTCACTTAAGTTAACCCTTAAGTGAAGTCAAACTGAATTCCAAAATTCAGATTTTCGTCGGGGAACAAGTCCGCATCGCGGAGCTTTTTCCGCAACTTTTCCATAATTGAATTTTGAACCATAAAAGACTGCTATGTTTCCGCATTTCAGACCAATATTATGGATATTGGTGGAGCATTTCTGTGACGCGGAGACAATTCTACCAAGGTTAATTTGGCTGCTTCTTTGGTAGCTCGCTTGGCCAAGGGTAGGGTTGTGGACCCCTAGAGTGATCCTCGGGGGGTCAAACCTAGAAGTTCTAACTCTATATACATTATTTTACAAATTTAAATTCTTTATACAATTTTTGAAATTCCTACAATACCTCCAAACCTTCATGAAACCTAAAGACGTTTCACTAGTTCAAGTGCACTAGCTTCCGGACGTCATGGATGTTTCTTGATGTCTTAACTCTAAAACTTCCTAATGGTTTATAAATCTTATTTTAGGCTTTATGATAGTGTTAATAAACTTAGAAAAATATGTGAGACTCGATATTATGTCTTGGACTTTCGGAATGTTACACACTTGGACCATAGTTAGTGTCGTTGGTCACGATATGAATCAGCGAACCATTCAAACATTAGAAGATGTGTTGAGAGCTTGCGTGATTCATTTCCAAGGTAACTAATATGATTACATTTCTCTCATTAAATTTGCTTGCAATAATAGCTACAACTCTAGCATCCATATGGATCCCTATGAAGCTCTTTATGGGAGAAAATTTGGATCTGCTATTGGATAATTTAAAGTCGGTGAAGCTTTCTTGATAGGACACAATTTAGTTCATCAAGATATGGCAAAGGTAAAAGTGATTAAAGAATGGTTGAAAATAGTGCATATTTATCATATATCCCACACTGATGTTAGGAGAAAGGAGTTAATGTTTGAATATATTATTGGGTATATCATAAACATTCACCAGTGAAGGGTGTGATGAGATTTTTTAAGAATGGGAAGCTTGGTCCCCAGAATCTAGTCTCTTAAGAAATATGAAAAAGGTGGGTAATATATCTTATGAGTTGGGGCTACCACAAGAGTTAATTATGATTCATAGGTCTTTCACATATCTATGTTGAAGAGTGTATGGGCGATCCTTCATTGATCATACCAACTGAATATATTGGGATCAAGGATATCCTATATTATGAAGATATTCCAGATCATATTTTAGATCGCCAAGTTCACCATGTTTTGGACTAAGGAAGTAGAATTAGCCAAAGACTTTGGAGGAATTAATTTATTCAGGTAGCTACCTCAGAAGCTGAGAAAGATTTGAAGAGGAGATACCCACACCTCTTTGAAACCGTAGAATAACAACAGCAAGGTACAAATTTTCTTTTAGTACTCTATAATTTATATACTTTATGTGTTTGATTTGCTTTTTGGGTGTTGGAACTGAGTGATTGATATTACATGCTTAAACTAGTAAGAGTAGTCTTGTTCGAGGACAAATTGTCCCAAGAGTAATATATTGTAACGTCTCGCCATTTTGAAATAACCATTTTCCGAAAGAGAAAAAAAATCCAGAAATTTGCTATGTATATTAAGATGAATTTTCGGTCAACTTCAAACGACCATAAATCGTAGATCAGGATGAGCTAGGTGTGTTTCCACATATTATAGGAAAGATCTTAGAATAATCTTTTCAAAACTATTGCGTTTGCACGATTTTGAGTTTGTATGTGTGAGTTATGCGCATACAAAGTTGGTTTGTTCAAATAAGGAAATGTCCAATCCGTATTTTAAAAAAGTAATTTGGTCTTTTCCATACCCAGCTTATTCGTTTTTGGTTAATATTATAAGTTCTAAACATATAGGATTCAACATGAGCTTTTGAGAAATAGAGTTAGGGTTTTGGGAGAAAGAACACAAGAGAAAGGAGAATAGGAAATGCAAGATTCGTCATTTCGTAAAGAATTGATTGAGTATTTCATCAATGGTTTTATCCTCAAAGCTAGGTGAGACTTTCATAACGTTGAGTTTGTTTACCGACGATCCAAGCATGTTTGATTGAGCGTAAATTCATTCTAAAAGATTGGAATTTTAGTGTTCTTTATAATTGTTCTTGAATTATTTCCGGTCTTAAACACTAGTTGAGATTAAGTATTTTCTTTATATTAAATATTGTGTCCTTGAATTGATTGATTTAGATATTTTAGTATTTGTTGTAGGTACATTAATCTAAACTGAAATTGAGAAAATCAATAAAAATAATTTAATTAAGGTAAAAAAATGAGTCAAAAGGTTCTTTCGGTTTGCTTGGGAAGGGGCTGGTGTGACGCGCCCTCGTAGTACCCGAGGGGCTTGAACAGCGCGCCTATAGTGTGGATAAAATGAGTACCAGAAAATTTGGATGGCGCTTAGCGGCAGGAACACGCCCGGATCATTGTTTTTCACTAGTTTCTCGTCGTTTAGCCTATTTAAATCTTTCTAAAGTATACTAACACTATTCATTGATTCTAACTAATCTAAATGACTTCTAAACATCTAGAAATTTTACAAAAACATGAATCATTACCTTTAATTAACAAAGTAAAATTCAATGAAAGTTAAGATCTAAGTCTAGGAAGTTCTTAGAGTCTTTTCAAGAAGTATTTCACAAACATATTAAGTTTGTTTTAAGTGTTAAGTTTCATGTTAAGGAAAGTGTAAATATTTGTGTTCATTTCTCAAAAATTTATATGGGAATTAAGTATTTTCACGAGTTTAAATATGTTTTAACGCTTGAACTAAAAATGGCAACAACAATTTCCAAGAGAGATTTTAGGCTAAAGTTTTGAGAAACTATATCAAATAAAATAAAGAAATTTTGTTTTAAAAATGAGATAAGTATATTTTGAGAGTAGTGTTGAGCACCGATATGGGATGCGAATTCATATTAACTCCAGTCTCCATATAAAATGTAATCATTATGGGTATTAATCATACTTTTTACATTAATTCTTATGTTTCTTTTTATCATAGACTAGTGTATCCATTTAGTTAAGGCTTTATAGATGACATAAAAGTATAGCAGAATTTTGGAAGTGTGGGAAAGATGTTGTATCACTTAGTCCCATAGTGTAGTTTTCCATTTGAGAAACTCCCATAGAAATTATACTTGATAAATAAGGAAAGTTGAATTTGTTATTTCATACCTTTAACAAGTTGATTTGTTGTTTAATGTTCTAAATACTTTGTATAAATTGCACTATCATTGTTGTTTTACACTGCATTTTGAGTTGAGTAATTTGTTATTGAGTAAAGCCAAGGTAAGTTTCCTTTCATATTCTTTTAAAGGCTATTTTATGTATAGAATTCTAACTCACATACTCTTACATTCAATGTAGTGCTGCATGTTGTCCTACATCGCCTTATAGTACATACAAAGGTAACAAGGATAAGCATCTAGCACCCCGTTGATGCAGTTGAATACTTAGAGTCTGTTTGTGATCCTCCTTACATTTTGAATGACTCTTTATTACATTGCATTCTATTTTTCAGATGATAGGATTGTCCATTTTTAATTTATAGTATATACAATTAGTTGATCAATTGTATTTACATTATCATTTCTTATGTGAAGACTTGAGTTTCAATTTTAGCCAAACTGACCTTTAAAGATTCTTAGTTATTTCATTAAAAAGTTGAGTGATGTGCTTTTGATAATGTAATAATTCTTACAGTCTTCCACTGTGTAAGTAAGTCATGCCAAGTGTTCCCTTGAGGCCAACAATACTTCTCGAGGGCTAGCCACGTCCGGGGTGTAGGTTTAATGTAAAAACCCTAAAAATAAACTAAGATAAACCAGAGATTCACATGATTTATTGACTTAATAAATTTATAAACTAATGATAAGTAGTATCCAAGGGATGGTTTAAATGGTTTTGAAGTCAAACGCCAAGAAACAAACAACACGTTTCAAAAACTAGTCTTCTATTTCTAGTGTGTCTTGCACGTTGTATGTGTTCTGGTGTGTCGTTTAGAGTCTAAAATTAGGAGAGGAGACCGTGGTGCGTATAACGTCATGTTTAGGGGTTACAAGTACATGTATGATTACCCAAGGACCACACTAAGGGTCCTTGAGGAGGACCCTAAGCTCAACCCCCACAATTGCCAAAGTGGGGTGATCTATGACCATGAACTATGGACAGTAGGTCATTTGACAGAGCATCAACCACTTCCGTAAGTAAAGAATTAGCCTAGGGAGCCTAATATAACATGTACAAGTATCTGAACCAAACGACGACCTGCAGGATAGCTCGTGACACCACCTTCGGTCCTTAGGTGGTGGTCTTAGTCAAGATCTGCAATTCTGTCCTAGTTAAGGCCAACCAAGAGGTTAATTGGAAAAATCATCCACGTTCTAATTAAATGATTGACGGTTATGTTTAGTGTTTGAGGTATCTAAAATATATTATAATAATAGAACCATCACGTAGACTCAAACATCAAAATTAAACTCTTCCCTCCCAAAGAGATACTCTCAAGAACACCATTTAAGGTCTAGGTCAAACTAAAGCTAGGATAAGGGGTTTCAAGTCATTTTTTCACAAATTTTCGTGGGCTTTTAATACTAAGGTATGGTAATCCTTCATTATTGAATAAAATCTTATTTAAGGAGTCCAATTCAAAACTTTTCAAAGGTGGATCAATGATTAATTTTGACAATTTCTTTTCTATTCATTGGGTTCATTGAAAAAATGTTTTTAAGTGATGATATTGAAGTAATTATGTTTAATTTTTTTTTTAAAGATTATTTGAATGAAATTCCTTGAAGAACCCATATTTCATCAAAATATCCTAAATCGACTTATTAAATGGGTTTTTTGTCTATTATTTCATGTTGATAGGATTGCACTTAAGTGGAGTTGTATTGTTGGTTCGTATTGTTATATATTTCTATCAATGCCTAAATGTGAATAATTTTTGGAAAATTGAGAAGCAATGATCATGGTTTGGATGAAGGGTAAGTTGACCTATATTTTTCTAATTCTTATTGAATTTCTCTTGTGTGGTATGTAATGTATAGGAAATTTGTATTAAGATAATGGCCTTTAAGGCATTGAATTTTAAGTAAATAAATGTCATGATGCTCATCTATAGAGATGTATTACAAAATTATGCATGTAAATCTTGAAGATAGTAAGTGTATTGGAGAAAATCTGAATGTGAAGTATGGCTGTGTGTGGATTATAATTAATGTAGTATGATCATCTTTAGAAGACAATTTCATGAATGATGGTTATTATGTGAAATTCTTTCTCACATATACACACATGATAGAAAAAATGAAGCTAATGAAAATTTAATGAATGTGTGTCTATTGAAAGGTTTTCTCTGTAGAACTCTAATGAATGAATGGGGAACATTAGGGTGGAAACTTTCTTTCAGCGGAGGCGTAATATCTTGTAAAAACCTTAATATTCCTAAGATCTTTCCGATGAATGAATGATAGGTTGGGACGGGTATTATTTCCATAGTTAGAGTTAGAGTACTTAGTAGCAATCCCTTAACCTATAGTTAATGAATGTAATGAAAGTCTAATACTCTGTCGGGATTAATGCTTTGCACCAAGAGGATATGAAATTGGGTGGATACTCTCTGTGAGTAGAGGTGTTGTATCCAAACGTAACCCTTTCAGTTGGGTACTCTCCATTCGTTGAGGTGTAGGACTTAGATGCAACCTCCTTATCCTTTAACTCTGCACCCGCTTAGGACCAGCTAGTGGTTTTCAATATAATATCTAAAAGAATGGCCCTACCTTATGCTAGTAAGGATCCCTCATCTAATAGGGTTTAATACTGGAATTCCATGTTAATCTGTCATGGTGTATATTTGTTAAATCTAGCCGCCACAGAAGAATGAAATGAACTAGGTCTTCCTAAGGGTGTATGCAAAGACCCAAAAATGCACTAAGTCAAAGTAGAGCCTATTACTTGTGTCATTACTTTTAAGGTCCTAAAATTATCAAATATGGTGTTAATAGTAAGTATATAAAGTTTAGAGGTAAAAATCCCAAGAACGTCAAATGACATTTGAAAGATAGCCTTGAGATGAGCTAGCGTGTCTTGGTATATTTCATGAGGAAAGTTAGTAAACTTGCCAAATTTGGATTAGGAAAGTCATGCCACTAGAGTAATATGCATCATCATACTTATCATTTTGAAAGTAGCACATAACATATTACACATATCATATAACATAGTTCATATCATTCTTTCATATGCCATGAGACCTTGGAATCATGGACTTGACATTAGGACTTTCCAAAATTAGGGCTCAACATATGGGACCTCAACTAAAGAGCCTTCTTTAAAAAACACATAGTCTTCTTCATTCATTCATACTTACTTCATTTTCATTCTTTGATATATTAGTGCAGCCACCACTCTTACCTAGGATATAGTTTAAGACTCTCATTGGGTTCGCTGTGCAATGACCAAAAATAACCTAGTGTTATCACTTAAGTCTAGCTCACCTCTTGATCATCCTATTATAACACCTTTGGTACCGTTCATTTCATTATTTGCATTTGTTGAGGCTGACCTCATTCTTTCTTTGGGAACTTTGACCTTAACCGACATAGATAATGTGAGCATTATGAAATTCAATGTGTAATCCCCACACCTAAAAGAGGTGGAATCACCGGCAAAAGTGAACAAAAACATGCTAGCATTTATAGGGAATTGAACATTGCTAGAATCTTATATTGTCAATAAAGGTTGAAAGAGTAGGATATATAAGGAGACCCATACCCGACATGCCGGAAAGTCTCATCTCGTGACAGTTGCGTGAACCTCAGCCCTTCTCGGAGGTTGGCATCACCTCTCATAGCCCATCGGTGCTAAGTATAAAGTTCCATTACATTCAACTCATACATCATGGAAGCTGGATTCTAGCATGAGCACGTCATTGCTCATTAGAAGATTTCTCATCTCATCATTAGTATTAAGTATGCATTAATTTCAATACTTTCATTAGAGTGTTTATAGAGACTGATCTATTTATTAACTTTACACTCTTATTGGTGAGTACATTTTGGTAACTTTTACTTAGGCTCATTTTAGAGTGTTGTCATCTTTCTCATTATCCTTTTATCATATTGTCACCTCATTCATTAACTTTAACACATTTGTTTTTCAAAATTACTCACCCCTTCACGTTAATGTTTATTTCATAATATGTACATGCACTTGGCCATTTAGTGTGTTTCACACTCTTACTTAACCCTTCTAGGGTTACATCATTTTATCACATACATCTTAGGCTCACTTATTTTTTAAACGTATGCTAGACTTATGAGTCCACACATACAAGCCATGAGGCTTCATTCATAGTTTTTTTATGTGATTCATGTTTACCCAAGATTATGTGGTACAAGACGTATCCATCTTGTAGATATTATGCCAAGATATAGATTTCGATCTTTTGAGGCAGCATTCATTTAATATTTAATTACGTATGACTTATGTGTCATTACTTAATTGGTCAAGGGAACCCGATTTCGAATCCCCTGGACTACACTTAATCTTATTTTAAACTCGATAATTGCATTTTTCAGATTTGGGGTACCCTGGTTCGATCCCCTTCAACCCCATAGTAATTTTTTTTTCTTTTTCTCCTCTCCTTTTTCGTTTAAGTCAAGGAGGTTGTGGGTTCAATCACCCACAAGGTCATTATTTTTCTTTTAATTTATCTCCTAACTTTCTCATCTATCCAAGAGGTTGTGGGTTCAATCCCTACTCTCAAGATTTCTTTTATCCTTTATTTTTCTCCTAGCTCTCTCATCCATTCAAGAGGTTGTGGGTTCAATCCCCACTCACCACATCAATTTTTCCTTGCATTTTTCTCAAGAAATTTTTATGAAATTTTCTTTTGTTGAGGTCATGGGTCCAATTTCCAATGACATCACATTTTAATTTTTTTTTTAAATGAAGCTCATTATTTTAAAAGTTGTCCGAGACTACAATTTCCAGCAAGCTGGAAATTTAGTCTCCTCCAATAATATTTAGTTAATTTTTTTGTATCTTTCATATAATGATGTCTTGGGTTCAATCCTTAGTGATTTAACTTATTCTACATTCATTTTTCATTTCATTTTATACCAGTTTGATTGGCCGAAACCAACCTACAAAATGCTTGAAATTTGTTCACTATTTTAACCTTCTTGTTATCATCATTTGTTAATTAGATCTTTTATGAAGTTTAATGAATCATTTGGTGCATCTTTAAGTATATTTTTGTCATGGTTATACTCATCAAAGAATTACCATAAAATCCAGCAATATTACATCACTTTTGTACATCATGATTTACACATACATAAGTTTTTAAATACTTTCGGTTGATATAAAATAACATGCTTACGATTCAAAACACATACTCATGAACAAATTATCATGAAAATAACACTTCATACTTAAACTACCCGCAAATATACAAAAAATATGATCTTTAACCTATTTCAGATTGAAATAGGAAGGATACTACGCACAAGGAGTTTGACAAGAACGGGAGCAATCCTAGTTTCAAAATTCGTTAAATTCGTGGAAAGGAAATTATCTTGGAGAATGGACTAAAGGAGAGAAACCCATACCTTGATATATTTCAACAATTGTTTCAATGCTGCCAATTCCTACGACACCACTGCCTCACCACCAAAATCCCAAAAACAATCTATCGAGAAGAATGTTGTTGATTTTCGTTTTTTGCTAAGCTTTTCGTTTGAGATTTTGAGTGTAAGTTCTTCAAGAGTGAAGAATTATTATTTTCAGTTATTTTACTGATAAAAAACGTGAGAATGAGAGTGAGATACGTGAATAAGGGGATTAGTATTAGGAGACTTAGGTGGACACTTAGTGAAACTAGGATTCCTAATTATTTCTTAATTTTATTGTTACTATTATTTTAATTAAAAATCATATTTTACCCTTACATAAATAAGATTAATATATATTAATTAATTAATTAATTTAATTCACTTAATAAAATTAAATCAATTTAATCTTGCTTCCACCAAGGCTCGAACCTTGGTGGAGCTATATTTTGCTTAAAGGTTAAATTCGGCAACCTCTACCTGAATTGCCCCTCCACCATATTAATTAATTAGTTAAATATTTAGGATAATTAAAATATTACCCTTATCCTGGAAAAGGCCATTTTACCCCTAGAGCCTCCAAACATAAGATTTCCCCTTTTTAAGTCCAATAAAAACTCTTCTGCGTAAATCATCATATTTGGATGCCCTACTTGGCTGGACCTAACGTATCCTAGCTCGACTAACTCACCAAGTTTGTTAGCTTGTTTGTTGTAGAGGTTCAGAGATCTGGTCATACGCGCATCAATTCGTGTGAACCCGGTCTAATATAGGCATTCTATATACGTTAGATATTACTTAGCATAGTCATTTTTAAGATTATTACATTATCCCCCCTTAGGAACAGTCGTTCCTGAAAGACACTACACATCATTTTAAAAATAAAGACGGTGATTTTCGAAAATATGTTAACATACTTGAGACTTTACTTTTTGTGAATTTCTATTTTACACTTACACTTGATAGTGCATATTACTCAAGTTTGTCTAAAACATCATATTTGAGATTTAGGAACTTCCTTCTCAATCACACATAACTTGATGTACCTCATCACTCATGAAATGCAAACAAAAAAAGAAAAAACGAATCATGTCCACGCTATAAAAAAACAACAACATGACATGCAAACATGAATTCATTTTAACTCACATAGTGCAATTAATACATATACAATTTTGGACTTACAACACCAAGTTGACTATTGCACTAAAACTAAGAGTTTCTTACACAAAACCAGCCTTATGAGGAGTATATCTAACCCCTTAGATAACATCTTGTTGGCCTTAAGATTTGAAATATATGGCTTTTTGGATTGGTACACGCCCTGCCTATTTATACCTTATCTCATTTGGCAATTGAAACCTCACTACCCTAGTTTGATAGTCTATGGTAGCATAACATTTATGTATAAAATCCATACCTAAGCTATTCAATGCTTTTTATTGGTGAATATCTGATTTACATATTAGTAGGTTGGTGCCCATCCTTGAAACCAACTAGCAGTTTCGCATTAATAGACTAAGGAACTCCTTCCTAAACTAGTTTCATGAAAGCATAAAACATAAACAAACACATAAGTCACATCATTCAGCAACAAACATTATTACTCAAACATATTAACTTCATACTAGTGAATAAAACCATACATATGAAAAACTAATTTAGGCTACGCACCCGAGACATCACCAGAGGTGTCTTCCCCTACACCCCTAGACTTGAGTACAAAGAATAATTGCCTCCTTCGAACCTCTTCATGTGGACCATTCGGCTGAACTTTATCCTTCCATTTTTCTCGACCTCTCATATACGGACAATCGTTCATAATGTGACCTGATTTACCTGAACAGTAACAAGCGTTAGAGTCCATCCTACACTCTCCTCGATGAAGTTTTCCACGCTTCCTAAAAAGTGACCTTTTCTAAGGTGTATCTATTTCACAGTTTCTCTTAACTCTGGGTTTGGAATCCCTATCATATCAACCCTTGTAAGAAATTGACTCTGCTTTGTGGGAGAGTCCTTTTATAAACTTGAGCTTAGATCTGATTTCAGTTTTACTCTTCCTTGAAAAATTCTCCTCAGCTTCCCTTGACCTGTTCCCTCCCTAGTGTGCTTCCTCTTGCTGCTTATCTTCCACTTGTTGGACATGTACCATAAGACTTAAACGTCCATAATATCGTGCAGCATAGCTGCCCTACAATCCTCCTTGATATCCTCAACAATCTTAGATCCAGTGTGAACGGGAGGATTTATCCTCGTGAAGTCCCTTAACCTGTTAGCCATAGTGCTGGAAGGTGGGTTCTCCTTGCGAGCACCTTCTTGCTCAACCTGGGCTATCATAGCCTGAGCTTTTAAAGGGATGGCTTAGGCCATTTGTACCAAGGCTATCCTCACTTCTCCATCTGTCAACCCAGTTGGGTGAACATGCATCTCTATTCCAGCAGCTAGAGCATGGGAAGGAACTTGATTTAACCCAGTTGGGTGAACCCTGCTCGATCCCTATATTGGCATTATCGGTTCAAAGACTAGGACATATAAAGAGACCCATACCCGGCATGCCAGACAGTTACATGAACCTCCGCCCTTCCGAAGGAAGGCATCACCTCTCATAGCTAGTCCATCGGTGCTCCGTATAAAGTTCCATTACATTCAACTCACACATCATGGAAGTTGTATTCTAGCATAAAGACATCATAGCTCATTAGATGATTTCTCATGTAATCAATAGTATTAAGTATGCATTAACTTCAATACTTTCATTAGAGTGTTTATAGAGACTGATCTATTTATTAACTTTACACTCTTATTGTTAAGTATGTTTTGGTAACATTTACTTCGGATCATTTGAGATTGTTGTCATCTTTCATGTTAGCCTCTTATCTTATTGTCACCTCATTCATTAACTTTAACACATTTGCTTTTCATAATTACTCACCCCTTCACGTGAATGTTCATTCATCATATGCCAATCCACTTGGCCATTTAGTGTGTTTCAAACTCTTACTTAATCCTTCTAGAGTTACATCATTTTATCACATACATCTTAGGCTCACTTACTTTCAAACGTATGCTATACTTATAAGTCCATACATACAAGCCATGAGGCTTCATTCATAGTTTGTCTAAGTGATTCATGTTTACCCAAGATTATATGGTACAAGACTTATGCATCTTGTAGATATGCCAAGATATTGATTTCGATCTTTAGAGGCATCATTCATTAAATATTTACTTACGTATGACTTATGTGTCAATACGTAATTGAGCAAGGGAACCCGATTTCGAATCCATTGGACTACACTTAATCCTATTTTAAACTCGATAATTGCATTTTTCAGATTTGGGGGACCCTAGTTTGATCCTCTTCAACCTCATAATATTTTCATTCATTTTCTTCTCTCCTTTTTTGTTTAAGTCAAGGAGGTTGAGGGTTCAAACCCCCACAAGCTCATTATTTTTCTTTTAATTTATCTCTTAACTTTGTCACCTATCCAAGAGGTTGGGGGTTCAATCCCCACTCTACACATTTATTTTCTGCATTATTTTTCTCCTAACTCTCCATCCGTTCAAGAGGTTCTGGGTTCAATCCCCACTTACCACATCTAATTTCCTTGCATTTTTATCAAGAAACTTTTATGAAATTTTCATTTAGTGAGGTCATGGGTACAATCCCCAATGACCTCACATTTTAAATTTTTTTTAAATGAAGCTCATTTTTCCAAAAGTTGGCCGAGACTACAATTTCGAGCAAGATGGAAATTTAGTCTCCTCGAATATGTTAATTCTTTGTAGCTTTCATTTAATGATGTGTTGGATTCAATCCTTAGTGATTTCACTTATTTTACATTCATTTTTCGTTGCATTTTATACAACATTGATTGGCCAAACCCAATATAATCTTCAAGTATATTTTTTTTATGGTTATATTCAGCAAAGAATTACCATTAAATAGAGTAACATTACACCACTTCTGCATATCATGATTTACCCAAAACATTTGAGCAACCATCACTTTTGACATACTTTCGGTTGACATAAATTAACGTGCTTACAATTCCAAACACATAATCATGAACAAATTATCATGAAAATAACACTTCATCCTTAAAATACCAGCAAACATACCAACAACATGATCTCTAACCTATTTCAAATTGAAACCAGAAGGATACTAGGGACATTGAGTTCGACAAGAACGAGAACAACCTAAATTTCAGAATTCGTTTAATTCGTGGAAAGGAAATTCTCTTGCAGAGAGGAGTCCAGGAGAGAAACCCATACCTTATTGTCGTTCAACACTTATTTCAATGCTTCCAATTCACGCGACACCACTGCCTCACCACCAAAATCCCAAACACAATCCGTCAAGAAGAATGTTGTTTATTTTCTATTTTAGCTTAGCTTTTCGTTTGAGTTTTTTGTGTATAAGTTATATAAGAGTGAACAACTATTGTTTTCAGTTATTTTAATGATAAAAAACGTGACAATGAGAGTGAGAGACGTGAGAATGAGAGGATTGGGATTAGGAGAGTTAGGTGGAGACTTAGTCAACTAGGACTCCTAATTATTTATTAATTTCATTATTATTATTTTTTTTAAAAATCTGATTTTTCCCATAATTAAATCAGATTTTTAAATATTAATTAATTCAACTGGTTTACTTAATAAAATTAAATCAATTTAATCCTTGCTTTTACCAAGGCTCGAACTTGGGTGGAGCTAGAGTTTGCTTAAAGGGTCAAATTCGCCAACCTCTACCTGAATTGCCCCTCCACCATATTGATTAAATAATTAATCAAATATTTAGGATAATTAAAATACTACCCTTATCCAGGAAAAGACCATTTTACCCCTAGACCCTCCAAACATAAGATTTTCCCTTTTTAAGTCCAATAAAAACTCATCCGAGTAGATCTTCATATTCGGGTGCCGTACATGGTTGGACCCAACCTTTCCTAGCTCGAATAACTCACCAAGTTAGTTGGCTTTGCTGTTGCAGAGTTTCAAAGGTCTGGTCCTACGCGCATCAATCCATGTGTACCCAGTCTTATTTTGGCATTCGAGATACATTAAACAATACTTAGCATAGTCATTTTTAGGGTTGTTACACCGTAGGACCACCGATGCCCCTTCGATAAAGTGTGTTGGTTGAGACTTAGATTCTTGGTATTAAGCCCCAAGTGAAGTGTATTTCACTAGAACGATGGTTTCCTGTATGATTGGTAGTCTGTTCGATGCCCCATAGGTGGCCGTCGTCGATGTGTCTACAGTTTTCCTGCAGACTTTCAGCCAATGAAGGGGTAATGCGTTAAATTCCTTAAACGTCCAAATAAATTCATGGGCGGTTAGATTAGGTATTTTTAGGTATATTATAAGTATATAACATTAACAAATCTAATTAGACCCTAGACTCCAAATAAAACCTCTCTCTTAAATTCGAACTCTCAAGAACACCATAAAAGAAGAAAAGAAGTGTGGGACACTACCTTAGGAAGAATTCATCAAGGGTTCAAGCTGGGTTAAGGAAGGGTCTTGAGATATAGTTTCTTGAAGGGTATACTTTCCAAGGCTCTCGACAAAAGAAGAAGTTGTGAGTCCTCATAGCTTAGATGACGAACCTTTATGAACTTTTTCGCAATCATTACTCAATAATCTGCATTCAAAGCCTAGCCGCCAATCAACACTTCCATATTTACTAAATTTCGAAAACAAAGAAACCTTAAGGGTGTGTTTTGTACGAAGGAAAATGTTTTCCATGGAAAATGTTTTCCTAGAAAATGTTTTCCTGGAAATCAAGTAGATTTTGGACTTATTTTCCCATGTTTTGTTAGTGAGTGGAAATTTTTTCCGGAAATGATTTTTAGTGTTTGATTTATGAATGAAAAATGTTTTTTGAGAATAATATTTTATTTTTACTATAGTAGATTATGAAATTGAAAATATTGTTTAGATATAAATTTTTTTTTGGGGTGGGTTGTGGGTGTGGGAGAGTGTGTCTGTATGGGGGTAGGGGGTGCAGCGGTAGGTGAAAAACTAAATATTTGAAGTTGAAAACATTTATTAAAAATAGAAATTTCTTTTTTTGAAGGGGTGGGGTGGGGGGGGGGGGGTTTGTAGGGGGGGGTAGGGGGATTTCCTGGAGGGAGGGGGTAGATGAAAAACATATTTTTGAAGTTGAATTTTTTTTTAAAAAAATAGAATAAACTTTTTTTGGAGTTGGGGGGGGGGGGTTGGTAGGGGCTGGGGGCATGAGGTAGGTGAAAAAACTAATTTTTGAAATTGAAAATATTTTTTAAAAATAAAATTATTTTTTTGGAGTGAGGGGGGGGGGGATTGTAGGTAAATATTTTAAAAAGAAACTCAATTTTTTTGGAAGGTGTGGGTGTGGGAAGCTGGCAGGTGGTGGGTGGGGTGGGGGGGGGATAGAGATCTGGTGAAAAATCAAATTTTGAAAATGAAAATATTTTTTAATGATGTTTTGGCCAAAAAAATGTAATTTGAAGTTGGAGGAGAGTTTTGGAAAATGTTTTTCTGAATATTTTAAGGGGAGTCATTTTTCTTAATTTTAAGGAAAATGAGTTGATTTGGAAAATATTTTCGAAGACTTTTGTCCAAACCAAACATGAGAAAATTGGAAAACATTTTTTAGAAAATATTTCCCTTCATACCAAACACACCCTAACTGGTTTTCTTAATTTTGTTCCAGTACCACACAACATTATAGTAATAGTATAACAACATGACTTCTAACTTTTATATTCATACCAAATATAAATTAAACCTTTTCGTGTAAATGGAATAATTCTACCATAGTGGACGATTCTAAAATTTAAGCAATTCAATTCTGTGTATACTAAAATATTCCGAATACAAGGACTGGGGCAAGGTTAAATTCTCTAATACAATCGGTTGGCTTTTTGTTGTCGCCGAAACTATTCTCGTCAATAATTATAGTTATCTCCTCTTCAAAAATTTTAGCCTATGCTTGTACGGATATTAATCTATGCTAAACCCTATTAACTTATTGTTAATAGGTAGGAGTAAAATCTTGTAGTATCTTAAATAAGTAATTACTTTATCCCATTAACTATCAATTAAGTAAATTATATACAATTATCCATTAATTAATTAACTCAAGTCAAATGAATCATTAGTATTTCAAAAAATGATCTTTCGGGTCAAAACATTATCCTCCACTAAAAATCATGTCCATCGTCGAACATAGTAAAGAAGGAGGAAGCATAACCAACACGATCAGAAGGCCGATGTATGATTTATTCAATGGCGTATTCATCTCTAAGACCATTCCAACAAGATCAACAACCAAGAACTGAACTTTAGAATCAAAATTTGACAGATCTACCAATTAGGAGTGATAATCAAGCCATATACTCACCCATTAACTCAACCTAAAGTGAAACCCATTGGACCATAACACAACCATATTCATTTTTAAGCTTTTCTCCCATAACAAGGATAATTTTTTCAATAAATACTTACTACAATCAGAAGTGAGCTTGAATCAATCAAATGACACTTATAATACACATACCGTCACATATCTTATCACGATTCCTTTTTCACAACACAATCTTTTCATGAGCTTAAGTTATAAAAATATGATCTTTATACATCGGGTGCCCATCAAGGGAGAATCAAACTTATCTAAGACAAAGAATAAAATGATTAAGTAACCACTCGACAAGCGATAGACTTCAAAATACAGAACCTCTACCAATACTCATAGAGAATTCTAACTCTTCATATCTCTTATATAAGCTCTCATAAGCAAGCTTGTGTGTGTAGAACTACTGATATATTTCAACTATATTAAACAACACAAAAATAATATAAATGAAATGATCAAGTCTGCCCAAAGGATCCTACCCTATCAAGAGGACATAAGAGGACCAGTACATCTGATCCACCAGGAATTCACTCATAGTTGTAGAAACAGGGTAGCACAAATTATGAATCAATACTCAAAATAATGTTCAATATGAAGAAGGTTGTCACATAATAATATACGAAATCAAGGTTGAATAACACAAGGTACTCCTTAATAGTGCTCATATACATAAAATTCCATTCATTTGACTACATCTTTCGATGTTTATCTACCAACAATCAACCAGTCTAACACCCAATACAATATTAAAAATACTAGATTCATCAAACCCCACATATTTCTCACAGTACTACACTAATATCAACACTTTTAATACTAACAGAATATCATAACCTCACCATTCATTTACCTTACTCTTAAACCGTCACTAGTATCAAAGTATATTTAAAAAGACATTATCACTCTAAAATTTTCAAAATATGGTTCTCTCTCTTTCCAAATAAGCATTAATGATAAATACGAGTCCCACACAAATCTAATAGCACAAATTTCAAATTTGATAGTACCTTTTCATCGAGATAAACTATTAAATCACACTGAAATTCAACTCCACGAAATCATTCATATTCCAAGTTTCAATCCTTTCAACCTATTAGATACTTCATGTGAAAACATAGAGAAATTTTTGGTTAGTCTAATTATTCGGTAGACTATGAGGTCATATCCTCTACTCCCAATCACATTCGTATGTAGCACATTATAATTGTTTGTATCATCTCATCAACAAAGTAGTTTCACTCCCATAAAATCCTCATTAATCATATAAAACTATAGGTCCACACCATTGATCATCAATAAGTTACCTATCATAATTTGAAAATTTTAGCTTGACATAACCACATAGAATCTTCCACACATTATTTATTGTCACCCAAACAAAAACTCAATCTTTAGAAAAGTCGATGATAAATTCTTAGTAAGTCTGTACAAAACTAGTTCACATCTCATAGTCATATCTGAATTCATATGCAAAAATCAATACATCCTTCATCTACAAATTATTGGCTTATACAATAAGGTTTTATTCCTTCATTTCAAGAAAATCTTTTCCATGACATAAAATTCTAAATATCTTAACCCTTGAATACACAATACTCTCTTTCCTTTTGTTGACTTGCTTACCTATTTTATCCTTTTACAAACAATTCATGATTCTTTTTTTTACCTTATCCTCTGAATCAAAACATTGCGTAAAACCCCACTTAAATATGACAATTAAAAGTAACCAAATTTACTACTCAATTTATTTTTAAGTGCTTCCAAGTGCTTCATACTCAATGTGATTGATCATTTCTTACCTTACCAATGAATACCTTGACAAACACACTATCACAAACCTAAAGTCACAATGAAAACCCTTAATCTTGAATCCAAATGTGTACCCATTTTCTTTATCTATCAACATTAAGTCATACCTTGAAGCTTTTAATGAATTCACGTATCTTAGCTTATCATTGATCGCTTCTCCATCTACCTTATCATATCGTTTTGCTAAAAATTTAACCGTACTCATTACCAAGACAAAGCCATTACAAAAGCATATAATGACACTCTAGTTGAACATCTATATAAACTCCTTTATAAACTTTTATCTATTGACTCTCAATTTTTGACACTTATAATAATTTAATCGTGAGCTCCTTAATTTTCAAAGGATATAGAATAATTGGGTTTATAATATTCAAATAGCTTGAAGCTTGTTTTAATGATTTCTGTAGATTTTATAGCATTTTGATATGTCTAGTATAATAATATATGTGCATAGTTATTTTATTCCACAAATGTTTGTTAATGATATCGCAAAATTTCTACATTGTTAAGGATAAGCTTTTTTGTTAATTTAATTTTTGCTTGAATTATAATTTTGAACTTTAAAGAAATTAGTTCATATTTCAATCAATTATTTTATAGCTAAGTTAATTATTTTGTTTCATTAAAATAAATAAGGTCATAATTTAATTATATTAGTCTGCCTATTTGAATTTTAGCCGATTAATTTTTAGTTGACTGATTTAAATATCCAATTTATCTATAAAAAAAGACCCAAATGTGGGCCTTTTTTTGCAGAAGCACATTACCCCTTTTTGCTAGTCCAAAATCGGCCCAGAAACATGCCCAAAGTCGCAAACCAATATCCTCTAACCGGACCCACCCTTTTCACCCTCACAAAGATCCTGATAATCCCAAAAGGCCAATAAGAACAACGTTCCAAGCACAACAACAACCATTCAAGATGTGTGGGTAACCAAGAGAAAACCCCATCAACATTTTCAATTGACGGGAAGTGATGAGTGAGTGATGAAGACGTTCTCAACACCTATGGCATATTATCCTTTTTCTTCTCTTGCTACTCTTACAAGATTTCTAGGAAGAGCGGCAAAAGCCTAAGTCAGCTGCGTCTTCTCGTCCTTGTGACCACAAGATGGTCCGCATGGCGCACAAGGACCACGGAGATGAATCTCATCCACCCACTTCCTAAGGTCAAAAAATTTGAAAAAAGTTTCTCATTAAAAATTGGTGAATGTTTTTGAATTATTAAATTCATGGGCCTTTTCTAGTCCGAAATTTTCCCCCTTCCCCACTCAAAAAAGATCCAAAAACCATAGAAGTTTCCCTATATATACTCTCTTCGCATTCAATGTGAAGAGGGATTTTTTTGGTCCCCTTTTTCTTTCTGATGGAGATTACTAGAAAATTATGGGAGTTTTAGTTGGAAATTTTCACTAAGGAAAACAAAGCTTGAGAGGAATATTTAGTACATGCATAAAATTTACCTTGTGGACAGAAGAGATAGTACTTTGGTGCTTAAGTTCGATCTTCCGTTTGAATCCTATGCTTACTATTTATGCGCAAGTTCTCCTGTGGTGATGGTCGACGCCTTCTTACTACTATCCTAGTCGCTGATCCTAAATAGCTATGTCACTCCCAAATTATTTTTAGTTATTTAGTTTTTGATAGACATTTCAATTTGAGTTGTCCTCTATATAAGTTTCTATTTATTTGAAGCATGTAAAACCAAGTGTAGTATCTAAATTTTTTTTACCCTTTTCTGAAATAGTTTTGAAGTTTTAGTTGTTAAGAATGACATACTGTTTATGTGTTAAAATAACCTCTTTGTTTACAGATTGGTTCGTTCGTTGTCTCTTTTTCCTTATTTGATGAGATAGTCGAAATTGTGTTCTTTAGAGAAACTTGTTTACAGATTTGGTTCATGTTCAATTTTGAGGATAATTTTTTTTGTGTGCATCCTCTCGAAGTCTTTGAGTATTTGTTTTGTTGTTATAGTGATAACTTAGTTTTTGATTTAAAATTTGTTCTTGTTTTTTTGTGGTCACTTCTCCTCCTTGTCTTGTTAAGTTCAGCGTTGTTTCGTTTTTTTTTTGGTTTGTAGGGAAGAATCCAGTTGTTGCCTTATTTGTTTACTGCTTGCCTACTTTCAGTTAGTTTCAAAGTTTTAATTGAAAAAAAATAATAATAGTAAATTTTATGTATAAGTGTCATTGTTGTAATGTATTTAAAAGGGCCTGACAAGCTTGAATTTTCTTAAACATTCATATAATTTTCCAAGTATCATTATCATCTCTATTTCTAAAAAAAAAGCTAGTTTTTTTTTCTCGATTGTGTTTTCTTGCGAGTTTTCAGCTGTGAAAATAATGTGTTCAGATAGAGTTCTAAATAATAGTGTAAAGTTTTAAATTCCATGTATTGGATTTGGAATTTTCGTATTAAAACTTTGGAGGCGTTGTAAAAAATATTCTCATTTGCCAAACAGGGACTTATCATTACTATGTCTATTCACACTCTTTATAGACTATGTTCACCACCGAAATGAAGAATTCTTTTTCATAACATCCTTCGTTTTTTGTTTTATTTTGTGTGAAGAGTTTAATTTTTTTTTTACTAAAATGCCAAAATTGGTTGGAATAAAGAACTAGGTAGTTAAATATTTTATGCAAAATAGAATTAAATTTTTCAGTATGTAAAAGATTTTTTAGGGAAAACAAAATTTTGATCGACTATAAATTGTTTTCTTTAATATTAATAAGTTATCTTTAAAAGTAATTACCTAAAGATGACTAATGAATCCTCAAAAGTTTGTTTGTTTTGTTTTGAAAAAGTACTTAAATTAAAAAATATTCACTACTAGAAAACATGCCTGTTGCAACATAACAATAATTATTTTCATAGACTCAAAGAGTGTTGCAATTGAGTTAATCAAACGGAAACTAGCGTGTTTCTGCAACAGTTGCTAATCGTTGCAAAGGACCTATCACAACAAATTTATTATACAACTCGACCTAAGCTATCAGAAGAATTCTTCATAACTATTGCAACAATGTTATTAAGCGATTGACATAGACCTTTGTAATGGTTAATGAAGGGCTATTGTAGCTATTTTAAAAATAAACTATAATACAATGATAGAACATATTAATCAATATGTACATCAACTTGTAGCATTCATATATTATGGATAAAAATTTATGATCTTGATTTACAATTTAAGAGTTGACATACATTGATGTTCACAAAAATTAAGCCTAAACATAACAATAGTCGTAGAATGTTTAAGAGTTGACATTCATTCAACTTCACTAAATTAGGACAAAAAGTAAAAATAGTGCTAGAATGTTCAAGAGTTAGCATTCATTTACGATCACAAAATTAAGCCAAAAAGTAAAATAGTGCTAGAATGTTTGTAGAAACCAATTATTTTAAGTAAGGTATGCACTGCTTCCATCCCTGCTTTGCTCATCATTTTGTTCATCTATAATTTCAAAAGGGTCAACAATTAGGAAAAGAGGAAGTTCAAAACCTAATTTTTTCTATTTCTGTCCATGATGAAAATAACTCCCAGGAAATCAAGACTCTAACATAAAGGAAGAAGCTCTAACAGTTCATGAGGAGGAGCCAAAGCTATCAGGAAATGACTCGAAAAATATAGCTATAAAAGTGTAACCGTATGAGGATAGGTTTTAGCTGCCAATAAACACTTACAAGAATTAGCATGAGGTGAAGAAGCTGATCGGAAACAACTAAGTCAGGAAGAAATCGGTTAACTAACTACATTAGAAGCATTGCAATTGAACAATACAACTCAATCTACTACCATAGTTTTCAAACTCTCTCCACCAAACGATGGAAGACAGTGAATTCAAATAAATCGCAAATTACAATCCTCAGAATCAGAACTAGAAAGATTTTACAATCATAAACATGATATTTGTTGATCAAAATATAACAATTAAACAAAATAGACAAAGCAACAAATAGGATCTACATCAAGAGTAACTACAACAAGAACATATACATCAGAAATAAATGATGAATCAAAGAGGAAAATGATGATCTCAGATACTAAAAATCAATAACACCTAAACTATGCAAACAACACTAACACTAATCTCGATAATATCGACTTTGATAAAAATAAAAAGGATCATTGCAGTTGCACCAACAATAATATAAGAAGATTGCAGGAGTAGTAGCACAATAATAAGTAGTATAAGTAGATTAACATAACAATCCATAGATGAATATGAACCAAACAAGAAATTGTAAAACCAGTAGTAGAAGAAAATGAAAAAGGAAGGGGATTCTGACCTTGATTGTTGCTACAGGTAGATGAACAATGGATTGATCGAATTTAAATTTTTTGTGTTGACGAAACATCAAGTAATGTTTCTAGAACATTAACATCAATTCGTAAACCTAAATACTGATGTTTTGTTATGCTACAACTTCTTGTTGCATCGTGATCTTTTATTAGCAGATTGTTCATTCTGTTCATCAATTTTTTCGTCCATTCTCATCATTCTCTCTGCTATATTTTTCACGAGTTCATTTATTTCATGTGACTAGGCTTCAAATGTTCCACTTTCTCTTTCAAAGTAGTTTTTGTAACCCCTCTTCCATATAATCTCAAATGTCCTGGATGTTCTGATCCCATGACATAAGAAAATGCATCAATTGTCTTATTTCCATATTCTTTTTGTTGAATTTCTATATTCTCATCTCACCCTATAATGTAGTTTTATTATTAAAAAAAACAATATAATTCAAGTACACATATAAGGAGTAAATATAAACAAATTCAAATCAAACAAAATGAAATTTAGATTGAAATATCACAAATTTACTAGTTGTATCTTCATATGTATACTTGTATGATTGATTGATCTTTCTTTTTCTTGTACCAACAAAAAATTCCTAAGTTGATGGAATATCACTAGTTTTCCTCTCTTTTTCCTATAGATATTAAAAGTGGATATCAAACATCTTTTTTAAAATGTTACAAGTTTTTATTCAATTCTACGCAAGAGTTCATACGAAATCATTGTGAACTAAAACAACGCTTTTCTTGACAATAGTATGTGGATTCGTCAACATTTTTCGATTCTCACTATTTGTTTATGGCATTTTTTGAAAATAGAAGAGAAGTTCCATAATGATCAAGTGATTTTTATAGAAGAGGAAAGGTTCTTTCCCGTGAGCTTAGTGGCTCCAAAAAATAAGAGACAGAATAGACACTACCAACAATCAGTTAGAGAAGAAAAGTGATTTTTAAATAACCTAAAATATTTGGGAATGAAGAGTAGAAATAACCACCAAGTCAACTAATAACAGTATTCTCTTACTAAAAGAGAAGTAACTAAATCCATAAGGAGTAAGATTAAACCAATAAACATTTATTATAAGTTGTTCTCGGATAAGGACAAAAGGGAAAATGATAATGTAAACTCCAACTTAATATAATTGAACCACTACAAACTAGTAAGACTTACTTGGAATATTTCTGAGTTCCAATGTTTAAGAAGTTCCTTAAATTGAGATGTTGGAAAATCATTAGGCTTGTTTTCCATCCGAATTTGATCATTAGCATAGGCATATCAGATTGGTGTATTTTCAAATCAAACTTACACCTTCTCCAAGATTTTGAACTATTTTTAAAGTCCATCTAACACCAATTTTTGGAATGTCATATTTCTCCAGAAAATTTGAACATTGACTTAGTGCAGTAAATATATTTAACTTAACAAAGAATTGAATACTTCAAACCTTGATATAATCCCACAAATAATCTTTTGTGTCCATCAGCTTCCAATTTTCTATGTCAAGAGGACAAAGGAAGCTGCTCAACTCTATCACAAAATCATTTGTAGGACCAACTGGCTGACCAACATTTTTCAGTATAATCATGCCTTCCATGTACAGATGACATCTTTGTTTTACCTCTTTGTCTTTTTTTAGTGGAGGACTCTACACTAATAAACAAATAAAGATAACCCGTCCAAAGTAGTATTGTAGTTTGATTTTATAATAACAGAAGAAAATTAAAATTAAAAATAAAATATTGATGTTCTTTCCTTGTTCTGCACATTGTTCATTTTCTTCAACTGCAGTAGAATTCAAATGAAGTTCTTCTTCTATTGGTTGTACTACATTGTTAATTGAGTTAGCTTGTATACAAAATCCTTTATCTGGACAGTGCAATTATAGAAAATGTTGTTCTTCAATTATATCTACTAAACATTGCTGATTTTTGGCGATTACATCTTATCTTTTTCTAGCTACAACAACTTCTTTTGATTCGTAAAAAATGTGAGTATTCCAGCTGCAACAATTGCTCTTGCTCTCTATTCCTTATTCTTGAAGACAATTGTTGTTTCATGACTACCAAAAACTGCATATTATAAAACAAAAGAGATATACAAATAAGGAGTTAGACATCCCAACAGAATCAAGAATATAAAGCAGAATCAAAGAAAAGAAGATTACAGTAGCAGTAAAAAGTACTAGTACAAATGAGAAAGGGTGAAGCAAAAATCAGAATCACCACTTCTTGCGACCCGATTCACATATGCTTTGTGAAACAAAATCAATCAGCTCATTTCAACAAAAGAAGCACTAAAACGATCTCCAATAATATCAGGAAAACCCAAAAAGACATAAGTACACAATAAGAATAAAATAGGAAAAATCGGCATTTATTCAATTGACCTTCAAACCAATACTACATATAAGAAAATGCAATAGAGATATATTAAAATAAGTTTAAAAATTACTTCGTTAGTCATCAGCCACTATCCAATACCAATCGACATCATCAAAGTCCTCATCTTTTTCTGATGTATCCATATGATCTTCTTCCACGTATTTTGAATATCGATCATGCATTTGCATATCAATGACATAACCAGGTACATATTCCTCGACCACCTAAGATCAATAATAACATCAGATATTGCATTTTATGATCTAATGTCATTGTTTGGCTACCTAAAAAATGTGTCTCCAATATTAGGGCAATTCTGATCTTCTAAGCTAAATAAATCAACATTAACTTTAGTCCTTGATTTATAAACATCTTTTTCAATTGGATCCTCCACATTGAAAACATGATGCACTTGAGATGCTAGTATAAATTTATCTTTACTGCATAACTTATTTAAGTATACCCGAGATAATCCATATTCATCTACTTCATCAAGAAACCAATCACATTTAAACAACACAACACTAAACCAGCCCCAATAATCAATCTCTATGATATCTTGAATAACACCAAAGTAGATAACCTCTCCATCAATGCGGTTTTGCTATCTAGCACTAGCAAAACTATCAATCGTTGCGGATAAACTCACTCCATAGTTCAGAGTCTTACCTTGACTATCTCGTTTCATTGTATCAAATCGATATCCATTCATACAATATGTTGTATACCTTTTTGCGGCAATATTAGGCCCTTTAGAAAGTTGTCGTAAATATTCAGACACTTCAATAGATTTAACTTTCTTCTTAGACCATTTTCCAAATTCCAGACTATGATTCTGTGCTCTAATCCATGCATTGATCTACTATGATTGTCAATTACAGTCTTATGTTCCCCGCAAGAAAGCATATTACAAATTAGCATGTTTCAAAGTTCTTATCATATAAAAAATATTGAAGTTTAAAATAAAAAAGGCATATCCTACATGATAAAGGTCTAATTTTTTTCATCTCCGGTAATAAAAAATACATATCGATGTATATGAAGACAAAACTGGAGATCCATGTGAAAATAAATGACTTTGATTCTTTTTTTCTCCCATCCAATGGGATGGTCAAGTTTAGGGAATATAGATGACAAATTATCTCCCTTTGTTTTAGTTCCCTGCTCATCCTCTAATTGGTAACGGCTGAATTATGTTTTTACCCCAGCATGTAGGTATATGGAACATAAATTCACCGCTCTAGTCCCACGATCCTCTAGTATATATACTTCTAGATGATATCAATTATGAACAATCCCCTTGAATAGAATAGATTTCTTTCAGTGGAACGCATCCAACGAAGATGTGTCAGATCCCCAAGCTTAACTTGATTTACTAAATGGGTGGGCAAATGTACCATTACATCAAAAAAAGATGGAGGCAAATCTTTTCAAGGTCACATATGATCTCATTGATTTCAAACTGCATTTTATCAAGATCTACTCTCATTATAACCTTGCTACTTATGACTCTAAAGAAGTCCCCAAACCGAATCAAGGCTATAGAAACTTTTTGGGGCAACACATTCTTAACAACAACTTGGAGCAAGTAATGCAATATGAAATGAGCATCATGGCTCTTGTAACTTGATATTTTCATCTCATCCACTTCCACACATCTTGATTTATTTTAAATACAACCTTTTGTAATTTGACATTTTTAAAAACAGTACCAAACAACTTATGCTCTTCTGGTTTCATAGAGAAACAAGATTTAGCCAAATGAAGTTTTCCATTATTATGTTTTACTTGTTGAATATCCTTTTGTATCCCTATTTCTTTCAAGTCATATCGAGAATTAACATGGTCTTTTGAATTTCTAGTTACATCCAACAAAGTCCCGAGCAAACTGTCAAAAAAATATTTTTTGTATGTGCATCACATAAAGGTTATGCCTCAGTTTTTTATGTTCCCAATATGGCAATTAAAGAAAATATGGATTTTTTTTCCATGGACCCTCACTGCACAACAATTCCTCTTTTGACCCTTTCTGAAAATATTATTGAATCCACGCATATATGTGATCATATTTACCATCAAATTATTTCTTATCTCTTCGAAATGGATGATCAGGAGGTAAGAATGCACGATAAGCCGTGTAACACAGCTTACAGCTATTATTGAGATATTGAGAGCATATCCCAAGTTGGGCAGACCTTTCTTCCTTTTGTGCTCCAAACACAAAGCATTGCATAGGCGGGAAAATCACTAATTGACCCCTATAAGGATGCACACAATTGAAATGTTTTGTTAGAATCAACATCATATGTTTCCATCCCTGTTTTCCATAATTCATTCAATTCATCAATTAGTGGTTGACGGTAGACATCAATATCCTTTCCTGGAGACGATGGACCTAGAACGATCATAGATAATATTATATACTATGGTTTCATGCAAATCCACGGTGATAAATTATAATTCATTAAAATAATACGCCATGTAGTATGGGAAATACTCATGGTTCGAAACGGGTTGAAACCATCACTTGAAAGAACCAATTTAACATTACGAGGATCTATAGCAAAATCATCGTGCAAGGAATCTAAATTCTTCCAAGCTTCCCCGTCAGCCGCATGCCTTATATTTCAATCTTTGGGTCATTGAGTATCATGCCATTTCATATTTGTAGCTGTTTCAGAACACATGAATATTCTCTGAAGCCTAGCTTTTAAGGAAAGGTACCTTAAAGCCTTTGCAGGAATTTTCGTGCTTTCATAAGTCAAGGGATCTTTAGTAGTCTTCCACCTAGATGAGCTACAAACAGAACAATTATTTTCCTTGGCATTTTCCTCAAAAATAACATGCAATCATTAGGGCATGCATGTATTTTTTAATAATCAAGACCCAAATCTTTCCTCAAATTTTTTTCTTTCTGAAATGACTCAGGTATATGTGAAAATGGAAATGCCTCTCTTAACTGGTCTAGAAAATCTCTGAAGGTGACATTACTAAAATCATGAATGAATTTAAACAAGAATAATCAAATTGTGAAATTCAGTTTCGAGAAATTCTTACACCCAGGATATAACTCTTTTTTACCTTCCTCCAATAATTTATAAAATTTCTTTTCATCTTCGGTTAACAACTGTGTCACTCCCTCAAGTCCCAAGCCACCTACAACATCTCTAAAAGTATCATGAAGTAGGCCATCTATATTGTCACGCATGTTGGAAC
This sequence comes from Solanum chilense, assembly GCA_032847665.1. NCBI lineage: Eukaryota > Viridiplantae > Streptophyta > Magnoliopsida > Solanales > Solanaceae > Solanum > Solanum chilense. The sequence goes on from CM064964.1 coordinate 8,812,323, forward strand.
CTTCCTTATTATGATCAGGATTATTTCTTGAGGAAATACTTTGCCCATGAAAAATCCATATTGTGTACCCTTGTACAAACCCATAAAAAACCAAGTGATCCTCTACAACATTTCGTCGATTCCACTTACAATTAGCACACTTTTTGCAAGGACACAATATTTCATCTCATTTGGAAGCTAGTTCAAAAGTTGTATCAAGAAAGTTATTCACACCACCGATATACTCATTGATGGATCTCCGGAGAACCATCAAACTTTTATCAGTGCTATACATTTAATATTAAATATCCTATATAACACAAAAATCACATTACCAAGATAAGACATAAAACAGAAGATTTTGATCAGTGGCTCTATCTTATTTTATGTTACAACTTAACTGAAATGTGTGTTTTCCTTGAACTATTTGTTATACATAATCATTTGCCTACTTAAGAATACCAACTTTACCTATAATTTAAATTAGTTAAAAGAGGAAAAAAGTAAAAGATTTAAAATCTAAAAACTCAAGCTAAAGATAATAAGACATGACAATAAAGTAAAACAATTTTGAAAAATCTAAACACTAGCAAGATGTAATGGATTTCATATAAAAAATACAAAACTTCATATTATTTTGTCAAAGACAACAACCTCACACAAGAAACTAAGAAGCACACATTGCACGACTTCCTTTTGAGAGGATGAGTAACTGTTCAACTAGACCAAGTATCTACTAGATTAGTTCTAGAATCAGCAATGGTAAAAAAAATAGAACATTAATTAGAAAAAAAACTAATAGTAAAGTCACATAAAAGGGTAATCTTTTCCAACACTCTAAATTATCTATACGTGCACAACATTTAAAGAGCACATATACGGGGAAAGAATCATCTGGAAATAATTATAAACAACACAATAGAAGAGTTAAAATAAAGATTCATACACACATAAATGTAAATGAGAGTAGAATAAAAGGAAACTAACTACAAAATTAAGAGACAAGTGAATATTACCTCTTTTCGAGTAGCAAATAGGTCACGACATTACACGTTACTAATTATAACCTTTTAAATTTAAGATAAGCATAACTAATCTAACTAGGCAAATTTTAGTTAATAAGTTGAGGGTGTTGTGTCTCTAATTAAAGACTTCTAAACAAATTTAAAGCTTAAAATAAAATAATGAAAAGACAACAAAATCAAAGTCAATAACCTCGCTAAAGAAACTAAGCAACTCAATAGTAAAACTTCAAATTTATAAGAAAAGACAAGGAGCAGCCTTAGAGAACTTGGATGTTTTGTTAAATGTATGCATGAAGATCCAAATCTAGAAGCAGCCTTAGAGAGGTTGTTAACACTCAAAGCCTTATTTTGTGCTCAACTACACCAGGGATCTACTCAGTATATTCCAAAAGAAGAAATGATATTAAAACAGAAAATACAATAGTTATCATAAAAAAGGATATGAAAGGAGAAAACAAAGAGCTACTCAATATATTAGGTTTTATACGGTGATCAAATATTAAAGATGCTAATTTCATAATCAAAGCCTTATTCTATGATCAACTAGATGCGGGGTCTGCTCAATTTATTCATAAACCAGTAATGCTTGTTGAAAGCACCTGGAAACCCTAATCATAATCATTAAAAAATATATGACCTCAGACTTCTGTTTTCATTTCAAGAAGAATCCACACCACCACTACACAACTATGTTTAGAAGAATAATTTTCTTGTATTAGTTTACTTGGAAAGAAATGGACAAGATGGAGTTCACTAACGTAGAAAGTAACATGAATGATCTAGTTACCGAAGCTCTTAACTCATAACATAGAAAATTTATCATGAATTTCTTTTTACAATAAACGCATAAAGAGGAAAATTTTTCCAACATTCTAAACTTACAATACATATCTTAAATTTGAAAAACATAGTCATATGGAATGATTTAATTGAATAATGAATAAGCACTAACAAATAGAGATTAGTAAGAGAAACCAGAACATTACTAACTTGAACATTACATCAAAGTTAACATACACAAGAAAATTAAATCAATAAATGTGCAGGTAAATCACTAATGTGAGTAAGTGATTACGGTTACATACATTTCTGTTCCTTCCTACCACAACACCTTGTGGAGCAAAGGTAAAAAAATGATTGTAGTATCTAATATAGACACCACATGAACAGTATAAATGAGATGTTTCATTTCTATTTATTTTCATAATTTTATATGCCTATACTGAAATAAAGTGTTGCAAGATGTATTCAGACATCAAACTATGATAAGAAATGCAAAAAACATGTACTCCATCAGGTTGTATTATAACATTTAATCAAAAGATGCATCTACATTCCAAATGTAGCTTCGAATTACATTTAATTGAAGGTAAGTTAATTCAATATTGGAAAGACTTACTGTTTAAGATGGAAAAAGATTTATACACACAGATGTACATCAAAATTAAAAAAAGAAAAAGAAAAAAAGAGAGAGAAATAGAAACATCACCTCTTTTTGACCAGTGAGCTAAGCTTGATGACCAATTCGTTGTTTGTCCACTAAAATATTCATACAAGAAAGAATGAATAAACTTAGAAGTTGAAAAATATACTCGAAAGAGAGAAACAAAATCCCTTCATGCTCTACTTCAATGACTTTTAGAGTAGAAAAATACTTATATAAGAACTTTCATGCAGATTGAAGATTTTATTGTTAGAAATCGTTTGTCTGGTTAAAAAAAAAATTCAATGGATATGAACTATCATGCAGATTGAATAATCAAAACTCTTCTTTCATAAAATTAACTCTTCCTAAACTGAAAATTTCCATCGAAACATTTTTGCAGAGATTTCTCAATCTTCACGAAAATCGAAATACACACTCTAATTCACAAAAAGATGACATTATAAACATAAACTCTAGCAAAACCTACTTTAAAGAAGCCCATTTATCAAGAACCCTAGCTTGTAATAAATTTCTAACTTTGAAGAAGATGGAACACAACATACCTGTAGCTGCAGAAACGTACAACTCATGAAGAAAAAGACCCCAAAGTTGCAGATTCCTACAAACAAAATCAAACAACAATGGTTAAAGCAAAGTTATGGATTACTATTTTCGATTTCAGAGAGAAGAGAGCGAAGTCTAGACCTACGAGGAATGTTCTAAAATTTGAATAAAAATATTGACCTAATGTGATATATTTATCTTTTATTTTACTTTTTCAAATTATGTGATATATTTATCTTTTATTTTACTTTTTCAAATTATGTGATATATTTATCTTTTATTTTACTTTTTCAAATTATTAAAGTGAAATAAGTGGAGGGAAATAATTGAGGGAACCGTTGCCATAGAGTACCTAAGGCAACGATTTTCACGAACAGTAGCAATATAGAGATATTATGGCAACGGTTGTAGTACTAATACAACGATTTAATTCTTAAAGTGTTTTATTAGGTCTTGTTGTCTATTGAAAAGGTTGTAATCGTTGCGAATGAGTAACTATGGAAACATGTATTTAATTGGTGCTAAATAATTGTTTCTACACGCATGTTTTCTAGTATTGAGTGTTGATTGTTTTTTGAGTGTTTTTTGCCCATCTGTTAGGTATATTTTGGATAAAATTAATGATACAATTGTATTCTCTTATCAAATTTTCTTTTTATTTCTTTAGCTTAAGGTGCTTCAGTTGAAATTCTCTTTGAAGTTTTTAAGGTTTGATAATCTTTGTTAAGCTATGGTGGAGACATACTAATTTTGTTTTCATTTCTTGTGTTGCATGCGAAATCCACATGAGTTCCATATGTACTCCTAGTCCATTCCTCTCGCATTTCAAGGGAGTCGTAATGGCTCAATTCCTTCCATCGAGTCAATCAGCCCGTAAAATCGTCGTACAAATCCATGTTGAAAGAATTCATACAAGATCGGAGAACTTGGAGGAATTAGGCCAAGGAGTACACAATTTTTATTTTCAAATATTCTATATTTTGGGTGTAAGACCAATTTTGTATTATTATTTTTATGTTTAGTTTAGGACATGTTCAAATAGAATGGGTCTAAAGACAAATACAAAAGGGGTCCAAATACCTGTCCAAGAGGAAATAAATCGGATTTTGACCCACACTCTCTCTCTGCCTTATTTTATCGCATTTATTTGTTCATTATTGTCGCTAGTCTTAGGGGTAAAATCTCAAATCCCCGCAAGATGCCACCTCGTTTTAAAAGTGTAAGTCAATCAAGTAAATAAACCTAAAATAAATTTTGCAAGTTCTTAACTCACATAGATAATAGGTTCGTATTAATGTTTCATCATTGCTACAAAAAATTTCAATTCAAATTATTTTAAGTTAGATCATCTTATCCAAATATTTTATTTAATGGAAAACTGTATTAACAGATAATTTGGGTGCCTTAAACACCTTCCTAAAATAGAAATAGGAATATTGAGCCCCTTTAACGTTTTCTTAAGGTTTTCTGTTTAATTTTTTCAGAAAACTAAGTCTTCTTGATAATTATTAAAAAATTAAGTGACGACTCAAACAAGTATCAAAAACATTAAAAACAAAAATTTCAAAATAAAATAGAATGGTGAATCTGGTGGGGATTTGACGGATTCTAACCTTCAGATCCCTAGGCCTACCCTTGGCACAAAAGGCCACAAGCATGATAAGGACGCGATATATGTGTTTTCGACTATTTATATGATGTGTTGCTCTGAATGAGGACTTTACTAACCCACTCCTTTCCAGAAATTTCCAAAAATATATACAAGTCAATAACTACAAAGTACGACCTATTTTTTTGAGTCTTGAGTTTCCCAACAAATAACAAATCTCATCACTAAATCCTAAAACAATGCTCAACCATCTCAAGAAAGGTGAGATCAGAACTGTGGACAAAGGGAACAGTATCCAGTCTGAACCAACCGAAGAGGAGATTATCGACATACGGTGGCAAGGGGGAAGCGCCTATTTAACATATTGTTTCCCCCTTAAAACACTGAATTGGAGAATGTTGAAGAAAGTTATGAGGAAGTGATTGACCACAAACCTTTTCTTCAAGGACGTAAAACAGAAGGGGACAATAAAGTCACTCTCGAAGCATATAAACAAGAATACAAAATTAGGATGGAAGCCATTCCTTGTGCCCTCATTTTTTAGCACTATTGATCTAGGCATATGTTGAGGCCCGTCGAAAGGGTCCGCAGAATCCTTACCCGACCATAGTTTAGATAAGGGAAAAGGAGTAATGGGGAACAACAACAATGAAATTAGTCTTACTGACATTGTGGTGGCTCAACCCATTATAGAGGATCAGAATGAACTAATTATGCAGCTAATGTAGCAGATTGCCAAAACGAGAGAGGAAATCAAAAGAAGACAGGATTTTCCTCCACCAGGTTTTACTGCCAATGTTGCGCCAGATGGAAGGCCTCCACTGTACTTTCCTTCTACAAACATGGAGCAGGATCAGAACCCAGCATCTACTCCTGCTCAAAATCCATCAGTCATTTATTTAAGAACATAAAATCCTCAAAATGCCCTTCATTAAGCCTCTCCAATGTCACACCCCTGTTTTAGACCCACTATGAGACCGACGTTGTTAACTCTCATAGTTTGCAGACAAGCATCTTCTTAGATTTCATCACAATCATACAATTAAATTTAGCAAAAACATGAAATTTTTTTACTATTCTGAAGTGTACTTAGACTTCATATAATTTCTGCGTAAGAGTGATACACTAATAGCTCAAAATTGACAACAATCAACTTACAGATTGAACAATTGAAATGAAGAATTCATAATATCACTAATAGTTGCCAAACCTGCCTTAATACAGAAGCTCGAAAAAATGTTTGAAAGGAAACACTAGGGACAATATCCACTAACTATGTCTAATCTACTAAAGCTAGAGAATAAAGCGAAGGCAGCCTCAAACTTAAGAGGACCTACCAATGTCTGGAGTTACTAGTCCAAACAACATGAACTGATATTCAGTCTTCTTCAAGGACCTGCACCTATAAAAATAATACTTTTATATGGGTTAGTACACACTTGTATAAAGTATGGGTGTATGCACATAAACACATAAATACTATGCATGATCAAGGAAAGCTCTTCCTGGAACAACATGCCATTTTTGGAAAGTGAAAAGATCAAGATCTCATAGAGAGGTCAATTCTAAATCATTCTAGTTCGAGAAATACGCCACTAACGGCCCTCGAATTGCATAAATCATCTTAGAGAGTAGAATCAAGGGAGGCACAGATTTGTACTCACAATCTTGAAGAATAAAATCACCTTTTTCCAAAAAAAAAAGTCATTTCATTGTCCTAATTCGTTATTTATGCATCATGCTATTAATATGATGTACTTACAGCATTTAAAAAACACAACTCATTTTCTATATGAACATAAGACCATGGAATAATGAACAAAATTTTAAAACAACTCAAGCAAAATTTAATTTTTTTCCTCCCCTTAGGTCGAGAGCTCCCTCTCCCATTCTTAATTTATTTTTCTGTCTTTTCTTCTTTTTATAGTGTAGTTCAATGATCTCCTTTGATCCTATGTTTTACTTACGAGTGCAATGATTCATTGTAGTCCCATTTCTAATATGAATCAAGTAAGTATTCCAAAAGACTAAGGATGTGATTTGGCTACCGTACTCACAAGTCATTCTTTCCATTCTTGTTAAATATATAATCCAATCTTTATGGGCTATGCCCATTATTCTATCATTTGCATAATATGAAGATGTTGGGGCATATATTCATACTCAAATTTATGAGTCATTATGTTTTTCTCCCTTTATTGGCATAAGACAATAACAGTTAAGACTTCATTCTTATTAAACACTGATGATTTAATATACTTATCCTTTGCTTACGTAGTTCTCTTTGAACTTACTTCTTTTTCTTAGATCTCATGTTCACTTTGAACATGGTAGGTTAACTTAGGATATTCTTTTAAGACTTCCAATGGGATCTTTATGTGCAATGACTAAGAATGACTTACATCATTACTTAGTTTAACCTCACCCATTGGTCATCCTATCCGAACACCCCTCATCTTCCTAGTTCTTTCTTTCTTTCTTTATTACTTTCTTAATGAAATATTTAGCACTTAACTGACATAGATCATGTGAGATAACATGAAATCTAGTGTCTTCCCCTCACTTAAAAGAGGTGGTTCACTGGCTAAACTGAAACCGAATACTTCCTAGCTTTCTTAGGTGGATCCACTAGCTAGTAGCCTATGCTGGCGACATAGTTCAAAGACTAGGAGAATTTGGACATACTTATCCATCTTGGTGGTAGTCTCATCTCATGAGGCTTTCATGTTGTTGCAGAAGCTCATTACTAGTCTATTGAATCTTAGATCAATTTTTCATACTTAAAAACTTTTAGAGTTGACTCATACATTATGGAAGCTCGCTTCTAGTATAAGGTATGCTTAGCTCAATGGATGACTTTTCATCCCTGTCTATACATGATGATTGTGAACTTAAAACTACACTATCATTATGGTGTGAATGAGACTTGTCTCACGATTTCTAGCACCCTCGTATGTGAGTATCTTTAACATAATAGTTTAGGTGCAAGTGGGGTGAGGTTGGAGAGTGCTCCGGATGGGGGTGTCGTAGTTCATTATAACTCCGAGTCATCGTTAGTGGTCGAGGTGAAGTCCAACCAACACCTTGACTTAGCCTTGATGGAGTTTAAAGAATCGATTCTTAGCAAGTTGAATGAGTCTTTCTCCAAAAAGGTTTGGGAACTAGGGTGAAATTGAGTATCGCTTTTCATCCTCAAAGGTATGGTCAAGAAGAACACACTATTCAAACCTTGGAGGATATTTTACAGATTGCATTATTAATTTTAAAGGAAATTAGGATAAGTACTTGCCGTTGGTGGAGTATGGTAGGAGCTGTAGGTCTTCTAGAGGGTGGTTTGATGTTGGTGAGTGATCGATTCTTTTTCCCAACTTGATTTATTAGACTTTGTAAAAGGATCATGTCATAAGGAACCCATTGCAAATAACCTATTGTCGGCAAAAGTCTTATGCCGATATAGGAGAAGGGATTTGGAGTTTGAAGAAGGTGATCAGGTGTATTTAAAAATTTCTCCAATGAAAATGGGTGGTAAGGTTTGGCGAGAAATGAAAATTGAGTCCTCGTTATGTGGGTCCCTATGAAATATTGCTATGGGTTGGTAAGGTTGCCTATGAATTGAAGCTTCCTAAAATTTTGGCTTTGGTTCATCCGGTTATCCTTGTTTCTATGTTGAAAAAGTGTATCGCTAATCCCGAGTCCATTATTCCTACTAAGGGTCTTGGTGTCAAGGATAACCTTTCTTATGAGGAAGTCTCCGTTCAAATTCTTTATAGGCAAGTCAAGAAGTTTAGGAATAAAGAAGTGATTTTTGTGAAAGTGTTATGGAAAAATTAGCCAATTGACGGTGCTACATAGGATGTCGAGGTGGATATGAAATCCCGTTATCCTCATCTTATTTGAGAATTAAGGTTATCCTTCCTTTTAATTATATAATTATGACAAAGATTTGTGTTTCTTGCTTTTAAGTAAAATGTTGCAAAAATGACAATTTTTTAAAAAAACCTCACAGTAAGTGTTACGTGATGTCACTGTAGTGTTGCTATTAAAAACATGAAATTTTGCTTTTTGCTTTCTTTAAGTTTTGTTTTGTATTTTGATATGGTGAGTCTTCACTGAATGATAGGTAGCATATTGTTAAGTTGAACTTTGTTCTAATTGACTCATATGATGTATGTTGAGCTCATAAATGTTGTGAGAAGAAAATGCCTCATGAGTAAGTCTTTTGAGACTAAGGTGTAGTAATATGAGTTTTGATATTTGCTTCGATGAGGTGATATGATTTTTTGTTAATTTGATATTGTTTATTGGTTGGGCTGCTAGTCTTTGGTCTATTCCTTCCTTTAAAAGAGTTTTTGTGTCATTCGAGGACGAATGTTCCTAGGTGGGGGGGGGGGGATAATGTAACCCCTTGAAAATCAAAGATTCATAGAAAGGCCTAACATAGGTGTCATAAATTCTAAACACTGTTTCTAAGTCCATTTTTAATGAATGTAGTTTATTTAAAAGGCTTAAGAACCAAATGTCCAAAAACGTCCGGTAAGTTGGTTGTAAGAGGTGTTAGTGTGCCTTAGAATTTTTACTAGCTTTTAGAAGTCGAAAATGGACAAAAATGAGTGGAAAGGTAGATAATGGGTGTTTGGAGTGGTTTCATGATTGAAACGTCGGGGAATGACTCCCCAAGGACCAACCAAGGGCCCTCGAGGAGAACCCCTACAGTTTGATGCAGCACTGACTGGTAGTGTGCATCGATGGGGCAGACAACGATCAGTAAGTGGCCCAACGAAGCATCTAAGCCCATCGTCGTCTCTCACTTACAAATATTGTGAACGCCTTTGTTTATCTAGCTACTGTTACACTCGGCGGAAGGGGACGACAAGGCGTCATGGGCTTGATAGGGAGTTGAGGCCACTGTCATCCCATACTTAGAAAAATTGGAGGAAGCCTCGCCTGCAAATTCTATGATAAAGATGACAGAAGTGCAGGACGGAGTGGGGGCTTTTTGTCGACCCACCGATGGACCATCGACAGGGCCTCGTCGGTGAGGGTCAAATTTCATTCATGGATTTTAATGATTTCATTTAAATTAATTAAATTGTTTAGGGCTTAGTTAGTGATTTAAGGCAAACTAATTATATTAATTAAGCTCCTCTATAAATACCCTTAACCCTCATTAACCAAAAGAAAACTCTCAAAATAAACTCTGTTCCTTCTCTCTTATTTGTCTCTCTAGAAGAACCAACCATTGAAGGCTAGCAAGACCTTTGGTTTGGGGGTTGAAACAGACTCGATTCTTTATCAAATTGTTGAGAGACATTATGTTATGGGTTCTATTCACCTTTGAGATCCTTTCCTAAAAGGGTTCCTTCAAAATGGATTCCAAAAAGTTGAGTTTTCGTATGGGTTCATTAAATTATGAAATTGAAGGTATGGATTGAGTTGTTGGTGGATTCTTGGGTTTATATTGACTATATTTACATGTAATTCAACTTCTTTATAAAAATTATTGATTGTTTGGTCAAATTGATGATCATGATCCTTTATCCCTAACCCTAGATAGTGATATTGATCTATGTTGTATGTTGATCATCCAGTGGAGTTAGTTGTTGATTAGATTACTATCCTATGATGCTATAATGGTTGAATTAATAGGAACTCTAGGCCTATCATTCTAGTTCTTGATATGTAATATAGGTTATGAATTGTAATGTGAAAGTAGCGTATGTATCTTGTCTCAAGTTATGATCTAAACATAAATTATATTATAGAGATGCAATTGGCCTTGTTATTCTACTGATTTTAATTGTGTGATGATGTTAATCCCCATGTTAGGTTGATGTTTGGTTTTATAGTAAGGCCTTGATGGTAAACAATGAGAAAGACTTGTTATGTCTTAAAATATCTATCTTTATGTCCGAGTATGATTAATTGTTGTTAAGCTATGACAATACGTTGGAGTATGCCTTATATTAAGATTATAGGATGGTATGATGTTTAATTGAAATGTCTTGACTATCTTATGAGTTAGATAAAAGTTATGTGATATAAGGATGTTGAAGACTATCAATGTGCCTTAATATGTTATGAAATGCTAAAGTGTTAACCTAACTTATATGGATTGTGATGAAAGGGCTGAAATTCTAACCATTCTTATTGAGCTATTGATGATGATGATTATACAAGGGTTATACCCTATGACCAAAACTATGTAATGACTACAACAAGACTAAAGGTATTTCAACAAAGGGACCTCTCTTAAAAGCGAGTGAGCTTGTATGTGAGGGGGTGACATCTTCTTATATAAAGAAGGTAGGGTTCACTAAAGTCCTCACAGGGTGGATAGCCTCATGATATAAGGTAGGGTGTAGAGTTGATATTTGCATGATTTATTCTCCAATCTCCATAAACTATGTTTCGACGATTGGATATAATCTAGTGGTCCACCTATATAGCTACGTTTATGTTAGGTTCTACCTTATCGGTAGACCACCTTTCATCGGTGTAAGATTTCATGACAGTATCTCGATTAAGTCAAGAGTTCTTTAAACTAAACGATGAATGAAGTATAGACTCATGAAGTGACTTGAGTGGTTCAACTTTAGCTTAGGTAGGGGTATGGGACTCTACCTACGCCTTGCACTAGTTCGCTTGGAAAGAAGCTTTGAGAACCTAATATTATGTATATAAATGATGATACAAAATAAATGACTTTATATGTTGAATAAGAGGCCTATGAATAGGAAACTTGGTTATCATTGTTAAACAAAGAATAATATATGAGATGGAAGACTATGCTATGTGAGGTAAATTGTTAATTATGATCTTTGGTGGGTTACTTGATTAAGTAGGGTTATGGGGCTTTGCTTGCTCATTGCACTTGTGGCTTCTCAAGGATTATAGTTAGTTTGTTTGCTTTGTTATTTACGTGGTTTACTCTTATTCATGTTTGTGATATAATTATGCGATGATAGAGTAACATAAGATTATGGGTTTAGTATGATGACATGCATATGGTATAATTAATTTGTTTAGTATGTTTTAAGGATTGGCTTAAATAACATGATTTCATTAAATGTCCCTTCTAACATACTTTGTTGGTATTTGTGCATATGGTCTCATACTTAGTACAGGTGGCATACTAACCCCATCTTCTCACCATATCCCAAACATTTTAGGTTCCAGTCGTTGAAGTTTATTTGAGGTGATTTGAAGGAAGACTTGGATATTTTACCTCCAAGTGGTAGGTTTTCATTTTCCCCGAGGACGATGCCCATATTCTCTTTGCGAAATTACTTAGTTACTACAACTTTTGTATTGACGCCATTTCTTATGTGAGACAAAGTTGTATAAACCCTATACGTGGCTTACTTTTATTGATGTAGGACTATTCCCAAGCTATTGTCCTCGTTTAGCTGGTTTATGCGATGAGACGAATTTATGACTCTATTTCTTTACTGTATATGTGTGTGAAATAAAAGTAGAAGACTATGTATTCTTCTTTTACGAATGAGTCTATGTATAGTCAATATTATTATGATTATGTGTATGTAGAGGTCTTTGTAAACCTCCGATTAAGACTAAGAGGCTTGTCTTAGTCCTCAAAGAGGACGACGACGTCGGTTATGTCTAGGGGGTAAACCCAGATGTGACACCTAGTCAATAACTTCCATTGTCGATTTTACTTTAAGGAACCTATATCCTTAACTGACATAGCCCATGTGATGATAAACATGGAATCTCGTGTCATGAAACTTCACACCGATAAAGGGTGGTCTAGCGGCAAAAGTAGAACCCATCATAAACATAGATTTCTAGGTTGATCAATTAGCTAGTATCCTATGGTGGAAAGATAGTTTATGGAACTTGGGGGGATTCATGGAAATATCTACTCTACACACTATGTTGGGTCATGAGGCTATCCACCCCATGAGATTTATAGTAGACCTACCTTCCCACATCGGAAAGGGACACACACTCATATACAAATTCACTTGGTGCTAAGCCAAGTTACCTTTATTCTAAAAGCCTTTATTTACATTTATTTATAAAAACATACGCTTAGGAGAGTCATCCACTCATATGCTTAGCTCATAGGTCAAAGATGAAAATTCATCAACCGAAATCATGTGTGAATATCCTTTCACATGGACATAACTTATGTATTAGCACTATATAGTTTAGCATACACTTGAGCACATCTTTCAAGGCTCCTCTATTGACTATATCATAATTCATGTGTATAAATGTATTCATATATGTGGGCAAACCTTTCACATTCAACACAATGTCATATATGTTCAAATATCAATGCATGAGTCTATAGGCATAACTATATGAGCAATCCTTTCACATACCTACTAAGACACTATGCACATTCACACCTTATTATATCAAATACATCATATTCATAACATGCTCATATATTCATCTTTCATATACATAGAAACCATGCCTAGGAACTATCATATCAAGATACACAGGTGCAGTGTATAGACAAGGTCCCATACCGTTTCCCATACTAGGACACCTATCAAGTAGACCTATCAAGGAAAACATAACATACTTAACATAGATATACTTTACATGCATAGTAGTGGACACTAGTGAATATGAGAACTACCTTTCATTTAGATACAATGGCCTATACTACTTGAAACATGCATGTAAGTAAGAGTGTGTGTACAATGACCAACATGATCACATAGTGGCTATCAATTACTCCTTGAGTAAGCCATCCTCTTAGACCACATTATACTTCGAATAACAGACCACACAACACATAATAGCATAGGAAGCAAGATAATAAAAACATTATATCAAAGGCTCCTAACTTTAGCTATTTACACTTTCATATGAGGGGTATATGGGTAGGGCATACTAACCATTTTAACACAACAATGGAAGAACCTATGAAATACCCTAACACGAATATACACATGATCATACAATAGTCACACAGCTTAGATTACAATTAGATAGGAAAATAGGCACAATTACTCATAAGGTGATCATCTAAATCTCTAAATCATATATTCATCAATTTTCCTTAAAGGCCATGGTCAACACATATATAATTAAAATAAAGTAAACACCGCCACCATATATGGACCATACCACACATTGCCTTACAAGGATTCATCAACATTACTATAAAGAAATCGATAAGTGGAAGAGAAGAGAGAATAAACATTCTTACCAATTTCTCACCCTTTGATCATCATTGATAAATACACCTTATTCATCAATAAAACACATATATGGAAGTATCTAATTGTACTTCAAACATATAAGAAACCATGTACAAGTCTCTACAATATTATACTATAACATAATACAACACATCAACATACTAGGAAAGTAGAATAACATAGATCATTAGATAATTTCCCTTGCATTAATTCAAATCATATTTCATACATATTATGAGTCTAAGGCAGTAGCTAAACCTACATTTAACCATATTGAAATCGTAATTACATACCCTCAAGATTAAGGTTACAACATAGGTATTTAGGCTTATCAATTTGCTAGAGTATAGAAGACTTTACCAATACTATGAACTCTCTAAGGCTTTGATCATAATTCATATTTTATTAACAATACAATCCTTACTAAGTAGATAATTTTGTAGGAAATGAAGAATAAACCATGATTGATATTGTAACAACTCAAGATCCATCACGCATTATATCACCCTAATAGAGTAGCTACAAAAGTTCATACACAATCACAACTCTACACAACCGATCTCACAATCGTCTTCAAGGCAACATGTACAAACATAGGCTATTCATGTTCAAATCTTCATATATTTATCATCATTGAATTATAATCATAAATTCACCATAAATTAACATAAATAACTATAAACACAAGCAATTCAATGTAAGAAATTCATAATCAAATAAGAACAGTCCATGATCACAAAGCCCATGCAAGAGCAAAACCAATTTTAGAAGGAACATGGCTTCATCATGCAATTGGAGTGAAATAACGCTCAATAATTGTACCAACTTCAATTCATAATGAATTAATCATTAAAAACATTTTGAGAAAGAACCCATGGCCAGATTGGACGATTGGAAACTTGATCATAAGGTTTCTTTGAAAAACAAGAAGAAGAACTCTTCAAGTGAAAGGTTACTTGAAGATGAAGTATTGCCATAACTTTGTATAGTTGAAAAACACTTAAACCTAATGATTCATCCATGGAAAACTCAGCTTGAATAATTTTTTTAGCTGTACCAATAATTGTGGTTTCTAGAGAGATTATTTTTGGAGGGAATAGTTGATTTTAGAATCGGTTGATCACGTTTTGGATGAGTTATATACTCCCAAAATAACTTAGAGAACCCATTAATAATCACGTTAATACATGGGGTTAATTTCCCATTCACCCCTTTAATTAACAGCACGCAGGATGCCAGTTGCAGGTCACCTGCGACGAAAGTAGTGACGGGGTGTCGTGGCCTTGACGGGCCGTGCCAAGCCTCCGTCTTTGGGTACATAGCCAAATATTGGCTTGATACCTGCCCAAGTCAAGTCCCCATCGATAAGACATAATTGACGGGCCGTTGGTGGACCAAGATCCGTCATTGGGTCCGATAATGGACACTGCCCAAGCAATGTATTAGGCAGCTTTGGGTCCTTCTTTTGGGGCCTCTTGTGGGGCCCTGTAAAAGTCGTACCCAGGAGTTTCCAACGTGATTCAAAACTTAACAAGTTATAGACCTTACACATAAATTTTATCCAACGCAAACATCTATAAGACCTCTAAACAGCCTTGGCCCCAGCATGACATCCGATGAACATCTCAAGGGCTATCTTTCGAACGCCTTGGACGTTCTTCGGATTTCGACCTCCAAACATCATGAAACTTCATATAAAAACATTAAGAACCATTTAAAAACATTTCAAGACCTATTATTCTCGTTTTATACAGACATAATCATGCATAGACACATAAGGCACATAATCGACTAGTCGTCGAACTTCTTGGTCGTCCCTTGATGTTTGACTTCCAAATCACTTAAAACTTTTCACACTGACAATAAACCATAAAATAATACATTTTATAACATTATAACATCATGAAACACCCATAAAATCATAAAACCACATATTAGGCCTCTAGGTGACTTAGTCATCGAACGTCTTAGTCGTCCCTTAACATTCGACCTTCAATATCTCTAATATTATAGCTAATTCCCATATAGTATATTTCAAACATATTAAGGAAATTATAAATTTAACAAAAATATGTTAAGATCTAGAAATATTTTCGTATTTTTGGGGTCTTACAGTGCAGGCCATGAACGATATCTTCAGCTGTTGGCAGATGCTTTCAAACAATGGCTGATGTTGCATGCCTTGGAAGATTTCGCCTATTTTTTGTATGCATCGTTATCCATATGGGAATGTCCAATCTAGGCAGTCCATGATCGATGACGACTAACATTTTCGGCGTGCGCATGCCACAACCGATGTCGCATAACTTATTAACACATGCAATATCTGATGTGTGCAGTCTATGATCGATGTCACATGTCGTTGTGAAAACATCACATTTTTATTCGTCTAGGCCTTGGAAAATGTTGCTTGACGTCTGCAGAAGTTATTTTCCACATGCACACATGTTACGCTATTGCTTGTAGGCCATGACCGATATCGTTTGCCAATGGCTGATATGCACAGGCCATGACCTTTGTCGCCCTGTCAATGAGCAGATAACTCGTTTGATGTGTCAAGCCCTTGGACGATGTCCCATTACATTTGTGGTCGTCGTTTGCGATATGTGCACTTCCGATATGTGTAGGCCATGACCGATGTCAGTTGTCGTTGGTGGATGTGTGCATGCCATGACTGTTGTCGCCCAGTGGATGCACACATGCAACATTTGATGAGTCCAAACCATGATCGATGACTCCTGCTGTTGTGCACACACCATATTTTATGCGTGGAGGGCTTGGCAGATTTCTCGAGACACTACAGACATTGTTTTCCAGAAGTGCATATGGTATGTCTAATGTGTGCAGGCCATGACCAATGTCACCAGCCGATGCACAAACACCACGTTTGATGAATTTAGGCCTTTGCTGATGTCACCTAATGCTTGCAAACATCATTTTCCATATGTACACATGTTACACCATTGCGTGCATGCCATGACAATTGTCATCTGCCATTGTCCGTGCGTTCAAGACATGACATATATCGCTACGTCGATGTGCATACACCACATTTGATGCGTGCGGGACTTCGAGGATGTCATTTGATGGTTGTGCATGTTATTTTCCATATGCGCATGCCCGATGCTTGCGAGTCATTACCGATGTCTGTTGTCATTCACCTATGCACATGTATGATCCCCACATGCTATATGTCCTTTGTGTGGCCCACATGGAGCTCTTCATTCTGTTGCATTAATTCTTACTTTTATGAGTAGCCATCATTTTTCCAATGATAATGAACATGTACAACCCATATATGTACATTCTAAATTACAAACACAAATTTTTTTTTTTTTATCATAAATAACTTTTATATATAAAAATATATACTTTTTAAGCATTTTTATGAAAAAATTTTTCAACAAATCATGAATATTAGTAATTAATTAACAAATAGAATTAATATGATACAAATATAAAATTAACGAAAAAAATTCACAAATAAATAGAGTAACATTAAATTCAACAATTTTAATATTTTTTGTATTTTTTTATTTTTTGGAGCATATCACGAGAATGAGTAATTAATTTATAAAAAATAGGCAAAATATGTGAAAAATATAAAATTAACACAAAAAATTCACAAATAAATATAGTTACCTGAAATTCAACAATTTTAACAATATTTTTGAATACTTATTTTTCGTCAAATCCCCAAAATG
Source organism: Solanum chilense (assembly GCA_032847665.1). Taxonomy (NCBI): domain Eukaryota; kingdom Viridiplantae; phylum Streptophyta; class Magnoliopsida; order Solanales; family Solanaceae; genus Solanum; species Solanum chilense. The sequence continues at coordinate 8,829,812 of CM064964.1, forward strand.
AGTAATTAATTAATTAAAAATAAGAACAATATGATAAAATTATAAAATTTACGCCAAAAATTCACATATTATTATAGTAACCTTAAATTCAACAATTTCAAATTAATTTTGTATAATTAATTTTCTCCCGGCAAATCCCAAAAATATGCTTAATTAATTAATGAAAAATAGAAAAATTATGGAAAATAAATATTAAACTCTGTCAAAAATAAACAAATAAATATAGTAACCTTAAGGTCCTTTATTTAAACAATGCGATCATGCTAAATTCGACGCCCCCAAATCGAAGTATATAGGACACAAATGATGCATCCAAACAAAGTTTGAAGTTGGAAATATGATGTCTGTATTCTAAATATGATGAACGAAGCCCACGTTTAACATAAGCAAATGCTTGTACGCAGGCCACATTTGATGTTTGTTTAATATTTTGTGCAGGCCAAGGTCGGTGGAAGCAGGCCATGTCCGACATAGCTAATAGTTGTTATTAGGAAATGGGCGATGGCGGCAGGCCACACCAAATGTTTGTTAAACGATGTTTGTAGGCCACGGTGAAGGCGAATAAGTAATGTGCACAATGCGGGATTCCACTATCTACGTTGACTGAGAAAAATGAATATGCCACAACTGATGCCGGTACTACACGGTCAATGACTCCTCGCTGATGACGCATGTTATTCGGTGCCGTGCACATTCCACTTCAGATGCATGTAAAAATTGGTTGATGCTAAATGGGAGATGCAAGCACATGCAACATCTGATGCATACATGCCATGACCTGTGTCATCTACTTTGCGCTAATGTGTACAGGCCATGACCGATGTTGCCCGATCGATGCAGACATACAATATTTAATGCGTGCATGCCTTGGACGACGTCGCTTGACATTGTCTGATGCAAGTAGGGGATAGCCAATATCGCTCAGTCGATCCACACACACAACAATTAATGCTTCCAGGCCTTGGACGATGTCATATGACGCTGGCCAATGCGTGTAAGCCACAAAATATGTCTCATATCCGATGTGCACGCACCACGCTTGAAGCTTGCAGTCCTTGTATAGTACTGATGTCATTGGAAGACATCATTTGCCACTTGCACACACACTACGTCAGATGACGCCTAGCTTATGTGCCCACACCACATTTGATGCACGCATTACTTGGAAGATGTCTCCTGACACTAGCAAGTGTCGTCTTCCAAATACACACATGCTATGCTTGATTCATCTAGGCCATGACCGTTGTCTTTTTTTTTGGCTGAGGAGCGCACACAGATATTGATGTCGCCCATCAGTTGTGAAAACACCACAACTGATGCTTTTTGGTCTTGGTCGATGTCATATGACATTGGTGGAAAAGAATAGGCCACGAAAGATGTCGGCCAACCGATGTGCACATGTCATGCTTTAATCTTACAGGTATTAGCTGATGCTGATACCATTTAATGACGTCATTTTCCACTTGCGCACATGATACGTCCGAAGCCTACATAATGACCTATGACGCCTGATAGATATGCGCACACCACAATCAATATGTGCACATCATTTCCATATACACACATGTTACGCCCCATGTGTTTAGGCCATGACTTATGTCTTCTGTTTGTTAACCGATGCATGAATGTGTGTATGCCTTGGACGATGTCGTTTGATGTTGGTAGACGTTGTTAGCTATATGCGCACGTCACATGCATGCAGGTCATGACCGATGACCACTGCGTTGTCGATGCGTGCGTGCCAGAATTGAGGTTGCCAAGCTGTTTAGCACATGCAACATCTGATGCATGTAGGCCATGATGGATGTTGCCTCTCGTTGTGCACATACCACGTTTTGTGCGTGCAGGCCTTGGAAGATGTTGCCAGACATTGGCATCCGTCATTTTCCATATATGCATAATCTAGCCCGATGCGTTCAGGCCATGGTCGATGTCTTCTCTTGGTTAGCGATGCGCGCAGGTTATGATTGGTATCGCCTAGTCAATGCGCACGTACCATGTTTGATGCATGCATTTCTTGTATGATGTAACCTGATGTTGGTAGATTTTGTTATCCATATGCATACGCGATGCACGAAGTCCATGACTGATGATAGGTTGTATTGTCGACGTGTGTATGCCACGAGTGATGTCGCCAAAAATATTAGCACATGAAACATTTGATGCATACAGGACATAACCGATGTCGCTAAGCAAATGTGCACATTCCTCGACTGATATAGCCCAACTGATGCGCACATTCTGTGTTTAATGCGTGAAGGACTTGGAAAAGGTCATCTGACGGAAGCCGATGCTCCTAGGCCATGACCGATGTTGCCCTAACGGTTTGCACGCGCCATGGGTGATGCATGAAGTCCTTGGATTTTTGTTTCGCCATTGGAAAATGCCTTTTGCCACATTTCAATAAGATGTGTCTGAAGCGTTTAGGTCATGATCGATGTGACCTAGATGATGCACACACACCACATTTGATGCGTTCATGCCTTAACTGATGTCTCATGACCACCGAACATACCCCATGAGGGGCACCTGACTTAGACAAACTCACCCCAACAAGAATTGCCCTATAATTCGTCCCACAACTCTTTCAATTCGCGAAACACTTAGGCGATGAACAATGTGTTTTCTTAGAGGGAATTAGCAGGGAGTCGTGAAATTATTTTCTCAGATCAAATCTAACTTAATCAAGGTTCAAGGGCTATATGCATCGATTTAAGAAAACAAGGGATACATAATATTCAAAAACCAAAGAGATTCCATCATGACAATCAAAAAATATAATGGGGAGATTTCTAGGGTTATTGAAGAAAAATCGCCAGATACTCGATCTTAATTTCGGAAAACATCAAAGAATATTCATGGAGATTTACACACTAGGATTACTCCCCTGATGAAGGGGTAGACCTCGCACCGATTTCAAATAGAATCAATGGCCGAATTGCTGGCAACCAGCTTTCCAGCGTACGAGCTACATAACTAAGAAAAAACATGGATGAAGACACTAATTGGAACAATCTATGGAGCATGAGAATCACCTTACCAACATTTCAGCTCATCTAGATCAGGAAAAAACTTAAAATGAAATTCATTTGAGTAAAGAGAAATCTTTGAGCAACCAACCGATGGAAGGGGTTGATATGGGAAGTTCTTCACACTTTTCATTTGGTGTTAAACGAGTGGAGGCAGTACCAAGCAATGATCCAACACCAATTACAAGTAAAGGCAAGGAGGTGCTAAAAATTCTCAGAACAAAGCACAGGAACATAATCAACCTGATTGAGTGATGCAGAACACTAATCGAAACGTGAAAAGCAATTGCAACGGTGTGTCTTCACCTCATATTTGTACTCCTAATCATCATCATAATGATAATAGTGTTGTCCATGAATATGTTAATTCCATGGGAAAGATAGCTGGCTTAATTATTGAACAGGTATAAGGCAAAGCATAAACAATTTAGAACAACAATTTAGCTAGAACCAAGGTATTGTCATGGAGAGTTTGAAATATTTTAAACAGACCATTACCAATGATATGGAAGCATCTACCATAAAGACTTCCCTAAATATCTAGAAATTTTCATAAACCAACTCTTCCTCTACTGAAAGACCAACAGAACAGTTCTCTCATAAATCCAAACGAAGCTACCAATATCAAGTTACTCAATCCAATTCCCCAGACAAAGTGAGTAAAACAGCTCCCTATACATTAGTCAAAACTTTGACTTCTAAATTAAGAATATACATGTTGCTCAAACCCCCATCATTGTAATAAACACTCCTAGACAAAGAACCAAACAATGGTGCCTGGCTGTGATCTATGATATGAATGATTATATGCAAACTCTGACAATAGACTGTAAATACATTTTTGTTGGGAAGTTCACTAATACTATGAAAAAGATGGAACTTATTAGAAAGAGTTTCATTCAACATACTCAATTAAGTAGGGGGTCAATATTGCACACTATAACTCAAGGCATGTGTTTATTGATCTACTAAATGAACTGGACTATAACACATCATGCATAAAATAGAAAATGACCATTGAGGTTAACCTCATGAGAATACAAGCATGAACTCCCACTTTCAGCCCAGAAGAAGAAACTCCCATAGTTCCAGTGGGTGCTATTGTTAGGTTTACCTTGACACTTCTTTAAGAAACCTTTTCTTACTCCTTTGTTACAAACAGTTGTTATAGTCTTATATTTAGACACAAACTCTACATAAAGATCCAAGGAAGGAATGGAAAAGGCTAAACTGCATGTGGATTTAACTAATGCTAGGCCTAGACATGTGTGGATTGGACTAGATGATGATGACTTCACAATAGGACAATCGAAACTAATGAAATAATAAAATCTGCCCCCCATATGTGAGTATTGTAGACACGAACGAAATTATATAGAAGAGCGTAATTCCAAAATGAGGGATGATGAATATAGACACAGGAAAGAACAGGAGAATGAAAAGAAAAACAAAAATAAGAAAAATCAAAGAAAGAAAGATAAACAAAACAATCAAGAAAAGCCACCAAAATTTGGGCATCAACAACAACACAATAACATGGAAACAAAAAAAAACACAGCCATAGCAACAAAAAAAAGGAATGACAAACACAAATAAAGAAAATTCACGAAGATTAAGAGGAACGAACTCAAAATACAACATGGAAACCAACTACATCACTAAATCACACAACAAAAGGAATGCCTCAGCCAGTAGCTCAACAGACAACTTACCCTTCTATTTCACATCACAATGCTTTCACTAACTTGAATGGACAGGAAATACACAATATAATAGGTGAAGAATCAACTAGCAAAGAATAATAAGCAGCACAAAAACCTCAAAAGAAAAACACTCCATGAATTTACAAAAGAATGCATGAAGGTGAGAACAATTCCAAAACCTCGAGTACAATAGCTATAAAACTCAACTCCAATAGACCTTATATATGCATTCCTGAGACTGGTTAATTTGAAGGAGGGATGGATAGGGGAAGTCAGGAAAACCATACTAATTTGTAGGATGCGATAACCAAAGGGAGGAGTTTGCCTCATGTTTTATACAAGGGGGTTAACACAAACCAAAACCCAGACCTTAGAGACCCTGTTAACAAAAAAACACAGCAACGACAATTGAAACAACAACAGATTCAACACCCACCTCAGACTAAAGGTAAAAGACAACATAACACTATAAAAGCAAGAAAAAACAACACCAAGAAAATGGCCTTCATAATAAACATAGGAAGGCTTCCATGGAAGAAGATATGGGAAACAAAACAAGTACTAGTAAGCCTGAAAATACTCCCAAGATAAAAAAAAATAAGCCTAGCAAATTATAGAGGGATGTAGCTAAAAGAAGACTGAGAAAACAACAGGAAAGTGAGCAAGAAAGGGAGCAGGAAGGGGGGCGAGTGGAAGAACCATGCACTAAATTCATTTTTTGTAAATGACCATCAGGGTGTGGACATCCCCCCTTTACAAGATCAATATATGACTCCACCACCTACGGATTATCCAGATAAGAGACAACAGTTTTTTCAACTCAACACTGCACCTATTATATTTGAACATAAAGTTTATAATTCTGAAGATGACCTTGACAGAGACAACCAATCTTTATAAGACCTTGATGATGATTATGAGACTAGTGAAGCTTTAATCAAAGCTTTCAGTCCTCCTAATGATCAAGCTCTTGAAGGTGAGATCCAATAAGTTACTCAAAATCAATGTCTATCTCAAAGAGGGTTTCAATATGACAGATTCCATTTCAACAATAAGGATATTAGCACTGTCACTGCAGGAAGACCAAATACTAGACTTTATTCCTCTAGATCATCTCAATGATTAAGCCAATCATATGGAATGTGAGAGGAATTAACACCTAAGTTGTTGTGGAAAGACTCAAAATGCTACAGAAAATACATCATCTCTCTATCATTGCAATATTGGGACCTTTTTCAGATAGTGTCAATGTTCAGAACTTTAAAACACAATTAGCAATGTAGAATGTTGTGAGCAATTGTAATGGAAAAATATGGTTATTGTGAAATGGTGATGTCGATTGTAAAATCATTGATGAAAATGAGCAACAAGTTACATGTGACATTATTCACAATGAGACACAAACACAGTTCACTACCACATTTGTCTATGCATAATGTAAGGTCATATCAAAAGACCTCACTAGGATATAATGATTCAATAGGCAAATAGGAACATTAAACCATGGTTCATGGTAGGAGATTTTAATGTTATAACTGCTTGGGAGGATACAATTGGAGGGGTACCATACAACATGAAAAAAAGTTTTGAATTTATATCTATTATTGAAGCATGTGGTCTTCTGTACATAGGCTTTAGTGGTTAGAGATTTACTTGGTCCAACAAGAGGGGTATCTACCACAAAATTTGGAAGAGCTTAGATAGGGCTCTTGCGAATGATGCTTGGCTTGAAGTCATGCCTCAAACAACCATTACTCACTTATCTTCTACTAATTAAGATCATTATCCACTGCTAATGGAAATGATCTCAAACGAGGTTACTAACACCAAATACTTTAAATACCTCCACTTCTGGGTAGATAATCCTAACTTTCTAAATATTGTGAAGGCATGTTGGAAAAGATATACAGAGGGCAATAGTATGTGGAAATTCCATCAAAAGCTTAAAATATTATCCAACAGTCTGAGTTCTTTGTTGAAAAAAAAAATTGGTTTACATTTTATTGAAGGTTAAGGAGTATGAAGAAAAGGTAATAATGCTCAAGAAAACCTTTTCCTAGACAGGAATGAAAACAACAGAACCTCCCTCCATGAGCTTAATGCCAAATACATATAAAAAACATTAAACTGGAGGACTCCATCATGAAGCAAAAAACTCAGTTACAGTGGTTCAAATATGGAGCACAAATTCCACATAGTTTCATGCTCTGGTAAGGGGAAGAAGGAGAAAACTTTTGATTCACAGAATCATCAATGAAAATAGGGAGTGGTTATAAGGAGATAACAATATTGCTAAGGTTGCATGTGATCACTTTCAACAATCTTCACTGGTGATGATAGTGTGTCATTAATGAGGAGTCCTTGGATTGCATACCAAGGATGGTGAGCCAACAACAGAATGATAAATTTACCACTATCCCTAATATGGAAGAGTTGAAAGAAGAGGTTTCTCTATGAATCCCATCTCTGTTGTTGGAATGGATGGCATGAATGACTATTTGTTTTTAAAATGTTGGCATATCATCAAACAAGATCTCTTCGGAGTTATCCAAGATTTTTTTTGTGGCTAGAAAATTCCTAAGTAATTCGCCCATTCTTTTATGTTCCTGCTGCCTAAGGTAAGTAATCCCAACAAATTGACAAAATTCAGACATACAAGTCTAAGAAACTTCACCAGTATGATTATTTCTAAACTGATAAGCAATAGACTTAGTCCCATTCTACCTAGTTTGATATATCTCAATCAATCCGGATTGGTAAAAGGAAAAACATTTTTTAGAACATTATTTTCGCAAAAGAGATCATCACTTAGATTAAAAAGCCTAATATTTGTAGTAACGTCATTATTAAGCTGGATATGAAAAATCTTATGATAGAGTCTCATGGTTCTATATTTCTTTGGTCTTAATGAAAATTGGATTTGGGGAATTGTTCATTTAAATGGTGTGGAGAATCATGGCTTATAATTGGTATTCTATCATTATAAATGGTAAGTGGTATGGTCTCTTTCACTCACTAGAGGTCTCAAAAAAGTTGACCCTCTTTCACCTGCCCTATTTTTTTTTTATGTGTAGAGGTACTTTCAAGATCATTAAGTACAATCCACATAATCCACAGTTCCATGGTTTCTTCATGGAAATGAGAGGTCCCTGGGTGAACCACGTGAGCTTTACAAATAATATTATTCTATTCACCTCTGGAAGAATCAAGACTTTGGAACTCATAATGCAAATCATGAATGCTTATGAATACACATCTGGTCAGCTGATCAATGGTGACAAAATCCACTTCATGATAAACTCATATTCTTTTAACACTACAAGGGATAGAATTAGGAGAATCACCAGTTTCAAGCAGAAATGGGGCCCCTAACCTACCAAGAAGGTATTTTATTGTGGATAGACCTAGAATTATCTACTTTTTTGACCTTGTTTATAAAGTTTTTCGGAGGGATCACAGGCTTGCACACTAAAAAACTAATTAATGGAGGAAAACCATTGTTAATCAAGCATGCATTAAAATCCCTCCCCATCCACATCCTTTCAGCAGTAACAACTCCATCCACTGTCCTTAAACAGACCCAAATGCTCATGGCTGACTTTTTTTAGGGATGGATGAATGATAATAAGAAATATCACTGGTCTTCGTAGAACAACTTAAGTTTCCCTTATGCAGAAGGGGGGATTGGTATGAGGAATCTCCAAGATGTTTGCATGGCTTTTCAATACAAACAATGGTGGATCTTTAGGACTAAACACACGCTATAGGGAGAGTTATTGAAAGAAATATATTGTCAACGAACAATCTCTTTTAGCAAAAAATGGGAAACTGGAGATTCAATTACTTGGAAACATATGATGCAAAGCAGGATTAAGCCGAGCAACATACACTAGAGACTAAATTGTGGTTCATGCAATTTTTGGTGGGATAATTGTCTAGGATCTGGCCCTCTTGCGCAGTTCTCCCCCAATAGCAATATGTTCAGTAATAGTACAATAGCAAAATTTTGGTGTCAAGGCAAATCGAATGGGAACAAACTACTACAACAGGATCCAAGCTGTCAATTCGCAAGCATCCTAGCTATAGAATTGCCTCTTCACCAACATCTACCAGATCAGAGAGGTTGGAAGCTCAAATATAATAAAAATTCACATGCTCAACATCCTAGAATGAAATCAGGGATAAATAATATAAAACTCACTTTAACTCTTTTATTTGGTGTAAAAATATTCCTTCTAAATGCTCTTTTTTAGTTTCGAGAACTTATAGAGGAGAACCCCAACTAATGAAAAAAATAATCACTTTTGGCAAAGAACCAACAAATTGTTTTTGTTGTTGCAACTCAATAATGGACAATTTGTTGAATATGTATGGAGGAGTTTTGCAGCAGCTGGTGGAATCAACCCAGACCACAGTTCACTGCAACACCTCATCCTTCAATGGTGGACAACTACATACAAGAACGGGGCACATAGATTACTCCTTCAAGCCACACCTATCTTCATTTGTTGTAATCTCTGGAAGAAAAGATGTGCTAGCAAATATGAGGGAAAACCATCAAATATTAATTAGGGTTAAGTAGGATATAAACAAGGATAACTATAAACGATTGACAGCAACATTCCCCCAAGTTAAATGGCGTTCAACTTGGAAAGGTTTAATTCAACTAGGAAAAAATTGTGTCCACAATACAAAAGTAACTATGGTTACATGGAAAAAAAACTAGAAAAGTGGATCAAAATTAACACTGATGGTAGTGCACTTACCAACCCAGGGAAGATTCGAGCAGATGGAATCATAAGGGATCAAACTTGAACGATGGTGTTGGCTTTTGCAGTTCCTCTTGGTGAAGGTAGAAACAATCAAGCAGAACTTGTAGTTGCTTTTTTGGTTAGACCTGGGGGCTGCAAATGGGATATAGTCAAATTTTGCTGGAAATGGACTCACAACTTTTGGTGAACTGGCTCTCACATAAGACCAATCCTCCATGAAACATAAGGACACACGTGGAGAAGCTACAAATTCTTATAAATCAGATCCAAGAATTGAAGTGCAAACACATCTTCACATAAGCTAATTTTGTGGTTGATTATTTATCCAAACTCAGCACACAATAACCACTCTACAACTTTTCGTTGACACTCAATTACTACCAACAGAAACATACCAGTTAGACATTCAAGAGATGCCAAGTTTCAGAACGAGGAAGATCAAGAAAATCAAAGAACCGGATATACAAGGTTCTAACCCCTTTTAAACTTATCTATAACATTAAGTAGCTTCTTTGAATAGGTTAGGAAGCTATTTTTGAGTAGTAATTCTATAAAGGAAGGGTATACCTAGTTAACTTTCCTAGATTCTTGGTATCGAGAGGAATCTACTAATTTAGTTTCTTAGTTTGTTGGTTACCTTTTTTTTGTAAGGGGATGAGTTGACTTCCTTTGAAAACTTGACTCTGAACCACTATAGGCGGAACTAAGGTTTATGCCCCCTTCCTTGTACTTCTCTTTTATTATCAGGCCTGGGGTGTTGCTCAACCCCTACCCCACCAAGGGTTTATTCAACTAAAACAAAGGTACAGGTACTCATTTTTTTAATCATAAATAATATATATATATATATATATATATATATATATATATATATATATCAATATTTTCTTTTAATATATTTTTTTTTGAAAATCACGAGTATGATAATGAATGAATAAAAGTAGAAGTCATATGATAATAATATATAATTAACGCCAATAATTAACAAATAAATAGGGTAACCTTAAATTCAACAGTTTAAACAAATTTATTTTAATTTTGGTAGTTTGAGCAAATCTCGGGAATGAGTAATTAGTTCATAAGAAAATAGGAAAAATGTGATAAAATTATAATATTAACGCCAAAAATTCACAAATAAATATAGTTAGCTTAATTTTTGATTTTTGATTTTTTTTGTCAAATCCAAAAATGAATAATTAATTACTAATATAATAGGAAAAATATGAAAAAAATATAAAATTTACGCCCAAAATTCACACACACACACACACACACACACATACACACACACACACACACAAATATATATATATATATATATATATATATATATATATATATATATATATATATATATATATATATATCGTAACATTAAATTCAACAATTTCAACTATTTTTTTTTGAATAATTATTTTTCTCCCGGCAAATCCCAAAAAAAATTAAATATTAAATTAATAAAAAGTATAAAAATTTTGAAAAAAAATGAAACTAAAGCCAAAAATTCACAAATAAATAGAGTAACTTTAACTTCCTTTATTTCAACAATGCAGTCAAGTACCGTTCGACGTCCCCAAACCGATGTATGCTGGCCACAAACGCAGAATTAAAACATCATTTAACATCGAAATACCAATGTGTGTATGCTAAATATGATGCGGGAAGTCCAAACATTGGTTGAACAATGTTCGTAGGCCACACCCGAACAGGACTAAGTAATTGCACAATGCGGGAAGTCCACGGTCGACATCAGCTGAGGAAAGGGGATAGGACACCACTGATGCGGGTACTCCACTGCCAATGTCTCATGGTCAGTGATGCATGCATCTGCTTGACGTGCACATTCCACATCAGATGCATGTAAAAATTGATTGATGTTTGATGGAAGGCGCCAATTTTACCCAGCCGATGAGCACATGCCACGTGAGATGCATGCATGCCTTGACTAATATTACCTTTATGATGAGCACAAGACACGTTAGATGCGTGCAGGCCTTTGATGATGATGTTTGTCATTGGGCGACGTCGCTTGACCGATGCATGTAGGCCATGACCAATGTCGCCAAACCAATGTGCACATGCCACGACTGATGTTTCCCATATGATGTGCACACTCCAAGTTTGACGCTTGCACGTCTTTGCCGATGTCATATGATGTAGGACAATGCTCGCATGCCATGATCAATTACACCCTACCGATGCGCACATGCCATGGGTGATGCTTGCACACCTATGATGTTCTTGATGCCATTGGCAGGCATCATTTGCCACATGGTCACAAACTACGTCTTATGCATGTAGGCCATGACCGATGTCGCCTAGAAAATGAGCAGACACCACAGTTTATGCGTGCATGCTTTGACCAATGTTACCTTACATTAAAAGACATTGTTTGTCAATACAAGCACATGCAACATCTTATTCCGGCAAGCCATGCAAGATGTCATCAGCCTTTGGCCAATGCATGTAGGCCACGATTTATGTCACTCAATCCATGCGCACACACAATGTATGATGCTTGCATGCCTTGTACAATGTCTTCTTATATTTGTCGATGCCAGAAGGCAAAAATTGATATTGCCCTATTTATTCATACATGCCACAACTAATGCTTGCAAAACTTGGACGATTACACATGACGTCAGCCAATGTGTGTTGGCCACGAATAATATCGCCCATCATAAGTGCACATGCCACGCGTGAAGCTTGCACGCCTTAGATGGTGTTGATGCCATTGGAAGATGTCGTTTGCCACTTATGCACATGCCACGTCTGATGCTTGCCGTCCATGATCGATGACGCCTACCTTATCTGCACACACCACGTGCGATGGATGCCTTGGCAGATTTTACTAGACATTGACAGGCATCGTTTTCTACATACGCATATGCTATGCCCGATACGTGAAGGCCATGACCACTTTATTCTTTTGTTGGGCGATGCGTGCAGTCCACAAATAATTTCGCCCAGTCAATGTGAACATGCCATAACTGATGTTTGCACGCCTTCGAAGATGTCATATAACATTGGAAGATGCGTGTAGCCCACAAATGATGTCGCCCAGTTGATGCGCACACACCACGTTTCATGCATGCATACCTTTGAAAATGTCTCCTGACAATGGTAAGAGTCATTTTCCATATAAACACATGCTACACTCGATGCGTGTAGGCCATGAACATTGTCTTTTTCTGTTGGCAATGCGCTTGCCACGAATGATGTTTCCTAGTCAATGTGTATACGCCACAACTAATGATTGCATGCGTTGGCTGATGTTATATGACAATTTTCTATGCGTGTACACCATGAATGATGTCTCCCAGCTAATGTGAACACGCCACGTGTGAAATTTGCAGGCCTTGTTTGATGTTGATACCATTGGAAGACATCGTTTGCCACTTGTGCACATGCAACGACTAATGCTTGTAGAATGACATCTGAATCCTAGATTATGTGTACACACCACGTTTCATGCATGCATGCCCTGGCATATGGCGCCGTACATTTGCAAGCAGTGTTTTCCATATAAGCACGTGTTCTGCGCGATGCATGCAGGACATGACTAGTGTCTTCTACTACTAGAGGATGCGCACAAGCCATAAACTATGACGCATTCCTTGGAGGATGTCTCCATATATTGGTAGACGTCATCATCAAAATGCCCATGTCCAATGCAAGCACTCCATGAACGATGATGGTTGACATTATCGACGCGCACATGCCATAACTAATGTCGCAAAGTTGATTAGCACATGCAACATCTGACGCCTACAGGCTATGTTCGATGTCACCTGACATTGCGCACACACCATATTTTATGCATGTAGCCCTTGTTCAATGTTGCTTAAAATCTAGAGACCTTGTTTTCCATATGAGAATATGTTACGATGATCCGTGCAGGCCATGAACAATGTTGTTTTCCATTTGCCGATATGCGCAAGCCACAACCTTTGTCGCCTAGTCAATGCACATATAACCCGTTTGATGCGTAAATCCCTTGGATGATGTCTCCTAACAATGGTGAACGTCGTTTACAATATGTTCCATTTTAATGTGTGCAGGCCATGACCGATGTCGGCTATCTTTATCCGATGTGCGCATGCCACGAGTAAAGTCTTCCAATTTTGATGCGTGCAAACCATGACTGATGTCGCCTGTCGTTGCACACAAACCACATTTGGTGCATGCAGGCCTTGGCCAATATCGCCTGACATTAGAAGATGTTGTTTGCCAGAAGCTCATATAATACGTCATATGTGTTCATGCCATGACCAATAACGCCCAGCCGATGCGCAGAGATAACGTTTGATGTGTTGAAGCCTTGGCCAATATCGCCTGATATCTCCAAACGTCGTTTGCCATATGCGCACATGTTACGTTGTTGCGTGCATGTCATGACCAATGTCGTCTTCCATTGGAAAATGCATGCATGCCACCAGTGATGTTGCTCCGTCGATGTGCACACACCATGTTTGATACGTGCGGTCCTTGGAGGATGTCTCTTGATGTTGATGGATGTCATTTTCCATATGCGCATGTCCGATGCGTGCAGTCCGTGATCGATTTCGTCTTCCATTTTCTTATGTGCATGTTTGATGCCCACATGCTACGTCTTTTGTGTGGCCCACATGGAGCTCTTGATTCCGTTGCGCTGATGCTGACCTAGAGGAGTAGGCATCGTTTTTCCAATCATAATGAATATGCACAACCCATATATGTACGTTCTAAGGTACAAACACACAATTTCTTTTTATCGTCAATAAGTATTTTATCTATAAAAATATAATTTTCAACACTTTTTTTTATTTTATTTTTTCGGAAAATCACAAATATGAGTAATTCATTAGAAAAACTAGAATTAATATAATAAAAATACAAAATTAACGCCAACGATTCACAATTAAATAGAGTAACCTTAAATTCAACAATTTCAACATTTTTTGTAATTTTTTTAAATATTTTTTAGCATATGTCGATAAATAAGTAATTTATTTATAAAAAATAGGAAAAATAGGATTAAAAAATTTATCCCAAAAAATTCATAGATAGATCTAGTTACCTTAAATTCAACTATTTTAACAATTTTTTGTCAAATCTCGAAAATTAGTAACTAATTTATAAAAAAAATAGGAAAATATGGTAAAAATAAAAAATTATCGCAAAAAAATCATAAATAGATCTAGTTACCTTATGTACAACAATTTTATCAAATTTTTTCAATTTTTTTTTGGTAAAATCTTGAAAATGAGTAAATCATTTATAAAAAAAAAAAAAATAGGAAAATATGGTTTAAAATATGAAATTAATGCCAAAAATCTACACATAGTTATAGTAACCATAAATTCAATACTTCAAACATTTTGAATATTTATTTTTCTCTTGGAAAATTCCAAAAAGAATGCGTAATTAATTAATAAAAAAAGGAAAATTGTGAATAAAAATATGAAATTAACGCCAAAAATTCAAAAATAAATATAATAACCTTAAGTTCCTTTATTTAAACAATGTGGTCAAGCAAAAATGTTAGAAATCCCCAAACCGATGTATGCAGGCCAGAAACGATGCAGTGAGATGACGTTTGACGTCTGCAAATCGATATGTGCATGCTAAATATGATGAGTACAACCCACTTTTGACATCGGAAAATTAATCTATGCAGGTTACGTCTGAAGTTGGTTAAACGTTGTGTGCAGGCCAATGTCGATGCGACCAACCTATGGCTGACATCAGTGAATGTTTTTGGTAGGTAAAGGGCAATGGAGGAATGTCATGCCAAATTTTGGTTGAATAATGGTTGTAAGCCACGCCCGAAGACGACTAAGTAATGTGCACAATACGAGCTGTCCACGGTCGACATCGTTAGGCAAGATACATAAGCCATGACTGATACGGGGACTCCACAACCAATGTCTACTTGCCGATGACGCGTGCCATTGGCCAACGTTCACTTTCCATGTCAGATACATGTAAAAGTAGGTTGATGTTGAATGTGTGATGCTAATTTTGTCAAGCCGATACACACATGCCACGTTAGATGCATGCATGCTTTGACTAATGGTACCTTTCATTGAGTGAAGTACCCTACTGATGCGCTAAGGACACGTCAAATGTGTGCAAGCCATTGATGACATTCTATGTTGTTGGCCGAAAATGCGTGACGATGCTTGCAGGCCATGATTGGTGATGCCTACGTTATGTGCACACACTATATATGATGCATGCATGCCTTGGCATATGTCGCTTGACATTGGCAGGCGTTGTTTTCCATATATGCACATGCTAGGCTCGATGCGTGCAAGCCATGATAGATTGTTCTCTTTTATTGGCTGATGCATGCAAGCCATGAATAATTTCACCTAGTTGATTTGAACTCACCATGTTTGATGCATTCATACCTTGGAAGATGTTGCCATGTTTTGATAGACGTTGTAAGAAATATGGCACGTCACATGTAAAAAGGCCATGAATGATGAAGGCTGGCGTTTTCGACGCGCCCATGCCACACCAATTTCGCCAAACTGATTAGTACGTGCAACATCTTATGCGTGTAGTCCATGACAAATGTATCCTGCCATTGCGCACACACAAAGTTTGATGTATGTAGGCGTTGGCCAATACTGTGTGACATCATCAGACATTATTTTCAATCTGCGCACATTTTATGTTGATGCGCGTAGGCTATTACCAATGTCGAATTCCATTGGGTGATATAAGCAGGCGACAATCTTTGTCTCCCAGTCAATGCGCACATAACCCATTTGTTGTGTAAAGCCCTTGGCCGATGTCCCTTGACATTTGTAGATGATGTCCCCTGGCATTATAAGATGATGCTTGAAATCCTTGGCCGATGTCATATCACATTGGCCTATATGTGTAGGCCACGAATAATGTCGGCCAGATGATGCGCACATGCCACACATTGAGCTTGCAAGCCTTGGAAAATGTTGATGCCATTGGAAGACGTTGTTTTCCATTTGCACACATGCTATGTCTGATGATTCCAAACAATGATCGATGACGCGTAGCTGATTTGCACACTTCACGTTTGATGCATGCCTACTTTAGGAGATGTCCCCGGACTTCTGCAAACGTCGTTTGACATATGCGCATATTCTATGCCGTTGCGTGTAGGCCATGACCAAAGTTGTCCGCCATTAGCCGATGCGTGCAAGACACAACTTATGTCGCTCATTTGATGTACACACACCATGTTTGATGCGTGCGGGCCTTTGAGGATGTAGCCGATGTTAGTGGATATCACTTTCCATATGCGCACGACCGATGCGTGTGGGCCATGACCGATGTTGCCTGTCGTTCGCCGATTCGCATGTCTGATGCTCACATACTACGTCCTATGTGTGGCCTAAATAGAGCTCTTGATTCCGTATCGCCGATTCAGACTTAGAGGAGTAGGCATCGGTTTTCCAATGAATCAAAATGAATGTGTTGAACCCAAATATGTACGTTCTAAGGTACAAACACACATTTTTTTTTAATCATAAAAAACTTTTATATGTGTAAAATATAGTTTTTAAAAATTCTTTTTGAATTTTATTTTTTTCGACAAAATCACAAATTTGAGTAATTCATTAGAAAAAATTCAATTAATATAATAAAAATACAAAGTTAACGTAAAAAGTTCACAAATAAATATAGTAACCTTAAATTAAATATTATCAAACTTTTTTTTGTAAATTTTATACTTTTGAGCAAATCTCGATATTGAGTAATTTATTTATAAAAAATACGAAAAATATGATAAAATTAAAAAACTAACGCAGAAAAAATAATAAATATATATAGTTACATTTAATTCAACAATTTAAACCATATTTGTTAATTTTTATTTTTTGTCGTCAAATCTAAAAAAATAAGTAATAAATTAATAAAAAAAATAGGAAAATATGATAAAAATATAAATTTTACGCTAAAAATTCACACATAATTATAGTTACCTTAAATTCAATAATTTCAACAATTTCAACTATTTTTTGGAATAATTATTTTTCTCCAAGGGAATCCCAAAAAATGTGTGATTAATTAATCAAAAATAGGAAACATATGGAAAAAAAATGAAATTAACGCAAAAAATAAAAACTAAATATAGTAATCTTAAGTTTCTTTTATTTCAACAAAGGAGTCACGCAATGTTCGACGTCCGCAAATCGATGTATGTAGGCCACGAGCTATGTAGCCAGATGACGTTTGACGTCGGCAAAACGATGTGTATATTCTAAATACAATGAAGGCAGCCCACGTTTGACGTCGGAAATTAATGTATGCTGGCCATGTCTGATGTTGGTTTAACATTGTGCGCAGGCCAAAGTAAATGTGACCAAGCTATGTCCGACGTTGGTGTCGATTGTCTGTAGGACAAGGGCGATGGAGGATATCCACGCCAAATGTTTGTTTAATGATGTTTGTAAGACACTCCTTAAGATGACTAAGTAATATGCACAACGTGTGGAGTCCACAGTCAACGTCTGCTAAGCAAGGTGCATAGCCCACGAGTGATACGGGTATTTCACGACTAATGTCTACTGGCCAATAACGCGTGCTATTGGCCGACATTCACATTCCACGTCAGATACTAGTAAAAATTTGTTGATGCTTAATTGAAGATGCAAATTTCTCCCAATCGATACTCACATACAATGGTAAATGCATGCATGCCTTGACTGATGGTTCCTACCATTGGGTGAAGTAGCCTACCAATGCGCTCAGGACGCGTTAAATTTGTGCAAGCCTTTGATAATGTTGTATGTTTACTGGCGACGTTGCGTGAACGATGCTTGCAGGTCATGATTGATGACAACTAGCTAAGGTGCACACCACGTTTGATGCATGAATGCCTTGTCATGTGTCACCTGACATTGGCAGGCTTTTTTTTTCCATATAGTCACATGATACACGCGATACGTGTTCTCCTTGAATGATGTGTTCTACTTTTGGCCGATGTGCGCAGTCTCTGACTAATGTCTCCCAACTGATGCATACACACCACGTTTGATGCTTGCATACCTTGGGAGATGTTGCCATACATTGGCAAATGTCATTTTCCATTTATGCACATTCCACACCCGATGCGTGTAGGACATAACCGTTGTCCTCTTCATTAGGCAGATGCACGTAGGACACGACAAATGTCGCCCTGCCGATGTGCACACGCCATATCTGATGCTTACAAGACTTGGCCTATGTCTTATGACGTTGGGCGGTGCGTGTAGCCACGAATGATGTTTTCCAACCAATGCGCACACTCCACGTGTGAATCATGCATGCCTTGGTTGATGGTGGTGCCATTGCAAAATGTCGTTTGTTACTTAAGCACATGCTACGTCAGATGCTTGCAGAAAATTACCGATGATGCTTAGCTGATGTGAACAAAGCACGTTTGATGAATGCATGCGTTGCCATGTGTCGTCTTCAATTGGTAGGAGCCATTTTCCATATATGCACATGCTACGCCTGATGCGTGTAGGCCATGACCGTTGTCTTCTTCTGTTGGACGATATTGGCAAGCCTCAACTTATGTCAACGAGCAAATATACACAAGCCACAACTGATTCTTGCACGCTTTAGAAGATGTCATATGACATTGGATGATACGTGTAGGCCACATATGATGTTGCCCACCTACGTGCAAACGCCACACATGATGCTTGCGGGTCTAGGCTGATGTTGATGACATTGGAAGACGTCATTTTCCACTTGCGCACATGCTACATCCGAAACTTGCATACAATGATTGATGATGCCTAGAAGATTTGCACACACCACGTTTGATGCATGCCTTCCTTGGCAAATGTTGCCATGCAGGCATCGTTTTCCATCTACTTGCATGCTACACCTTATGTGTGCACGCCATGAACGATGTCGTGTGATGTTGTCCAATTCACACAGGCCATGAATAATGTCACCCAGTCAATGCGCACACACTATGTTTGATGAATGCATGATTTTAATGACGTCGCCTAATATAGGTAAGCACTGTTAGCCATACTCGCATGTTCGATGCAAGAAGGCTATGACCACTGATGGTGGGCGTTGTCGAAGTACATGCCACGATTGGTGTCGCAAAGCCGATTAGCACATGCATCATCTGATGCATGTAGTTCTTGGACAATATTTCCTGATATTTGCATATATTGTTTTGCAAATGCGCACATCTTATGCTTATGCGTGCAAGCCATGACCGATATTATTCACCATTTGTTGATATGCAAAGGCCACGAACTTTGTCGCCAAGGCAATTCCCACAAATCTCGTTTAATGTGTAAAGACCTTGGACGATGTCCCATGACATTCTTAGACGTTATTTTCCAAATGCACACTTCTAATGTGTGCATGTCATGACCGAAGTATGCATGTCATGACGGATGTTAGCAAGATGATGCACACACGCAATGATTAATGCATGCACACAATGACCGATGTCGCCTGCCGTTGCACACAAACCATATTTGATGCTCGAAGTCATTGGCCGATGTTTTCTTACACTGGAAGACATCGTTTGCCATAAGCGCACATGCTAAGCACGATCCATGCAGGACATGACCAATGTCACCTAGTAGATGCGCACACACCATATTTAAAGCATGCAGGCCTTGGCAAATGTCCCCTGACATCTGCAAACATCATTTTACATATGTACAAAAGATACGCCTTTCCGTGCAGGTCATGAACAATGTTGTCTTTCGTTGGATGATGCTTACAAGCCACGACAGATTCCTCTTCGTCGATGTGCATGCACCACCTTTTTTGTGTGCGGGCTTTCGAGGATGTCGCCTGATGTTGGTGGATGTAATTTTCAATATGCGCACATCTGATGCATGCAAGCCATGGCTAATATTGTCTGTCATTCGCCGATGCGCATGTCAGTTGCCCACATGCAACGTACAATGTGTGGCCCACATGAAGCTCTAGATTCCGTTTTGTCAATTCTGACTTAGAGGAGTAGGCTTCGTTTTTTCCATTAATCATAATAAACATGAACAACCTGAATATGTACGTTCTAAGGTACAAACACCGATGTGCTTTTTATCCTAAATAACTTATATATATATATATATATATATATATATATATATATGTTTTCAATAATTTGTTTTGAAATTTTTTTCGGCATATCAACAATATGAGTAATTAACTAATAAAAAATTAGTTAATATTAAAAAAATATAAAATTAACGCCAAAAATTGATAAATAAAAAGAGTAACCTTAAATTTGACAATTTCAACAATCCTTTAAATATTCAATTTTGAAGTAAATATTGATAATATGTAATTATTTTATAAAAAATAGGAAAAATATTATAAAATTGTATAATTAACGCCAAAAATTTACAAATAAATTTTTTTCTTATATTCAACAATTTCAACAGTTTTTATGAATTTTTATTTTTTCGTCAAATCTAAAAAATGAGTAATTAATTTGAAAAAAGTAAAATATGATAAAAATATAAAATTTACCCAAAAAATTCACATATAAATATAGTAACTTTAAATATTTCAACTATTTTTATGAATAATTACATTTTTCTCCCTGCAAAACCGTAAAAATGAGTGATTTATTAATAAAAAATAGGAAAATTATGAAAATATATTAAATTATCGCCATTGAGCGCAAGACATGATTGGTGTCATCCAGTTGATGCGAACACATAATGTTTGATCCATCTATACCTTGTGCGATGTAGCCTAACATTGGCCCGTGCAAGCAGACCATAACCGTTGTCGCCCAGTCAATGCATGCACACCACAATCAATGTTTACAGGTCTTGGACGATGCCATACGACGTTGGCTTATCGGTATAGTCCATGAATAATGTCTCCCAATCGATATGCACACGCAACGTGTGAAGCTTGCAAGTCTTGGCTGATGCTAATGCCTTTGAAAGACGTCCTTTGCCAGATGCACACATGCTACGTCCGATGTTTGCGGGGCATGACCTATGATAGCTAGATAATGTTAAAACACCATGTTTGATGCATGCATTCCTTTGAGATGTCGCCTGACATTGGCAAGCATCATTTTCAATGTAACATTTGCTAAGCCTGATGAATGAAGGACATGACCGTTGTCTTCTTCTTTTGGCCAATGTATGCAGGTCACGATGATGTAGCCCAGCCGATATGCACACACGACAACTTGTTCTTACAGGCTTTGGTCGATCTAATATTACATTGGACGATATGTGTATGCCATGAATGATGTTGCCCAACCGATACGCACACGCCACGCATGAAGCTTGCAGGCTTTGGATGATGCTGATTCTATTGGAAGGCGTTGTTTTAAACTTGTGCACATGCTACATCCGATGCTTGCAGACAATAATTGATGAATCCTAGCTTATGTGCATACAACATGTTTAATTCATGCATGCCTTGACAGATGTCGCCTGATATTAGCAGACGTCATTTCCGTATGCGCACATGCTACTCCCGATGCGTGCAAGCCAGTATCGATGTCTTTTGTTGTTGGCCAATGCGTGCAGGTCATGACAGGTATCGAACTGTTGATGTGCGCAGGCCATGATTGATGTCGACTGATTTTTGTATACGTCATTAGCCATATGTACAAGTCTGAAGTAAGGCATTTTTAACGCGTGCATGCAACGACCGATGTCACCAAGCTGATTAGCACATGTAACATGTGATGCGTGTAGGCCATGACAGATGTATCCTGCCATTGTGCGCACACAAAAATTGATACGTGGAGGCCTTTACCAATATCGCCTAACGTCAGTAGATGTTGTTTTCAATATGCGCACATTTTAAACTGATGCCGGCATACAATGACAAATGTAATTTTCCATTGGCCGATGTGCGCAAGCGACAAACTTTGTCGCCCAGTCAATGGGCACACAACCTGTTTATTGCGCAAAGCCCTTGGATGATGTCCTCTCAAATCGGTAGATGATTTCCTCTGACATTTTAAGCTGATGCTTGCAGACCTTGGACAATGTCACATGACATTGGGCGATGCGTGTAGGCCAGTGATGATGTCGCCCAACTGATGCGCACATGCCAAGCGTGAAGCTTGCATCCCTTGGATGATGTTGATGCCATTGGAAGACGACGTTTGCCACTTGCACACATTCTACGTGTGATTCTTGCTGTCAATAACCGATGATGCCTAGATGATATGCACACACCACATTTTATTCATGCCTGCTTTGCAAGATGTCTCCGGTCTTCTGCAAACGTCATTTACCATATGTGTACATGTTATGCCGTTCCGTGCAGGCCATGACAAATATTGTTTGTTTTTGGTGATATTCGCCATCCTTGATTAATGTCACTCCTTTGATGCGCACACACCACGTTTGATGTGTGCGGACCTCCGAGGATGTCGCTTGTTGTTTGTGGACATTAATTTCCATATGCGCACGTCAATTGCGTGCGCGACATGATCAATGTCGTCTGTCGTACACTGATGCTCATGTGTGATGCCCACATGCTACATCCTATGCGTGTCCCACGTCAAGATCTTGATTCCTTTGCGTTAATTCTGACTTAGATGACTAGGCATCATTTTTCCAATTAATCATAATGAACATGAACAACCCAAATATGTATGTTCTAAGGTACGTTCTATATGTATAAATATATATATATAGTTTTCATTCATTTTTTTAATCTTTTCCGGCAAACCAAGAATATCAGTAATTAAATAATAAAAATAGAATTAATATGATTAAAATATAAAATCAAAGCCAAAAATTCATAAATAAATATAGTAACCTTAAATTCAACAATTTGTATATTTTTTGAAATTCTTAGTTTTTAAGTAAAATCTCGAGAATCAGTAATTAGTTTATATAAATAGGAAAAAATGATAAAAATATAAAATTAACACAAAAAATCACAAATAAATATATTTTCCTTAAATTTAACAAATTTCAATAATTCTTTTGAATTTTTTTCGTCAAATCTCGAAAATGAGTAATCAATTAATAAAAATAGAAAAATATGATAAAAATATAAATTTTACGCCAAAAATTTACATATAATTATGGTAACCTTAAATTAAATAATATTTAATATTTTTTGACTAATTATTTTTCTCACATTAAATCCATAAAATAGACATTTAATTAATTAAAAAAAAGGTAAATTATGAAAAATATGAAATTAACGCTAATGCGCGCACGCCACGATCGATGTCTCCCAATCAATGCGCACACATAATATTTGATGCGTCCGTACCTTGTACAGTGTTGCTCGACATTGGCATGTGCAAGCAGGCCACAACCGATGTCGCCAAGTCTATGCACACATGGCACAACTAACGCTTGCAGGCCTTGGAGGATATCATATGACATTGGACGATGTGCATAGGCCACGAATTATGTCGCCCATCAAATGCTCACAAGCCATGTGTGAAGCTTGAAGGACTTGGTTGATGCTAATGCTATTGGAAGAAGTCGCTTGCCGCATGCGCTCATTCTACATCCGATGCTTCCAGTCCATGACCGATAACATCTAGATGATGTGCACAGACCACGTTTGATGCATGCATGCCTTGGAACATGTCTCTTGACATTGTCAGACGTTGTTTTCCATATATGCATATGCTACCTTTGATGCGTGCAGGTCATGACAGTTGTCTTTTTCTTTTGGTCGATTTTTGCATGCCACCACTAATGTCGCCTAGCCAATGTGCACACACCACAAATAATTCTTGCAGGCCTTGGTCAATGTAATATTACATTAGCTGATGCGTGTAGGCCGTGAATAATGTTGCCCTGTCGATGTACACATGCCACGTGTGATGCTTGCAGGCGTTTGCTGATGCTAATGCTAGTGGAATACGTTGTTTTCCACTTGCGTATATTCTACGTCGATTGATTGCAAACAATAACCTATGACACCTAGATGATGTGCACACACCACATTTTATTCATGCATGCCTTGGCAAATGTCACCTGACATTGGAAAGCGTCGTGTTCCATGTACGCACATGCTACTCCCGATGCGTGCAAGCAATGACCGATATCTTCTTTTGTTGGATGATGCGCGCAGGCCATGACTGATGTCTGATGCATGCACATCACGACCGATGTTGTCATTCATTAGCCTATATGCATATGTGATGCCCACATACTACGTCCTATGTGTTTCCACATGGAGCTCTGTATTCCGTAGTGCTAATTCTGACTTAGAGGAGTAGGATTCTTTTTTTAAATAAATCATAATGTATATTTCTAACCCAAATACGTAAAATGTAAGGTATAAACACACATTTGAATTTTTATTATCAAAAATATCTTTTATATATATAAAAAAGAGTTTTCAACAATTCTTTTTGAATTTTATTTTTATCGAAAAATTAAGAATATGAGTAATTCATTAGAAATAATATAATTAATAAGATAAAAATATTAAATTAATGCCAAAATTTCACAAATATATAGACTAATCTTAAATTTATCAATTTCAACAACTTTTTGTAATTTTTATATTTTTGAACAAATCTCGAAAATGAGTAATTTATTTATAAAAAAATGATAAAAATAAAAAATTAAAGCAAAAATTTCACAAATAGATATAGTTACCTTAAATTCAACAATTTAAACAATTTTTTTGAATTTTTATTTTTTTCATCAAATCCAAAAAATGAGTAAATAATTAATAAAAAATAGGAAAAATATGATAAAATTATGAAATTTACCTTTAAATTCAAATATAATATAGTAACCTTAAATTCAATAATTTCAACAATTTCAACTTTTTTTAATAGTTATTTTTCTCTAGGGGAGTCATAAAAAATGCATAATTAATTAATAAAAAATGAAAATTATGAAAGATATTACATTACGCCAAAAATAAAAAATAAATATAGTAACGTTACGTTACATTTTTTTGACAACGCGGTCACACAACGTCTGATGTTCCCAAACCGATGTATGCACGTCACTAACGATGAAGCTAGATGATATTTGACATCAGAAAACCAATATGTGTATGCTAAATACGATGGGTGAAGCCTACGTTTGACGTCAGAAATTGATGTATGCAGGCCACATTCGATGTTGGTTGAACATTTTGTGCAGGCCAAAGTCGATTCGACGAGGATTTGTCCAACATCGCTGACAGTTGTGTGCATGCCAATGGCAATGGAGGAAGGCCACTCCAAACGTTGGTTGAAAGAAGTTTGTAGGCTACGGCCGAAGACGACTAAGCAATGTGCAAAATACAGGAAATCCATCATCGAGGTCGGCTGAGCAAGGTGCATAGGACACAACTGATATGGGTACTCCACGGCCAATGTTTACTGGCTGATGACGCGTGCCGTTGTCCGAAGATCACATTCCACCTCAAATACATGTAAAAAAGCATATTGAATTTGAATGGAAGATGCCAATTTCTCCCAGCCAATGCGCACGTGCCATGGTAGATGCATGCATGCCTTTCCTAATGAAACATGTCGTTAAGTGAAGTAGCCTGCCGATGCGCGTAAGACACATCAAATGTGTGCAAGCCTTTGATGATGTTGTATGTTGTTGTCCGACGTTGTGTGAACCATGCTTGCAAACCATGATTGATGACGTCTAGCTGATTTGCACACACTACGTTTGATGCATGCATGCCTTGGCATATGTCAGCTGACACTGGTAGGCGTTGTTTTCCATATAGTGACATAATACGTCCGATGTGTGCAGGCCATGAATGATATCTTCTACTATTGGACGATGTACGGAGTCCAGGACTAATGCCGCCCAACCGATGCACACACACCACATTTGATGCATGCCTTCGAAGATGTTGACTTACAATTCCAAACATCATATTCCATCACATGCTACGCCCGATGCGTGCAGGCCATGGCTGATATCTTCCAGCGGATGTGCACACGCCACATCTAATTCTTTCAGGCCTTGGCCTATGTGTTATGACGTAGGCCGGTGCGTGTAGGCCACAAATGATTTTGCCTAGCCGATGCGCACATGCCACGTATGAAGCTTGTAGGACTTGGTTGAAGTTGGTGCAATTGGAAAATGTCCTTTTCTACTTGGGTACATTCTACGTTTAATGCTTGCAAACAATGACCGATGATGCCTAGCTGATGTGCAAAAACAACGTTTGATGCATGCAAGCGTTGGAATGTTGCCTGACATTGGTAGGAGTCATTCCTTGGTACATGTTTCCTTGGTACATGTTTCCTAACATTGGCATGCGTTATTTTACATATATGCACATGCTACGCCTTATGCGTGCAGGGAATAACCGATGTCCTGTGTTGTTGGCCGACACACGCAGGCCATGATTGATGTAACCCAGTCGATTTGCACACACCATATTTGATATGTGCATGATTTTTGAACGATGTTGCCTGATGTTTGTAGGAATAGTTAGCAATACGCGCATGTCCGATGCAAGAGGGCCATGACTGATGATGGTGAGCGTTATCGTAGCACATGCTAATATTAGTGTCACCAAGATGATAAACACGCAACATCTTATGCGTGTAGGCCTTTCCCCATATTGCCTGACATATGCAGATGTTGTATTCCATATATGCACATGTTACGCTGATGCTTGCAGGCAATGACCTATGTGGTTCGCCATTTGCTGATATGGGAGGCCACAAACTTTATCACCATGTCAATGCCCACAATTTTGTTTGATATGTAAAGCCCTTGGACGATGTCCCCTGATATTCCTAGAAATCATTTGCCATATGCGCACTTCTGATGTGTGCCATGACTGATGTCAGTCGTCGTTGGGTGATGTGCGCATGCCACGACTAATGTCGGCCAGCTGATGCACGCATGCAATGTTTGATGCTTTTAAACAATGACCGATGTCTCCTACTGTTGTATATACACCACATTTTATTCTAGAAGTCCTTGGCCGATGTCTCCATTCATTAGCAGACTTCGTTTCCCACAAGTGCACATGCTACGTATGATGTGTGTAGCACATGACCAATCTCACCCAGTCGATGCTCACACACCACATTTAAAGCGTGCCGGCCTTGGCGGATGTCGCTTGACATCTTCAAACGTCGTTTGCCATATGCGCAAAAGTTAGGCAGTTGCATGTAGGCCCTGGCCAATATTGTCTGTCGTTAGATTATGCACGCTAGCCATGATAGATGTCTCTGTGTCGATGCGCATACACCACGTTTGATGTGTTGTGGCCTTCAAGGATGTCTCCTGATGTTGGTGGGAGTCATTGTTAACATGTTCATATCTGATACGTGCATACCATGACTAATGTCGTTTGTCATTCACTGATGTGCATGTCTGATGCCCACATGTAATGTCCTATATGTGTCCCACACAAAACTCTTGATTCCGTTGTGTCAATTCTGACATAGACTAGTAGTCATCGTTTTCCCCATCAATCATTATGAACATAAACAACCAAAATATGTACATTCTAAGGTACAAACAAATATTTACTTTTTATCATACATATCGTTTTTAATATTATTTTTATTTTTTTCAGCAAATTAGGAATATGAGTAATTAATTAATAAAAATAGAATTAATATGATAAAAATATAAAATTAACGCCAAAATTCATAATTAAATAGAGCAACCTTAAATTCAACAATTTTAACAATTTTTTATTTTTTAACAAATCTCGAGAATGGGTAATTAATATATAAAAAATTGGAAAAGTATGATAAAAAGTTATAATTAACCTAAAAATTCACAAATAAATATAGTTTCCTTAAATTAATAATTTCGACAATAATTTTTAATTTTTTGTCAAATCTCAAAAATGAGTAATCAGTTAATAAAAATAGGAAAATATGATAAAAATATAAAATTTACGCCAGAAATTCACATATAATTATAGTAATCTTAAATTGAATAATTTCAAAAACAAATTGGATAACTATTTTTTCTCCAGGCAAATAAGTAAAACCGACGTCATTATCTAATTAAAAAAGGGAAATTATGAAAAAAAATGAAATTGTTGTCAATGCACGCAGGCCACGACCAATGTCTCCCAATCTATGCGCACATTTAATTTTTTATGCTTCCATAACTTGTACAATGTTGCATGACATTGGCATGTGCAAGAAGGCCACAACTGATGTCGCCCAGTCGATGCGCACATGCAAAATCTAATGCTTTCAGGCCTTGGTCGATGTCAAATGATGTTGGTCGATGCACGTAGGCCATGTATGATGTCGCCCAACCGATTCGCACAATCCACGCATGAAGCTTGAAGGCCTTGTTTGATGCAGATGCCATTTGAAGACGTCGTTTGCCACATGCACACATGCTACATCCAATGCTTACAGGCCATGATCGTTGAATTCTAAATGATGTGCACACACCACGTTTGATGCATGTAAGCCTTGGAAGATGTCGCCTGACATTGGCATGCATTGTTTTCCATAACCGCATATGCTACGCCTGATGCAGGGATGGGGGAAGGCCACTCCAAACGTTTGCTGAATGATGTTTGTAGGCTACACCCGAAGACGCGAAAGTAATGTGCCAAATACGGGCAATCCACGGTCGATGTCGTCTTACCAAGGTTCAAAGGCAACGACTCATGCGGGTAATATACAACCAATGTGTATTGACTAATGCGCACGTTCCACGGTAGATACATGCATGCCTTGACTGAATATACCTGCCGTTGAGGTAAGTAGCCTACCAATGCGCGCAAGACACATCAAATATTTGAAAGCCTTTGATGATGTTGTATGTCTTTAGCCGACGTTGCCTAACTGTTTCTTTATGGCCATGACTGATGCCGCCAAGACGTTGTGCACATTCCACGATAAATGTCGCCCACCCGATGCACACACTAAACATTTAATATGTGTATGCCTTGGATGATGTCATATGACATTGGCAGATGCTAGCAGGTCATGACCGTACTCGCCATACCCATGTGCAGACATCATGGGTGATTCTTGCAGGCCTTGGCTAATGTTGATGCCATTGACTGATGTCGTTTTCCATATGCGCACAAGCTATGTCTGATGCGTGCAGTCCATGATTGATGTACCCTAACCGATGCACACAAACTACATTTGATGTGTGAATACCCTGGTAGATGTTGTGTGACTGGCGATGACCAATATCGTCTAAGAAGGGCTGATGAGCGCAAGCCACTATTAATGTCGCTCCGTCGATGGAACACACCACATTTAATGTGTGTGGAAATTCGAGGATGTCGCTTGATATTGGTGGACGTCACTTTCTATATGCGCACACTCGATGCGTGCGGGCCACGATGTGTGCTATCGTTCACCGATAATAATGTCTAATGCCAATATGATACGTCCTATATGTGGCCACATCGAGCTCTTGATTCCGTTGAGTAGATTGTGACTTAGAAGAGTAGGCGTCATTTCCCAATGAATCATAATGAATGTGTACACTCATTCGATGCGTGCAGGCCACAATGTGTTCTATCGTTCCTCGATAATAATGTCTAATGCCAATATGATACGTCCTATATGTGGCCACATTGAGCTCTTGATCACGTTGTGTCGATTGTGACATTGAATAGTAGGCGTCGTTTTCCAAATGAATCATAATGAATGTGTACAATCCAAATATGGATGTTCTAAGGTACTAACACACATTCCCTTTTTATCATAAATAACTTTTATATATATGAAATTATAGTCTTCGATAATTTTTTGAAATCAATACTTTTTTTGATAAATCATGATTATGAGTTATAAATTAATAAAAATAGAATTAATGTGATAAAAAATATAAAACTAATGTTAAAAATTCATAAATTAATATAGTAACCTTAAATTCAACAATTTGAATAAGTTTTTGTTTTTTTAATTTTTTTGGAAAATCTCGAGAATGAGAAATTAATTTATAAAAATAGGAAAAATATGATAATAATATTAAATAAACGCCAAAAATTCACAAAAAAAACATAGGTACCTTAAATTCAAAATTTTAACAATATTTTTGAATTTTTATTTTCTTTTTTAAATTCAAAAATGAGTAATTTTTTAATAAAAGAATAGGAAAATACGATAAAAACGAAAAGTTAAGCCAAAAATACACATTTAACTATATTTACCTTGAATTGAACAATTTCAATAGTTTGAACTTTTTTTTTTAATAATTACTTTTCTCTCAACAAATACTAAAAAAATGTGTGATTAATTATTAATAAATAAGATAACTATGAAAACAATATCAAATTAACAAAAAAAATTCACAAATAAATATAACAACCTTAAGTTCCTTTATTTCTACAATGTTGTCACGCAATGTTTGGCATCTCAAAACCGATGTATGCAAGCCACGAATGATGAAGTTAGATGATGTTTGACATCGACACACCAATGTGTGTATGCTAAATTCGATGGGGCTGCCCTTGTTTGACGTGGAAAATTGATGTATTCTGATGTCGGTGACAATGGTGTGTAGGCCAAGGGCGATGGGGCTAGGCAAAAGGCGATGGGGGTAGGCTATGCGAAATATTGGTTTAACAATATTTGTAAGCCAAGCCTTAAGACGACTAATTAATGTGCACAATGAGGGCAGTCCACGATCAACGCCAGCTGAGCAAGGTGCAAAGGCCACGACTGATGCGAGTACCCCATGACCAATGTCTCTTGGCCATTGATGTTTGTCATTGAACAAAGCGCACACGCCACATTAGATGCATGCATAACTTAACAAATGATAACTGTCGTTGAGTAACGTAACCTGTGTCCAAGACACGTCAGACGAGTGCATGCTTTTAATGATGTTGTCTGTCGTTTGCCGACGTCTCTAGACCGATGTATGCATGCCAAGACCAATGTCACCAAACCTATGTGCAAATACCACGACTTATGTCGCCCAACTGATGCACATACTCCACGTTTGATGCGTGCAGGCCTTGGCCGATGTCATCTAACGTTTGCCAATGCTCGATAGCCATGAGCAATGTCTTCTTACTGATGCGCGCATGCCATGGGTAATGCTTCAGGCCTTTGTTGTTGTTGATGTAATTGGAACATATTGTTTTCCACATGCGCACATGCTATGTTTGATGCGTGAAGGTCATGAACGATGTAGCCTACCGATGCGCACACACCATATTTGATGTATGCATGCCTTGGCCGTTACTGCCTTACATTGCAAGACATTGTTTGCCAATACAAGCACATACAACATCCAATGCATGCACGGCAATGACCGATTTCGTCTGCCGTTGACCAATGCCCACTTGCCACGACCATTGTTTGCCAATCAATGCGCTCACACAATGTTTTATGCATGAATGCCTAGGACGATGTCGCCTAACATTGGACGATGCAAGCAAGCCACAATAGGTGTCGCCCTGTTAATATGCACATGCCACAAATAATTCTTGCAGGCCTTGAACAATGTCATATAACGTTGGCTGATGCATATAGGCCACAAATGATATCACCTAGCCGATGCGCACAAGCCACGTGTGAAGTTTGTAGGCCTTCGCTGATGTCGATGCCATTATAAGACATTGTTTGCCACTTGGGAGCACATGCTACGTCCGATGGTTGGAGGCCATTACCAATGAGACCTATCTCATATGGACACAAAGTGTTTGATGTATGCACGTCTTAGTTGATGTTGCCTGTCATTGGATGATGTCATTTTCATTATACGGACATGCTATATCTGATGCGTCAGGCCATAACTGTTTTCTTCTTCTATTGTCCTATGCAGTCAGTCCACGATTGATGTCACAAAGTCAATGTTAACATGCCACTACTAATGCATGGTGGACATGGACGATGTGATATTACATTGGCCGATGCATGTAGGCCATGATGATTTTGCGCTACTAATGCACACACGCCACGCGTGAAGTTTGAAAGGATTAGGTAATGTTGATGCCATTGGAAGACATCTTTGGACACTTGCGCACATGCTATATCCCTTGCTTGCAGGCCATGATCGATGACGCCTAGCTGATATGCACACACCACGTTTGATGCATTAATACCTTGGGATATGTCTCCTGACATTGGCAGGAGTTGCTTTCCATGTAGGTACATGTTACAACCTATGTGTGCAGGCCATTACCGATGTTTTATACTGTTGGCCTATGCGCGCAGTGCATGACTGATGTCGTACACCACGTTTGATATATGCTTGCCTTGGAAGATGTCGCCTGACATTGGTAGAGATATTTTCCATTTACGCACATGTTATGAAAGATGCATGCAGGCCATAACCGTTGTCTACTTCTTCAGACCGATGTGACCAGACAACGATTGATGTCTCCCAGCCGATGTGCACACACAACATCTGATGCATGCAGGATTTGGCCTATGTCATATGACATTGCTGATTCTTGTAGGACACGAATGATGTCCCCCAGCCGATACACAAACGTCACGCATGAAACTTGCAGGCCTTGGCTAGTGTAGGTGCCATTGGAAGATATTGTTTGCCATTTGCACACATTCTATGTATGATGCTTGTATAGAATGACCGATGATGCCTACTTGATGTGCACAAACCACGTTTAATGCATGTATGTGTTCGTATATTTCGCCTAACATTAGCAGTCGTCATTTTCGATATACTCACATGTTATGTCTGATGCGTACAGACCATGACTGTTTTCCTATTCTGTTGGCCAATACACACAGGACACGACTGATGTAACCCAACCTATATGCACATGTCAGCGTGAATCTTTCATGCCTTTGTTGATATTGATGCCATTGGAAGACGTTGTTTGCCACTTGCCCACATGCTACATTTGATGCTTGCATACAATGACTGGTGACCTCTAGCTGATGTACACACACCATGTTTGATGCATGCAAGTCTTGGCAGATGTTGTATGACATTAGGAGGCTTCTTTTTCCGGCTACGCCCGATACGTGCAAGCCATGACCGATGTCTACTTTTGTTGGCCAATGCACACAAGCCATGACTGATGTTTCCCAATCGATGTGCACACACCATATTTGATGGGTGCATAATTTGAATGATGTATCCTTATGTTGGTAGGCATCGCTATCCATACATGCATGTCCGTGGCAAGTTGGCCATGACCAATGATGGCGGGCTTTATCGAAGCGCATGCCACGATTGGTGTCGTCAAGCCGATTAGCACATGCTACATTTGATGCGTGCATGCCATAACTGATGTCGCTTGCCATTTCGTACATACCACGTTTGATGCATGTAGGTCTTGGACAATATTTCCTTACATTTGCAGACGTTGTTTTCCATATGCACACATGTTATGTTGATGTGTTAAGGACATGACCGATATTTCTTGCCATTTGATGATATGTGCAGGCCACAACCATTGTTGCCAAGTCAATGCCCAAACAACCCATTTGATGTGTAAAACCCTTGGATGATGTCCCCTGACATTGCTAGACGTCATTTTCCATATGCACGCTTTCGATGCATGTAGGCCATGGTTGATGTAGGCCGTCATTGGCCGATGTGCGCATGAAACGAATGATATCGCTCAACTGTTGTACACGTGAAAACTATGACCGATGTCGTCTGTCGTTGCCCACCACCAAATTTGATGCTCGAAGGCCTTGGTCGATGTCGCCTAACACTCGCAGACGTCATTTGCCAGAAGCTCACATGCTGCGTCTGATGGGTGCAAGCCATGACCAATGTCGCCAGTCAATGCGCACACACGACGTTTAATGCGTGCACGCTTTGGACGATGTCGCCTAACGTCTGCAAACATCATTTTCCATATGTGCACAAGTTACGCCGTTGCATATAGGCCATGACCAACGTCATCTGCCGTTGCATGATGCATGCAAGCCACGACTGATATCTCTTCATCGATGCGCACACACAACGTTTGCTTCATGAGGGCCTTTTTGGATGTCGCCTGATGTTGGTGGATGTCATTTTCAAATGCGTACTCTGATGCATGAAGGCCATGAGTGATGTCGTATGTCATTAGTTGTTGTGCATGCTTAATGCCCATATGCTACGTCCTATGCCTGCCTACAGGAAACTCTTGATTCTGTTGCGCCGATTGTGACATAGAGAAGTAGAATTACTATCATAAATACATAAAATTAATGTTAACGAATCATAAACAAAGAGAGTGGCCTTAAATTCAACAATTTCAACAATTTTTTTAAATTATTATTTTTTAAGAAAATCTTGAGAATGGTAATTTATTTATAAAAAATATGAAAAATATAATAAAAATACAAAATTAGCGCCAAAATTCATAAATAAATATAGTTTCCTTAAATTCAATAATTTCAACAATTTTTTCTGAATTTTTATTTTTCGTCAAATCTCGAAAAAAGTAATTAATTAATAAAAAATAAGAAAATATGATACAAGTGTAAAATTTACGGCAAAAATGCACATATAATTATAGTAATATTAAATTCAATAATTTCAACTATTTTTTGAATAATAATAAAAAGGCACATATAATTATAGTAATCTTAAATTCAATAATTTCAACTATTTTTTTGAATAAGTATTTTTCTCTCTTCAAATCCATAAAAATGCGTAATTAATTAATAAGAAATAGGAAAATTGAAAAATTATGAAATTCATGCCAATGCGCACAGGCTATGATCGATGTCGCTCCATCGATGTGAACATACAATGTTTGATGTGTACATACCTTGTGTAATATCGACTAACATTGGTCGGTGAAAACAAACAACAATCGATGTCACCCCATCGATGCGCACACACAACAACTAATGCTTGAACGCCTTGGAAAATGGCATATCACGTTGGCCTATTCGTATATGCCACAAATGATGTCGCCAAGATGATGCGCACATGCCACACGTGAAGCTTGCAGTCCCAGGCTGATGCGGATGCCATTGTAAGACGTTATTTTCCACATACGCACATGCTACGTCCTATGTTTGCAGACCATGAACGATGACATCTAGCTGATGTGCACACACAACGTTTGATGCATGCATGAGTAAGATGATGTCTCCTTAATATTGGCACGCGTCATTTTCCATATACGCATATGCTACGCCCGATGCGTGTAGACTATGACCATTGTCTTCTTCATTTGGCCGATGCGCTGGCCATGACTTATGTCGCCTAACCGATGTGCACACGCCACAACTGATGCCTACAGGCTTTGGTCGATGTCATATTACATTGGCTGATACGTGTAGTCCATGAATTATGTTGCCCAACCGATGCGTATACGCCACATGTGGAACTTGCACGCCTTGGATATTGTTGATGCAATTGGAAGACGTTGTTTCCCACTTGCGCACATGCTACGTCCGATGCTTGCAAGAAATTATCGATGACACCTAGCTGATGTGTACACACCATGTTTGATGCATGCATGCCTTGGAAGATGTAGCCTTGCATTGGCAGACGTCGTTTTTCATATATACACATTCTACACCCAATCCATGCAAGCCATGAACGATTTCTGCTGCGTTTGGCCGATGCACGCAGGCCATGTATGATGTCGCCCTGTCGAAGTGCACACACCATGTTTGATGTGTGCATACCTTGGACGATGTCTCTTGATTTCGGTAGACGTCGTTAGCCATATGTGCACGTTCGATGTAAGAAGTCTATGACCGATGACGACTGGAGGTTTTGACGCGCGTATACCACGAATGATGGCGCCAAGATAATTAGCACATGTAACATCTGATATGTGTAAGCCATGACAGATGTATCCTGCCATTGCACACATACAAAGTTTAATGTTTGTAGTCCTTTGCTAATATCTCCTGACATCCCCAAATGTTGTTTTCAATATGTGCACATTTTAAGTTGATATGTGCAGGCCATGACCAATGTCGTTTTCCATAGGCCGATATGTGCGTGTGACAAGCTTTGTCTCCTAGCCAATGCACACAAAACTCGTTTATTTCTTAAAGCCCTTTGACGATGTCCCCTAACATTTTAAGTTGATGCTTGTAGGCCTTGGATGATGCGTGTAGGCCAAGAATGATGTTGTCCAACTAATGCGCACACGCCAAGCGTGAAGCTTGCAGGCCTTGGCTGTTGCTGATGCCATTAGAAGACTTCATTTGCCACTGGCACACATGCTACGTCTAATACTTGCAGACAATGAGTGATGACACCTAGATGATCTGCACATACCATGTTTGATGCATACATGCTTTGGCAGATGTCGCCTGACTTAGCAAACATTGTTTTCCATATGCACAGATACTACACCGCTGCATGCATGCTATGACCAATGTTGTTCGCTGTTGGCTGATGCGCGCAAGCCACGACAGATGTCACTCTTTCGATGCACACACACACTATGTTTGATGCGTGCAGGACTTCGAGAATATCGCCTAATGTTTGTGGACGTCACTTAACATATGCGCACGTCCGATGAGTGCGGGCTATGAGTGATATCGTTTGTCGTTCACCGATGCGCATGTCTCTACGTCTTATCCGTTTCCCACATGGAGCTCTTAATTACGTAGCATTGATTCTAACTTAGAGGACAAGGCATCATTTTTTTAATGAATCGTAATTAACATGTCCAACCCTATTATGTACGTTCTAA
Source organism: Solanum chilense (assembly GCA_032847665.1). NCBI lineage: Eukaryota > Viridiplantae > Streptophyta > Magnoliopsida > Solanales > Solanaceae > Solanum > Solanum chilense. The sequence continues at coordinate 8,866,781 of CM064964.1, forward strand.
TGTTCAAAGACACATTTGTTTTTTAATTATAATTAACTATTATATATAAATTAAAGTATAATTTTCAATAATTCTTTTTGAATTTTTAGTTTTTTCAGAAAATGACGAATATGAGTTATTCATTAGCAAAATAGAATTAATATGATAAAAATATAAAATTAATTCCAAAAATTCCTTAATAAATACTGTAACCTTAAATTCAACAATTTCAACAATTTTTTGTAATTTTTATATTTTTGAGTTAATCTAGAAAATGAGTAGTTTATTCAAAGAAAAATAGGAAAAATATGACAATAAAAATTAACGCAAAAGAATCACTAATAGATATTGTTTCTTAAATTAAACAATTTATTCAAAAAAAATTTCTCCTCAATCCCGAAAATGAGTAATTAATTAACAAAAAATAGGAAAAATATGAAATTTAACCCATAATTTCAAATATAATTATAGTACCAATAAATCCAATAATTTAAACAATTTCAACTATTTTTCGAATAATTATGTTTCTCAAGGTGTATCCGAAAAATGCGTAATTAATTATTTAAAATAGGAAACTTAAAAAAAATATATGAAATAAATGCCAAAAAATCTAAAATAAATATAGTAACCTAAAGTTCCTTTATTTCAACAATATGGTCACGCAACGTCCAAAGTACCTAAACCGAAGTTACGTAGGCCACGTATGGTGCAGCTTGATGACACTTGACGTTAGAAGACTAATGTGTATGCTAAATTCAATGGGGGCAACCCATGTTTGACGTCAACAAATCGATGTACGCAGGCACGCCCCATGTTGGATTAACGTTGTGTGCAGGCCTTAGTTGATGCAACCAATCTATGTTCGATGTTACTGACTTTTGTATGTAGGCCAAAGATGATGTGGGAAGGCCACACCAAACGTTACCTTAACGATGTTTCTAGGCCATGACCAGAGATGGCTAAGTAATGTGCACAATGAGGGCAATCTATGGTCGACGTCGACAGAGCAAGGTGGATAGGCCACGACTGATACAGGTACTCCACGACCAATGTCCACTAGATGATGACGCATGCCATTGGCCGACGTTCACATTCCACATCATATACATGTAAAATTAAGTTGATGTTGAATGGAAGATGCCAATTTTGCCTAGCTGATGCGCACTTGCCACGGTAGATGCATGCATGCCTTCACTAATTGTACCTGCCCTTTAAGTAGGTATCCTGCCTATACACACAAGACACCTCAGTTGTATGAAGGACTTTGATGATGTTGTATGTCGTTGGCCGATGTTGTATGACCGATACGTCTAGGCCAAGGCCGATGTGCATATGCCTCAACTGATGTTGCCCTGCCGATGCCCACACTCCATATTTGATATGCGCATGCCTTGGACAATGTCATTTGACATTGACCGATGCTAAAAGTCCATGACCAATGTCGCCCTACCAATGCACACACATCAAGAGTTATTCTTGTATGCCTTGGTTGTTGGCGATGCCATTGGAAGACGACGTTCACCACATCCGTGCACAAACTATGTCTGATACGTGCAACTGATGTCCCCTAGCCGATACACACACACACCATATTTGATGCGTGAATGCCCTTGCCGAAGCCGCGTGACATTTGCAGAAATCATTTGCAAATATAAGCACATGAGCATCCGATGCGTGTAGGCCATGACCGATGTCGTCTGCCCTAGGCCAATGCGCGTACTCCACGACTGATGTTTCTAAGTTGATGCACATACAAAATTTTTGATGTTTGAATGCCTTTGACGATGTCGCTTGACATTGGCCGATTCAAGCATACCACAAGTGATGTCGCCCAGTCTGTGCACATATGCCATATCTACTGCTTGTAGGCCTTGGACGATGTCATATGACGTCGGCCGATGCGTGTAGGTTACAAATTTTGTCGCCCAGCGATGCACAAATGCCACGCGTGAATCTTTTACTCCTTGGCTGATGTTGATGCCATTGGAAGATGTCGTTTTCCACTTGCGCACATGCTACGCCAAATGCTTGCACGGCTTGACTGATGACGCCTACCTGATTTGCACAAGCCAAGTTTTATGCATGCATGCATTGGGTAATGTCTCCTAACATTGGTAGGCGTCATTTTCCATATACGCATATGCTACCCACAATGCATGCATGCCATGACCGTTGTCTTCTACTTTTGGCCGATGTGTGCAGCCTTGAATGATGTCACCAAGCACATGTGCATAGGACACATTTATATCTTGCACGCCTTCGCGGATATCAAATGACATTGGCCGATGCGTGAGGAAATCAATGATGTCGCGTAGCCGTTACGCACATGCCATGCCTAAAGCTAGAAGGCCTTGGTTGATGTTAATATCATTGGAAAACGTCATTTTCCACTTGAACACATGCTACTTGCAAAACTTGTAAACAATGACCGATGACGCCTAGCTGATGTGCACATACCATATTTGCTGCATGTATGCCTTGGCAGATCTCACCTCAAATTGGATGGCATCGTTTTCCACATATGCACATATTATGCCTAATGCGTGCAAGCCTTGACCGATATCTTCTGCAGCTGGCCGTTGCGCGCAGACCATGATTGATATTGCCATATCTATTCGCACACACCATGTTTTATGTGTGCATGCCTTGGACAGTGTCGCTTGATGTTGGTAGACTTCGTTATCCATATACGCACCTCCGATGCAAGTAGGCCATGACTGATGACGGTTAGTTTTGTTGACACACACATGCAAGGAATAATGTCGCCAAGCTGATTAGCACATGCAACATCTAATGCGTGCAGGCCATGACTCATGTTGCCTGCCGTTGCGCACATACCACTTTTGATTCATGTACGCCTTTGCCAATATCGCGTGACGTTTGTAGACGTTATTTTTCATATATACACATGTTATGCTGATGCATCAAGGCAATGATAGATGTCATTTATCATTGGCCGATATACGCAAGCCACGACCTTTGTCACCCTGTTAATGCGCGCAGAACTCGTTTGATGTGTAAAGCCCTTGAACAATGTCCCCTAATATTAGGAGATATTCTTTTCCATATGTGCACTTCCGATGTGTGAAGGACATGAACGATGTCGGTCGTCGTTTGCCGATGTACGCATGCCACGACTGATATCGCCCAACTCATTATACATGCAACATTTGATGCCTGCAAACCACGACCGATGTCACTAGTCGTTTCGCACACACCACATTTGATGTATGTAAACTTTGATTAATGTATCCTGATATTGGCAGGCGTCGTTTTTCAGAAGCGCAGTGTAATGTTCAATGCATGTTGGCCATGACTAATGTTGCCCAACCAATGCGCACATACAACGTTTGATGCGTGCAGGCCTTGATCGATGTCTCCTGACATTTGTAAATATCGTTATCCATATTCGTACACGTTATACAGTTGCCTATATTTCATGACAAATATCATCTGCCATTTGCCGATGAGCTCAAACCACAATTGATGTCGCTGTGTCGATTTGCAATCATCATATTTGGTGTGTGCGGACCTTCAAGGATGTCGACTTATGTTGGTGGATGTCATTTTCCATATGCGCACGTCCCACGATTGTGGGCCATGACCGATGACTTCTGTCGTTCATCGATATGCTTTGATGCCCATATGAAAAGTCCTATGCATGGACCACATGGAGCTCTTGATTAAGTTGTGTCAATTCCCACTTAGAAGAGTAGGCACCATTTTCCCAAATGAATCATAACGAATGTGTACAACCCAAATATGTACGTTCTAAGGTACAAACACGCATTTCCTTTTTATCCTAAATAACTTTTTTATATATAAAAATATAGTCTTCAACAATTTTTTTAATGTTTTTTATTTTTTTAGCAAATAATGAATATGAGTAATTAATTAATAAAAATAGAATTAAAATGATAAAAATATAAAATTAACGTCAAATGTTCACCAAAAAAAGAGTAACTTTAAATTCAACAATTTCAATAATATTTTGTAACTTTTCATTTTTTGAGCGAATCTCTGGAATGAATAATAAATTTATAAAAAAATAGGAAAAATATGATAAAACTATAAAATTATCTCCAAAAATTCACATATAAATATAGTTACCATAAATTCAACATTTTTATATATATTTTTTGAATTTTTATTTTTTTCATCAAATCTCGTAATGAGTAATTAATAAAAAATAATAAAAATACTATAAAAATAAAATTTCTGCCAAAAATTTGCATATAAAATTATATTTACCTTGAATTGGATTATTTTAATAATTTCAACAATTTTATTGAATTATTATTTTTCTCACGACAAATACAAAAAAATTGTAATTAATAAATCAAAATAGGAAATTATGAAAAAAATGAAATTAACACCAACAATTCATAAATAAAAATAGTAACATTAAGATCCTTTATTTGAAAGATGCGGTGAATAATGTCCGATGTATGCAGGCCACGAATGATGCAACCAAAAGATGTTTGACATCGGCAGACCGATGTATGCAGGCCACATCCGATGTTTGGCCGATGTGTGCAGCCTTGAATGATGTCACCAAGCACATGTGCATAGGACACATTTATATCTTGCACGCCTTCGCGGATATCAAATAACATTGGCCGATGCGTGAGGAAATCAATGATGTCGCGTAGCCGTTACGCACATGCCATGCCTAAAGCTAGAAGGCCTTGGTTGATGTTAATATCATTGGAAAACGTCATTTTCCACTTGAACACATGCTACTTGCAAAACTTGTAAACAATGACCGATGACGCCTAGCTGATGTGCACATACCATATTTGCTGCATGTATGCCTTGGCAGATCTCACCTCACATTGGATGGCATCGTTTTCCACATATGCACATATTATGCCTAATGCGTGCAAGCCTTGACCGATATCTTCTGCAGCTGGCCGTTGCGCGCAGACCATGATTGATATTGCCATATCTATTCGCACACACCATGTTTTATGTGTGCATGCCTTGGACAGTGTCGCTTGATGTTTGACATCGGCAGACCGATGTATGCAGGCCACATCCGATGTTTGGCCGATGTGTGCAGCCTTGAATGATGTCACCAAGCACATGTGCATAGGACACATTTATATCTTGCACGCCTTCGCGGATATCAAATAACATTGGCCGATGCGTGAGGAAATCAATGATGTCGCGTAGCCGTTACGCACATGCCATGCCTAAAGCTAGAAGGCCTTGGTTGATGTTAATATCATTGGAAAACGTCATTTTCCACTTGAACACATGCTACTTGCAAAACTTGTAAACAATGACCGATGACGCCTAGTTGATGTGCACATACCATATTTGCTGCATGTATGCCTTGGCAGATCTCACCTCACATTGGATGGCATCGTTTTCCACATATGCACATATTATGCCTAATGCGTGCAAGCCTTGACCGATATCTTCTGCAGCTGGCCGTTGCGCGCAGACCATGATTGATATTGCCATATCTATTCGCACACACCATGTTTTATGTGTGCATGCCTTGGACAGTGTCGCTTGATGTTTGACATCGGCAGACCGATGTATGCAGGCCACATCCGATGTTTGGCCGATGTGTGCAGCCTTGAATGATGTCACCAAGCACATGTGCATAGGACACATTTATATCTTGCACGCCTTCGCGGATATCAAATGACATTGGCCGATGCGTGAGGAAATCAATGATGTCGCGTAGCCGTTACGCACATGCCATGCCTAAAGCTAGAAGGCCTTGGTTGATGTTAATATCATTGGAAAACGTCATTTTCCACTTGAACACATGCTACTTGCAAAACTTGTAAACAATGACCGATGACGCCTAGCTGATGTGCACATACCATATTTGCTGCATGTATGCCTTGGCAGATCTCACCTCACATTGGATGGCATCGTTTTCCACATATGCACATATTATGCCTAATGCGTGCAAGCCTTGACCGATATCTTCTGCAGCTGGCCGTTGCGCGCAGACCATGATTGATATTGCCATATCTATTCGCACACACCATGTTTTATGTGTGCATGCCTTGGACAGTGTCGCTTGATGTTGGTAGACTTCGTTATCCATATACGCACCTCCGATGCAAGTAGGCCATGACTGATGACGGTTAGTTTTGTTGACACACACATGCAAGGAATAATGTCGCCAAGCTGATTAGCACATGCAACATCTAATGCGTGCAGGCCATGACTCATGTTGCCTGCCGTTGCGCACATACCACTTTTGATTCATGTACGCCTTTGCCAATATCGCGTGACGTTTGTAGACGTTATTTTTCATATATACACATGTTATGCTGATGCATCAAGGCAATGATAGATGTCATTTATCATTGGCCGATATACGCAAGCCACGACCTTTGTCACCCTGTTAATGCGCGCAGAACTCGTTTGATGTGTAAAGCCCTTGAACAATGTCCCCTAATATTAGGAGATATTCTTTTCCATATGTGCACTTCCGATGTGTGAAGGACATGAACGATGTCGGTCGTCGTTTGCCGATGTACGCATGCCACGACTGATATCGCCCAACTGATTATACATGCAACATTTGATGCCTGCAAACCACGACCGATGTCACTAGTCGTTTCGCACACACCACATTTGATGTATGTAAACTTTGATTAATGTATCCTGATATTGGCAGGCGTCGTTTTTCAGAAGCGCAGTGTAATGTTCAATGCATGTTGGCCATGACTAATGTTGCCCAACCAATGCGCACATACAACGTTTGATGCGTGCAGGCCTTGATCGATGTCTCCTGACATTTGTAAATATCGTTATCCATATTCGTACACGTTATACAGTTGCCTATATTTCATGACAAATATCATCGGCCATTTGCCGATGAGCTCAAACCACAATTGATGTCGCTGTGTCGATTTGCAATCATCATATTTGGTGTGTGCGGACCTTCAAGGATGTCGACTTATGTTGGTGGATGTCATTTTCCATATGCGCACGTCCCACGATTGTGGGCCATGATCGATGACTTCTGTCGTTCATCGATATGCTTTGATGCCCATATGAAAAGTCCTATGCATGGACCACATGGAGCTCTTGATTAAGTTGTGTCAATTCCCACTTAGAAGAGTAGGCACCATTTTCCCAAATGAATCATAACGAATGTGTACAACCCAAATATGTACGTTCTAAGGTACAAACACGCATTTCCTTTTTATCCTAAATAACTTTTTTATATATAAAAATATAGTCTTCAACAATTTTTTTAATGTTTTTTATTTTTTTAGCAAATAATGAATATGAGTAATTAATTAATAAAAATAGAATTAAAATGATAAAAATATAAAATTAACGTCAAATGTTCACCAAAAAAAGAGTAACTTTAAATTCAACAATTTCAATAATATTTTGTAACTTTTCATTTTTTGAGCGAATCTCTGGAATGAATAATAAATTTATAAAAAAATAGGAAAAATATGATAAAACTATAAAATTATCTCCAAAAATTCACATATAAATATAGTTACCATAAATTCAACATTTTTATATATATTTTTTGAATTTTTATTTTTTTCATCAAATCTCGTAATGAGTAATTAATAAAAAATAATAAAAATACTATAAAAATAAAATTTCTGCCAAAAATTTGCATATAAAATTATATTTACCTTGAATTGGATTATTTTAATAATTTCAACAATTTTATTGAATTATTATTTTTCTCACGACAAATACAAAAAAATTGTAATTAATAAATCAAAATAGGAAATTATGAAAAAAATGAAATTAACACCAACAATTCATAAATAAAAATAGTAACATTAAGATCCTTTATTTGAAAGATGCGGTGAATAATGTCCGATGTATGCAGGCCACGAATGATGCAACCAAAAGATGTTTGACATCGGCAGACCGATGTATGCAGGCCACATCCGATGTTTGTTTAACATTGTGTATAGGCAAATTTCATGTAGGAAATACATGTTCGACATCAATCACAGTTGTGTGTAGGCCAAGGGTGATGGGGGCGGGCCACACCAAACGTTGGTTGAAGGATGTTTGTAGGCCACGCCTGAACAAGACTATGTAATGTGCACAATTCGAGCAGTCAACGATTGACGTCGAAAAAGCAAGGTTCAAAGGCCACCACTAATGCAGGTACTGGACGACCAATGTGTCCTACACAATGACGCGTACCATTGGCCGAAGTGCACATTCCACGTCAGATATATGTAAAAATTGGTTATTCTGAATTGAAGATGCCAATTTTTCCTAGTTGATACGCTTATTCAATGTTAGCTGCATCTATGCCTTGAATGATGGTACCTATCGTTGAGTGACATAGCCTACTGATGTGCGCAGAACTCGTTAGACGCATACAAGCCTTTGATGATGCTATGTGTTGTTGGCTAACGTCTCCTAACCGATGCATGCAGGCCACGATCGATGTCTACAAGACGATGTGCACATGCCACTACTAATGTCGTTTAACTAATGCGCACAATCCACATTTGATGCATACATGCCTAGGATGATGTCATCTGACATTGGCCGATAATTGATGGCAATGAACGATGTGTCCCTACTGATGTGCACACGCCATGGTGATGGTTTTAGGCCTTTGTTGTTGTTTATGTCATTAGCAGATGTCGTTCGCCATATGAGCACAAGTTATGTTTGATACGTGAAGGTGATGACTGATGTTGCCTAACATATGCGCACATACCACACTTGATGTGTGCATGCCTTGGCCAATGTTCACTAACATTGGAAGACATCGTTTGCCAATACAAACACATACAACATCCAATGCGTTTGAGCCATGAACGATGTTTTCTACCTCTGGACAATGCTCGCGTGCCATTACCAATTTCCCCAAATTGATGCGCTCACACAATGTCTGATGTGTGCATACTTTGGACGATATCGCCTGACATTAGTCAATGCAAGCAAGCTACAATCAATGCAAACACGCAACATATATTGTTTGCAGGCCTTGTATGATGTCATATGATATTCACCGATACAGGTAGGCAACAAATAATGTCACCCAATCGATGCGCAGACGCAACACAATAAGTTTGCACCTTGACTGATGCTGATTACATTGTAGGATGTCATTTGTCACTTGTGCAAATGCTACGTCCGATACTTGCAGGCCATGACTGATGACACCTAGCTAATATGCACACACAACGTTTGATGCATGAATGCCTTGGTCAATGTCGCTTGACATTTGAAGGCGTTGTTTTCCATATACACACATGTTACGGGTTCTGCGTGCACGCCATGACTGTTGTCCTCTTCTGTTGGCCGACGCAAGCAAGCCACGAGTCATGTCACCCAGCCGATATTCCCACACCACAACTTATGCTTGCAGGCCTGAGGTGATGTTGCCCAACTGATGCACAAAAGCCACACGTGAAGTGTGTAAGCCTTAGGTGATGTTGATTCCATTGAATGACATTGTTGGCCACTTGCTCACATGCTACATCTGATGTCTGAATGCCATGATCGATGACGCCTAGATGAGGTTTATAAACCATGTTTGATGCATGCATGCCTTGACTTATGGTACCTTTTGTTGAGTGTCATACCCTGCCAATGTGCGCAGAACCTATTAGATGTGTGCATGCCTTTGATGATGTTGTGTGTCATTGGCTGACGTCGCCTAACCGATGCGTTCAGGACATGATCATTGATGCCACGACTGATGTTTTCTAGCCGATTCACATACTCTATTTTTGATGTGTGCAGGCCTTGGCCCATGCTCGAAGGCTATGACCGATATTGTCCTACCAATACGCATCAGGCATGGGTGATGTTTATAGTCCTTGGCTGTTAATGATGCCATTGACAGAAGTCGTTCACAACTTGTGCAGAAGCTATGTGTGATGTGTGCATACCATGAATGATGTCGCCTAGCCGATGCGCACATACCACATTTGATGCATGAATACCTTGGATATTGCCGCCCCATATTGGAAGACATTTTTTGCCAATACAAGCACATGCAACATCCGATAAGTGCAGTCCATAAACAAGTTCGCCTGCCTTTGGCCAATGTGTGCAGGCCAGGACCAATGTCAACAAATCGATGCACACACACAATGTCTGATGTGTGCATTCCTTGAAGGATATAACCTTATATTGGACGAGACAAGTAGGACACAACCGATATTACCTAGTCGATACGCACACGTTATAACTAATGCTTGCAGGCTTTAAACCCTGTCAAAGGGTGTTAGACAATGTGTGTAGGCCACAAATTATGTCGCCAATCGATGCGCACACGCCACACGTGAAGCTTGTAGTCCTTGGTTAATGCTTATGGCATTACAAGACGTAATTTTCCACTTGTGCACATGCAATATCTGATCCTTGCATACCATGAACGATGACGCCTTTTTGATTTGCATACACCATGTTTGATTAATGCATGCCTTGACAAACGTCGCCTGACATTGACACACATCATTTTCAATATACGCATATCTTACGCTCGATGCGTGTAGGCCATGACTAATTTCTTCTGTTGTTGGCCGATGCGCGCGTGCCATGGATGATATCGCCTAGTTGATGCGCAAACTCCGTGTTTTATGAAGGCTGATGTTGTCGATGCGTGCATGCCACGACAGATGTCGCCAAGCTTATTAACGCATGCAACATCTGATGTGTGTAGGCCATAAACGATGTCACCTGCAGTTGCACACATACCACATTTGATGCGTTCAGTCCTTCGCTAATGTCCCTTAACGTCTACATATGTTATTTTTCAAATGCGCACATGTTTTGTTGATGCATGCACGCGATGACCGATGTCATCTGCCATTGGACGATGCACTCAAGACATGACTTATGTCTCTCCGCGATGCACATTCACCATGTTTGATGCGTGCGAGCCTTTGGTGATGTATCTTGAGGTTGGTGGGCGTCATTTCCATATCCGCATGTATGATGCTCACATGCTAACTCTTATGCGTGGTCCACATCGACCTCTTCATTTTGTTGCTCCAATTCTTACTTAGAGGAGTAGACATTGCTTTTCCAATGAATCATAATTAACATGTACAACCCATATATGTATGTTCTAAGGTGAAAACATGCATTTTCTTTTTATGATAAATAACTTTGTTATATATAAAAATATAGTTTTCAACAATTTTTTTTGAATTTTTTTTTATTAATAACGAATATGAGTAATTATTTAATAAAAATAGAATTACTATGATAAAAATACAAAATTCACCCCAAAATATTGACATATAAACAGAGTAACCTTCAATTCAACAAATTTTTGTAATTTTTATATTTTTAGCAAATCTCAAGAATGAGTAATTAGTTTATAAAAGAAGAAAAATATGATAAAAATATAAAATTAACGCCAAAAATTCACAGATAAATAAAGTTACCTTAAATTCAACAATTTCAACAATTTTTATTTTTTTTCTAGCAAATCCAGAAAATGAGTAATTAATTAATAAAAATAGGAAAAATATTATAAAAATATAAAATTTACTCCAATAGTTCACATATAATTATAGTAACCATAAATTCGACAATTTCAACTATTTGTTTGGATAATTATTTTTGTCCAATAAAATCCCAAAAATGCATAATTAATTAATAAAAAATATGAAATGAATGACAAATATTACAAATAAATATAGTAATCTTAAGTTCCTTTATTTCGACAATGCGGTCACGCAATGTCCCACATCCTACACATATTGTAAGCAGGCCACAGACAATGCAATGAGATCACTTTTGACGTTAGCAGATCGATATGTGTATGCTAATTAAGATGCGGGAAGCACACATTTGATGCGGAAAATCGATGTACGCAAATCACATCTTATGTTGGTTCAATGTTGTGTGTAGGCCAAAGTCGATGCGAGCAGGCCATGTCCGACGTCAATAACAATTGTTTAAAGGTCAATGGCGATGGGGGTAGGACACACCAAACGTTGACTGTTCAATGCTTATAGGTCATGCCGAAGATGACTTTGTAATCTGCACAATGCGGAAAGTACACGATCGACCTCGGTTGAGCAAGTTGCATAAACCACTTCTGATGCAGGTACTCCATGGCCAATGTCTACTGGCCGGTGACGCATGAAGTTGACCAACGTGCATGTTGCATGTCAAATGCATGTAAAATTGGTTGAGTTTGTATGGAAGATACCAATTTCGCCCAGTCGATGCGCACATGCCACTTTAGATGCATACATTCATGACTGATCGTTCCTACTTTTGATTGACGTAGCCTTCCAATGCACGTAGGACACATAAAATGCGTGCAGGCCTTTGATGATGTTATCTGTCCTTGGAGGAGGTCCCAATAACGGTGTGTGAAGACCAAGACTGATCTTGCCAAGACGATGTGCACATACCACAACTGATGTCACCAAGAAGATGCGCTCACTCCACGTCTGATGTATTACGCCTTAGTTGATGTCATCTGATATTGCCCATGCTCTCAGACTATGACAGATGTCGCCCTACGAATGAATACACGCCATGGGTTACGCTTGTATACCTTGGTTATTGTTGATGCCAATGTTAGACGTATTTCACCACATGCACAAAAGCTATGTCTGATGAGTGCAAGCCATGACCGATTTTGCCTAGACGATGCGCGCACACAACATTTCTTGATTGCATGTCGTAGCCGATGCCTCCTTACATTGAGAGGCATCTATCGCCAATAAAATAACATGCAACACTGATGCATGCAAATGATGACTGATGTATACAGGCCATGTCAAATATTGTTTTAACGTTGTGTCCAGGCCAAAGTCAATGCAGGCAGACCATGTACAACGTCGCTCACCTTTGTGTGTAGTTAAAGGGCGATGGGGGCAGGCCATGAGAAATTTTGGTTGAACGATGTTTGAAGGGAACGCCCGAATACGACTATGTAATGTGAACAATACGGGCAGTACATGGTCATCATCAGTTGAGGAAGGTGCATAGGCAATGACTGATGCGGGTACTCCACGACCAAGTCTCCTGGCCAATGACGCATGTTATAAGCCAACGTGCACATTCGAAGTCAGATGCACGTAAAAATTGGTTGATGTTTAATGGAAGATGCTAATTTTTTCCCTGTCGATGCACACATCCCACATTAGATGTATGCATGCCTTGAATAATTTTACTTGTATTTGTGTGACTAAGCCTACCGATGCGCACGACAAGTCAGATGCATGCAGGACTGTGATGATGCTGTCTTTCATTGGCCGATGTCGACTGACCAATCTGTGCAGGCCATGACAATTGTTGCAAGAGGATGTGCACAATCCACGACTAATGTCACTCGGCCTATGTGCACACTCCACTTTTGATGTGAGCATGCCTTGGTTAATGTTATATGACGTTGGCCGATGGTCGCAGGCCAAGAATGATTGTGCCCTACCTATGCTTAAATGCCATAGGTGATGTTCAAGTCCTTGGTTGTTTGTGATGCCATTGGCAGATATCGTTTGCCACAAGTACACAAGCTATGTCTGATGGGTGCAGGTCATGACCGATATCGCCTAGCCGGTACACGCCCACCACATTTAGTGTGTGTATGCCTTGGACGATGCCGCCTGACATTGGCAGACATCATTTGCCTATTAAAACACATACAACATTCGATGCTTACAGGCCATGATTGATGTCGTCCGCCTTTGGCTAATGTGAGCAAACCAAAATCGATATCGCCAAGTCAATGTGCGCACATAATGTTTTATTCGTGCATCCATAAACGAAGTCGCCTGACATTAGCCGACGCAAGCAGGCCACAACCGATGTCTTCTAGGCAATTCTATCATGTTATAATTAATGCTTGCAGGCCTTGTACAACGTCATATGATGTTTGCTGATGTGTATAGGACACGAATAATGTTGCCCATCCAATGTGCACACTCCATGGAAGAAGCTTGCAGGCCTTAGCTGATTCTAATTCCATTGGAAGAAGTGTTTTGCAACTTGCGCACATGCTATGCCTGATGACTGCACGTCATGATTGTTGATGCCTATCTGATGTCCACTCACCACATTTGATGCATTCATGACTTTGCAAATGTCACTAAACATTGGCAGGCATCGTTTACCATATACATACATGCTATGCCTGATGCGTGTATGCCATTACCGCTATCTTGTTTTGTTGGCCGATTCATGCAAGCCACGATTGATTTGGCCTTACCGATGTTTACACACTACAATTGGTGTTTGCTGGCCTTGGCTGATGTCATATCACATTGGCCGATGCATGTAGACCACGAATGGTGTCGCCCAACCCATGCACATACGCCATGCGTGAAACTTGCAAGTCTTGGCTCATCCTTATTCCATTTAAAGACGTTGTTTGCCACTAGTGCACATGCTACGTCTTATGCTTGCAGAAAATGACCGATGACACCTAGCTAATGTGCACACATCACATTTGATGCATGCATGTATTGGAAGATGGTTCCTAAAATAGGTACTCGTCATTTTTCGTATACGCACATGCTAAGTCTCGTGCATGTAGGCCATGACTGATGTCTTCTATTGTTGGCTGATATACCGTGGTTTCACAGTATTTTTAATGTTTTTTCCTTAAGTTTAGTGTGTGTCCAAAATCCTTTTTGCATTAATTTTTATGTAAGTTTCTCTTTATTTGCAGGAAATCTGTCTAAAAGAAGAATGCGGAGGTTTTTGAGCAAGAAATGCAGAAAAGTACCACCAACGGAGCTTGTGACTGTCCATAGGTGGCATCGTAGTAAAGCTGGTGAAGAAATATGGGGAAGTATGACCAAGTATGGTGTTACAGAGTGTGACCGTCTTAGCCATGATGGTCCGTCCCACTGGTTCATCATGAAGATCGGAGAAGTACTCCCAGTACCCAAATTCCAAGAGTTTAAGTGTTATGGAACGGAGAACCTCGACACTTTCCTATGCCCTTCATGGATAAGATGTTGAATAGACCTGCTGGAAAAGTGTGGTACCGTTTTCTTGATGGATATTCGTGGTATAATCAGATTTCTATTGCAGTAGAAGATCAAGAGAAAACTACTTTTACTTGTCCATATGGGACCTTTGCGTTCAAAAGAATGTCGTTAGAGTTGTGCAATGCACCCGCTACATTTCAGAGATGTATGATGTTGATATTTTCTGACATGGTGGAAGATAATATAGAAGTTTTTATTGATGATTTTTATGTTGGTGGTGATTCATTTGAGCGGTATTTGAACAATTTATCTGAGGTCCTTAAGAGATGCGAAGACTGCAATTGAGTACTAAATTGAGGAAAATGCCATTTCATGGTGAAAGATGGTATTGTTTTGTGTCATCGCATTTCATAAAAGGGCATAGAGGTGGATCGAGCTAAAGTGGAGGTAATAGAGAGACTTCCCCCACCTATATCTGTAACAGGTATGAGAAGCTTTCTTTGGCATGCAGGTTTTTATCGGAGATTCATCAAATATTTTACAAAGATATAACATCCGTTGTGCAAACTGCTGGAGTGAGATTGTAAATTTTTTTTTGATGAATCTTCTCTTAAAGCATTCGGCGAGCTAAAAGAAAAATTGGTGTTTTCACCTCTCATTATTTCTCCGGATTGAAACAGTCTATTTGAGGTGATGTGCGATGCTAGTGGGGTTGTTCTTGGTGTAGTATTGGGACAAAGAAAGAACAAAATCCTTCACTCCATTTACTATGCTAGTAAAGCCCTAAATGAAGCTCAGAAGAACTACACAGTGGCTGAGCAAGAACTCCTTGCAGTAGTCTTTGCTTTTGAAAAAATTCGCTCCTATTTGCTATGTACTAGAGTTATAGTGCATATTGACCATTCAGCATTGAGATATTTGATGGCAAAGAAGAATGAAAAAACCGAGGTTGATTCATTGGGTATTACTGCTACAAGAATTTGTACATTCAAATAAGGGATAGAAAAGGGACCAAAAATCAAGTTGCCGATCACTTGTCCCGACTAGAAGATCAAGATATGAGAGAGTTAGGGGATAAGACTGATATTGATGATACTTTCCCCGATGAGCATTTATTGGCTGCCTCACAAAACTTGATTCCATGGTTAGCAGATTTCGCAAACTATCTCGCTAGTGATATTATTCCATCGGACTTGTCCTTTCATCAAAGAAAAAGTTCATGTACGATGTATAGAAGTTCTTTTGTCATGAACCATATTTATAAAGGAGTTGTGCCGACGGGATTATTCGGCGTTGTGTGCCTAAATATGATATGTTGAGTATTTTAGAGGCATGCCATTCCTCACCCGTTGGTGGACATCAAGTTGTATCCAAACCGCTCTTAAGATATTACAATGTGGGTACTATTGGACAACTCTTCATCAAGATTCTCATGCGTTTGCTAAAGGTTGTGATAGATGCCAAAGAGATGGCGGCATTTCAAGAAAGCAAGAGCTCCATCTAAACCCCATTCTTGTGATTGAGTTATTTGATGTTTTGGGTATTGACTTTATGTGTCCTTTTGTGAGTTCTCATGGAATGAAATATATAATAGTAGAGGTTGAATATGTATCTAAATTGGTGGAATCTATCGCCCTCGCAAATAATGAACGCAAGTGTGTCACTGTGTTCTTGAAAAAGAATATATTCTATCGTTTTGTCACCCCAAGGGCAACTATTAGTGATAGGGGCTCTCACTTCTTCAAAAGATTATTCAAGGGGTTATTGGAGAAATATGGGCTTCGCCATAATGTGGCCTTCCATTACCATCCTCAAACTAGTTGGCAAGTTGAAGTGTCAAATAGGGAGATCAAACAGATATTGTCAAAAATAGTGAACACTAGTAGAACGGATTGGTCAAGGAGGCTTAATAATGCTCTTTGGGCCTATCAGATAGCGTATAAGACTCCGATAGGTATGTCCCCATACAAACTTGTATATGGGAAAGCATGTCATCTTCCTGTTGAATTAGGTCATAAAGTCATGTGGGCTATGAAGAAGTTGAAAATGGATTGAAGCGAAGCTGTAGAACAACGGTTAACTGGGTTGAATGAACTCGATGAAATTTGCCTGAAAGCTTATGAAA
This sequence comes from Solanum chilense, assembly GCA_032847665.1. Taxonomy (NCBI): domain Eukaryota; kingdom Viridiplantae; phylum Streptophyta; class Magnoliopsida; order Solanales; family Solanaceae; genus Solanum; species Solanum chilense. The sequence continues at coordinate 8,883,773 of CM064964.1, forward strand.
GCTCATCCCTCTACAAAGAATAGATGAAGAAGTACCATGACCTAAAAATTGAAAAACTAGAGTTTATGGTTGGGGATTTGGTGCTTTTATTCAATTGTAAGTTGCGCTTGTTTTCGGGCAAGGTCAACTCCAAATGGACTGGTCCTGACATGGTTACCCAACTATTCCCTCATTGACCAATTAAGTTGGAAACTAAGGAGGGTGTGCGGTTCAAGGTGAATGGACAACACATAAAAATCTATTTTAGGCATGCTGAATCAGCGAATGAAGTGCTCGAGGCATACCATCTTGATGAAATTTGAGGTGTCAAGTGTCTGCAGTCTTGCCGCAAAGTTAAATTAGGCACTTTTTGTGAGGCAACCGAATACCTATATTTTTTATTTCTCGTAATTATAGTATTTTCTACTAATGGGTTTTAAATTTGCAGGCACATCAACAGGAAATTTTGCAGAAAATCACTCTGCAGCAGTCACTGTGGGACCCATCGACGGCCTGTCACGAACGCGATGGACCGTCGCATGAATCCATCGTGCCAAGTAGGTCTTTCAGTTATTTTCAAAACTAGGGCACACGTGACAGAACCAATGATGGACCGTCACACCTGTGATGTACCATCGTCGGGGACTTGTCGCGTCATTAATGAAGCATACCCAACCTGACCCGGCTGGGGGTTTGTAAAAATTCTTAACATTTAAAAACCCCACCCCTTCATTTCACAAATTTCCTTCCCTCATCCTCCCATTTCCCTCCCTTTTAAGCTTCCCATTTCCTACCTCTCTTTCAACCGATCATTTTCCCAAATTCCCCAATTCCTTAAAATCCACTCTCTACTAGTCAGAGTCTGCTGCTGTGGTTCTTTTCTTTCTCACCAAGTACCTTCCTCGCTTATTTTTCTCAAATTATCATGTATGTATCTCTGTTTTCCATCCATTTGCATTGCATTTTTGTTTATAAATTAGTATTAGCCTATTTCTTATTGATGGGTTCATTCTTTAATACATATTCTGTCTGACCTAGGTTAACAATCCTCAAAATTGCCTTGTTAAAATCTAGAAATAGGTACTTTAGCATTGCTAGTTTACTAGGTATTTGGTTTAAACACATGTAGGATAAAACACTAAAAAATCCATTTAGGTCACAAAGGGATGAATGTGGCATCCCCAGTTTGGTCACTAAATGACAGAACGAGACCCCGATGACGTACCGTCGTACCCACGACGAACCGTCATAGGGTCCGTCCCAACACTCCTAACACCCCACTGGCAAATTTTCTCCAAGTGTCTACCAACGGACACATACTACGGATCGTCGTTCCCACGACGGTACGTCCTGCACAACCTTTGTGGTTGTCTGAGACCCTATTCCTAAGGGTCTCTCACTTTTTATAAGCTTCCTCCAACGGACACAAGCGACGGATCGTCGTTCACATGATGGTCCATCCTGCACAACCGTTCTGGTTGTCAGAGACCCTGTTCCTAAGGGTCTCCAACTTTTTCAAAGTGTCCTCTTACGGACATCTACGACGTACTGTCATACCCTCGATGGTCCATCCTGCATTACCATTCTGGTTGTCAGAGACCCTGTTCCTAAGGTCTCCAACTTTTTCAAAGTGTCCTCTTACGGACATCTACAACAGACCGTCATACCCTCGACGACCCATTTTGCATAACCGTCATGACGGTCATAGACCCTGCTCCTAAGGGTCTCCAACTTTTTTTAAGTGTCCTCTTACGGACATCTACGACGGACCTTCATACCCTCAACGGTCCATCTTGCACAACCATTTTGGTTGTAAGAGACCCTATTCCTAAGGGTCTCCAAAGTTTTCCAAGTGTCCCCTTACGAACATCTACGATGGGCCGTCACAACCTCGACTGTCCGTCCTGCACAACCATCATGATGATCTGAGACCCCTCTCCTAAGGGTCACCATACTTTTTTCTAAGTGTCCCACGATGGACATCGATGATGGACCGTCAGAATCACAACGGTCCGTCCTGTTTATCCATCATACTTGTCAGAGAATTTCCTTCAGGGGTCTCCACATAAACATAGTGTAAAGTAGTACATGACGGTCCGTCGAACTAACGACGAGCCTTTATCTGGTCTGTCGTGTTTCACTGTTACTATAGAAATGTCATTACATCTTGACTCTTTTATTTATTGTGTCATTTTGCTTGTCTTGTTTGCTCCTTCTAGTACTAATGGTGATTCTTTACAGGTACTATCTATAATGGCACCAAAATAAGATCGAGTCTACTCATGTGGGTGTTCGAAGTATGTCGCCCCGTCTTCCCGCCTGGTCATTGGCTCTGATGATGAGCGTGACCCTGAGTACGTGCCCCCAGGCACTTCCACCCTATCCCGAGATGAACGTGCTGCTAGAGCCACACCCAAAAAGGTGGCGTCTAGCGTAGTCACTGCCTCCCAGTCTGATGAGGAGCACACACTGACCGGCACACCTTATGGGTTAGCTACTCATGAAAAAGGAGCATCTGGCTCCTTAGGAGTTTCGTGGTCGGAGGAATCCTCTGGATCTACTGAGGTGGCTGCACCCGCCACAACAGCACAGTCTGCCTCATTTGATGAGGCTGACAATTAAGAATCCACACCCTGCTCACCGACTGGTGCTCTTACCTCGGTTGCCGACCAATCCAACCGGTGGTGAGTCGATGGGTCGTATCAAGTTTATTCAGACGCAAAGTTTCTGAATGACAAAGGAGTCATGACACAGACCCTTACATTGGAGAGACGGGTCCTAATGGGAATTCTCCCAACTATGGCAGAGATCTACAATCTCTTCACCAGACATCGACTAGAGTGGACAGCGCGTTCATTGGGCCGTTATAGTGATGAGTTGGTTCGAGAGTTCTATTTCTCCTACGTGGATACTCTCAGATCACAGATTGATAGGTGGGATGCTCCCGCAAAATAGGCCCCACTGGAGCGTGTCTGAGTACATGTCATTCAGGTTGATATCTCCCTGCCTGCCCATCAGCCGGTATCTATACAGCGAGGATGTTGTTGCCAACCGAACCCCTTTCACCACCGAGTTTGACTACCGGTGGCAAATAGTCAAAGATGACCAATTCTATCCTGAGGCCATCGCTTTGAGAGACCATCAAGAGGTGGATGGCCCTGCACTTGTGTGTTGATGGAGAGGGTGCTGATTGGGTAACCGAGCCGAAGGGTGCCATCAAGAAGCCTAACCTGACCTTCACGGCGAAGTTCTTGTGGTTGATTTTCCACAACTTCCTTTCCCCCACAACCGCTGATAATATAGTTACACAGGATCGTGCAGTACTGATGGGGCGAATTTAGCCGTGTTAGAGGTGGACTTTTCTTGGCTTCTACAGGCGGTCATGCACGAGAGGGCTTTTAAGGTCAGAACTACTTACCCTTTCCTGTGCATGATATTTTCTTTATGCAATTCCGCAAGTGTGCCCATCTGGCACATTGATCAGCTCAAAACCCGCTGGGCACTGTTGATATTGGCCTCATCAGGGATGAGGCCAATGAGTTGGCTCCATGCAAAGGGCCTCGTCCAGGGTTGCCTTAGCTTTTTGACAATCGGGCTGATACGGTAGCACAGGTTTGCACGGCTACGCAGAATTCTTCCACTGGCACTACCCCGGTCGAGTCTCTCCCGGGTAGTAACACTGCCCCGATCTCCTCTCGCTCAGCCCTTTTCCCCTCTTTGGTCCCGCTTGCTAGGGTTTAAAATCTAGAGGCACAGATGGCTACACTTCTGCATCACATCCAACCTTCATAGGTCTATTGCTGAGGCAGAAGAGCTCTTAGAGAGGAAAATCGTCCAGCGCAAAGAGTGGAATATTGTTGAGGTTCATCAGCGCTTGGACGCTTTTGAGTTTCGGATAGCCTGGCCAGCCCCTTAGGTGGATGTGTCGACCCTTCAGGCTGCGTTTGAGAGTCTTTGCACAGACATCGATATGATATTTGAGGCTACGGTGCCTGAGTTTGAGGCCCCTTTTGCAAAGCCTGTTCAGGACACAGTGATAACGGCCTTATTCGCCACATTTGAGATTCCGCCACCTCCCCCTCGAGATCATACAAAAAGGCGTGGGCGTCGAGAGAAGGATGATGCTAGAGCATGAAAGAAGGAGCGCCGTGAGATGGATGCTGCGAGGAGAGCTTCGCTTGCTGATGAGGAGGCACGTCGGATTAGGGTCGTAGAGTCAGCTGCTAGGGCATCTAGCTCCAAAAATGTGGAGATCGTGGAAGGCACTGCTGATAGTGTTGTTTCTGCTGAGAACAACTGAGGGTGTCCAAATTACAGGGGTAGTGGGATCCGGGGAACCAGACCCACCCACTTGCTGATCGTCGGCGCTTTGCGCCCCAGGTTTGCTTCACCTACCACTCTTGTATTTCGATTTTATATGCATTGGGGACAATTGCATGTCTTTTTGTTGGGGTGGGTTAAATGGAAAGTGAGTGCTAGGGTGAAGTCTGAGTAGCCTAATTCACTGTCCTCTTTTGGGGTTTTCTTGCCTGTTTTGTTTTTCCCCAAGAGACTGCTTATTTTTACTGTTGAACCGGCATGTCTATATCTTGTGTACATATTGTAACTCTAAAGCATGATGTCCAAAATGATATCCTGATGAAATGAAAATGATGCATGACTAGGCATAATAATTGATAAATGTGTGGCTCTAAATCTGACATAGAGATACACCAATGCATGACACTAAGTCAAAAATTCAAACTAGTTGTCAGATAATCTGGTAGAGTAATGAGATGTCAAGTGAGTGTGAGGAAGATTTGAATAGTACACTATTTGTACTGAGCTAGAACTTGCCTGGTTAGTCCTGCTAAAAGAAATCTGTAATAGACAATTAGGAAAGGATCATAGGCCCTTGTTAAATATAGACCATTTTTAGTCTAAATAAAAGAAAACAAAATGAAATTAATCTTTATTTGATCAAATGATTTGAGCTTAAACTAGACCTTTCTTTTTCACTCCAACTGATCTTTTCTGAGAATTATGTGTTGGCCCTGGTCTCGCCTTGGACATGTGCCCCTCAGCTTATGCCAAAAGCATAAGTTGAGGGTGGCTAATGCAGTAAGCACCCCTTTTTATGGACCTGACCTAAATTTGGGTATTGTGTACTTTGACTCATGGCAAAGCCATGAGTTGAGGGTGGCTATTATGAGAAATGTTCTTGAAAGTGGGGTTGAAAGCACAAAAAGAGAGAAAGAACAAAAGTAAAGTTATATAAGAATTAGTTGAAAGAAAAGTGAAATATGAAGAAAAAAATACAAGCAAGAAAAGAAGAGAGTCACTTACACAAATGAAGAAAGAAAGGAAAATAGCAAGGTAAAAGAATATGGAAAATTGGGAAAAATAAAATGATAAAAGGATGTATGTTTAGTCGATATGTCAAAGAGGGAAAAATTCACTAAAGTATACGTAAATATACCCTACTTGACCCTGAGCCTATGATACAAGCAAAGAAAGTCCTATCGTGATCCTAAAAGTTGTATAGCAAACTTAAAGCAGTGAAAATAAGGGCAAGCTTATGTCAATATGTGTGAATGAGTTGTGAATCTGTTCTGAGAGTGAGTGTTGAAAAGTAATCCTTATACTCAAACTGAAATCATTGTATGAAAAATAAGGATATTGTTTTAAAGTGAGGACACCGGAAATATTAGCACATCGGTGAGAAATTGAAAAGGATAGGTGTTAGTGCATGGTGAGTCTGTGTCATGGTCTAATTCCACATAATTCAAGCCTAATAGTGATAGCATGCATAAATTTGATGAGACTAATCGGGATTGATAGCCAAATGATTGCGAAAGATAAAACATGGATACTATTGTACAAAGATTTTGTAGTGAGTCATAGTGCGTCGCTTGAGGACAAACAACGAATTTAAGTTGAGGGTGTTGATATACCATGGTTTCACGGTATTTTTAATGCTTTTTCTTTATGTTTAGTGTGTGTCTAAAAGCCTTTTTGTATTAATTTGTATGTATGTTTCTCTTTATTTGTAGGAAATCTGTCTAAAAGATGATTGCGGAGTTTTTTGAGCAAGAAATGCAGAAAAGTACCACCTACGGAGCTTGTGAGGGTCCGTCTTGCCTTTGACAGTCCATAGGTGGAATCGTAGTGAAGCTGCTGAAGGAACATGGGGAAGTATGACCAGGTGTGGGGTTATGAAGTGTGTGACGGACCGTCGTAGCCATGATGGTCCGTACTGCTGGTTCATCATGAAGATCAGAAAAGTATCCCAGTACCCAAATTCCAAGAGTTTAAGTGTTATGGAACGGAGACCCTCGACGTACCGTTGTGTGTATGACGATTTGTCATACCTGCCGTCGAGGATAATGGAGAGAGTAGCAGAAGAATTTGCAAAGTATGGGACAACGGAGTCCATGACGGCCCGTCGTGACCACGACGACCCATTGCGAGGTCTGTTGACCCAGCCGCATTTTGACATATTTCCAGCAAATAGAGTCCTTCTTTGATTAGGTTTTTGTTTTTTTATAAATAGTTCGAAAAACCTCATTTTTGGGGTTAGACTCTTGGTGATTAGACTCTCTTATAGTTAGACTCTTGGTTATTTTAGCTTCTTTTGTGATTAGACTTGGTGATTATTATTACACTTTTGGAGAATATTTAGTCTTCAATTAATTAAAGTAATTGAATGTTGATTGATTTTGTTGATTAATAAAGTGAATTTCTGGATTTTATTATTTCTTATTGAAGTAAGTGCATGAATTCTTATATTAAATATTTGAATATTGTGATTATGACTATAGGTAACTAAACTCCATAACTAGGGTTGTGGGAACCATAGGCGAATAATGAGGTAAAACATAACTAAAATAACAATTCTATAATAGTGTCTTGCACGTATTGATAATTCTTTCGCTTGGAAGTCTTTTTAACAGATGGCCGACGTTAGAACTCGCCTTAATGCTACTTGCCGGACCAAGGAGGTAGATAATAAGAAAAGAGTTATCAACAAAGATTTAGTGTATACTATCTAATAGCCTAGTATTGATTTCTACAAGGTAATAACTTAGTCAAATATCGAATATGATGGTTAATATAAGGTGAAGGTAAGGGTTAGTATAGCAACACACGTAGGCGGACCAAGGTGCGTAGTGAAATTTTCTAGATGTCGGACCAAGGATTTAGAAATACATAACTTTTATACTTTGCATGCAAGATACTTGGAAAGAATTGTAATAGTTAGAATTATCAAGTTAGAAACCTGTGGGGAACGCATAAACCCTATTTACTTTTATTAATTGATTAAACTCCAACATTTGATGTTGTTAGTTGTCTCCTTTAATTTAGCTAGGTATTTTCATTCATTTAGAAGTAAAAAAAACCCTTTTATTGTCTTTGTTTTCCATGAAAATGATGACTAAATAGTAGTAATAATAGATTCAAGTTAAGTCAAAACTATTTTCCTCGTGGGAATGATCCTAGCTCTTTAGTTGGGTTCTCTTCTTGATATGACCGCTTTAGTTCTTATTTGAGAAGTAAGTTTGAGCGTATCATTGGCTGATGCATGCAACCATTACTGAGTCACCCAGCCGATTTGCACACACTACGTTAGTTGCATGCATTCATTGGTAGATGACGCCTTATATTGGCAGGCGTCATTTAACATATACGCACATGCTACGCCCGATGAGTGCAGGTCACGAACGCATTTTTATTCTGATGGCCGATGCACACAGGCCACAAGTTATATCGCCCAACCGATGTGCACACGCCAATATTAATGCTTGCAATCCTTGGCCGATGTTATATGATATTTGCTAATGCGTGTAGGCCACAAATTATGTCGCCAGCAGATGTGCACATGACGCGCATGAAGCTTGCAGTCCTTGGGTGATGGTGATGCTATTTGAAGACGTCATTTTCCACTTGCACACATGCTACGTTCGATGCATCAAAACAATGACTAGTGATGGTTAGTTTATGTGCACACACAATGTTTGACGCATGCATGCCTTGGAAGATGTCGCCTGACATTAGCAGGCATCATCTTCGATATAAGTACATGTTACGCCTGATGCGTGTAGAGCATGACCGATATCATCTACTATTGGCCGATGTGTGCAAGACATTGATGATGTAGCCTAATTTTGGTAGATGTCGTTATACATATGTGCACGTCTCATGCAAGCATGCCATGGCCGATGAAAGCAGGCTTTGACGACGTGCGCATGCCAGGATCGATGTCACCTAGGTTATTAGCACATGCAACATCGGATGTGTGCTGGATATGACCGATGTCGTATGTTGTTTCATACACACAATATTTGATACATGTAGGCCTTAGACAATGTTTTCTGACATCTGCAAATGTTGTTTTCCATATGCGCACATATTACGCTTATGCGTGTAGTCCATGACCGATGTCATTTTCCATTGGCTGATTTGCGCATTCCTCAACCTTGTTGACCATTTGATGCACACATAACATGTCTGATACGTAAATCCCTTGGACGATGTACCCTAATATTAGTAGACGTTATTTTCCATACACGCACTTTCAATTTGTGCAGACCATTACCAATGTCGATTGTCGTTGGTCGATGTGTGCATTCCATGACTGATGTCACTCAGCTGATGAACACATGCAACATTTCATGCGTGAAAACTATGACTGATGTCGCTTAAAGTTATTCACACACCATATTTTTGCGTGCACGCCTTGTCCGGTGTTTTCTAATGCATGCAGACATCATTTTCCAAAAGCTCATATGCTACGTCCGATGCTTCTATTCCATGATCAATGTCACTATGCAAATGTGCACATAAAACTTTTTAATGCGTGTAAGCCTTGCCCAATGTCTCTTGACGTCTCCAGACGTCGTTTGCCATATGCACACAAGTTACGTCGTTGCGTGCAGGACATGACCAATGTTGTCTTTTGTTAGATGATTTACGCAAGGCACGAATAATTTTGCTCCGATGATGCACATAAACTTTTTTTGATGCGTGCGGGTCTTTGAGAAAGTCGAATAATGTTAGTTAACATCATTTTCCATTTGTGCACGTCGAATGCGTGCGGGCCATGACCGATGTCGTCCATCGTTCGATGATATGTATGTCTGATGCCTTCATGCTACGACCGATGCAATACCCACATGGAGATATTGATTACGTTGCACTGATTTTGACTTAGAGGATTAGACATCGTTTTTCCAATGAGTCATAATGAATATGCATAACCCAAATATGTATGTTCTAAGGTAAAAAAAGCAGTTTCTTTTTTTTTATCATAAATAACTTATATATATATATATATATATATATACATATATATAAATATATATAAAATTATAGTTTTCGACAAATTTTTTGAATTCTTATTTGTTTCCTCAAATCCGAATATGAGTAATTGATTAATAAAAATAGAACTAATATGATAAAAATATAAAATTAACAACAAAAATTCTCAAATATATAGAGTAACCTTAAATTCAAAAATTTCAACAATTTTTTTGTAATTTTTGTTTTTTGAGCAAATATTGATAATGAGTAATTAATTTATAAAAAAAATAGGAATAGTTTGATAAAAATATAGAATTAACACTACGAATTAACAAATAAATATAGTTACCTCAAATTCAACAATTTAAACAATTTCTTTAATTTTTATTTTTTGGTCAAATCTTGAAATTATATATTTAATTAATAAAATATAGAAAAATACAATAATAATATAAAATCTACACAAAAAATTCACATATTATTATACTAACCTTAAATTCAATTATTTCAATTATTTTTTGAATAATTAATTTTCTCCCGGCAAATCCCAAAAAACGTTTAATTAATTAATAAAAATAGGAAAATTATGAAAAAATAATAAATTAAATCCAAAAATTCTTAAATAGATATAGTAACCTTAAGTTTCTTTATTTCAACAATGCGGTCAGGAAAAAACCGAAATGCCCAAACCTGTGTATGTAGACCACACACGATGCAGCTAGACGACATTTGACGTCGGCACACCGATGCGTGTATGCTAATTATGATAAGGGCATCCCATGTTTGATGTCTCCAAATTGATGTATTTTAGCAACATCCGATGTTTTTTTAACGTTGTATGTATGCCAAACTCGATGTGGGTAGGTGGTATGCAACGTCGCTGACAGATGTGTGTAGGCCAAGAGTGACGAGAGTAGGGCCGCGCCAAACATTGGTTGAATAATTTTGTAGGCCACGCCTAAAGACGACTAAGTAATGTGCACAATGCGGGCAGTCGACGGTCGACGTCTCCTGAGTAAGTTACATTGGCCACGACTCATGGGGGTACTTCACGACCAATATCTCTTGGCCGATGAGGCATACCCTTGAGAGACGTTCACATTCAACGTCATATGGATGTAAAAATTAGTCGATGCTAAATTAAATACGCCAATTTAGCCTAGCCGATACACACATTCAATGTTAGATGCACGTATGCCTTGACTGACGGTACCTATCATTGAGTGATGTAGCTTGCCAATGTGTATAGGAAATGCCAGATGCGTGCAGGCCCTTGATGATGTTGTATGTCATTGGCCAATGTCATGTGACCAATGCTTGCAGGCTTCGACCGATGTTGCCTAGGTGATATGCATATGCAACGACTGAAATCATCTAGCCAATGCACACACTCCACATTTGATGCATGCAGGACTTGGTTAGTGTCTTCTGCCTTTGGCCGATGCTCGCAGGTCATGACCGATGTCACCCTACCGATGCGCACACGCTAAGGGCCATGCTTGTAGGCTTTGGATGTTGTTGGTGCAATTAGCAGTTGTCCTTCACCACATGCGCACAAGCTAAGTCTAATGCGTGCAGGCCTTGAACGATGTCGACTAGCCGATGCGCACATACCACATTTGATGTGCGCATGCCTTGGACTATGCCGCCTGACATTGGCATATATATTTTGCAAATACGATCACACACAACATCTGATGCATGCACGCCATGACTGATGTCGGCTTCCTTAGTCCGATGCGTGCAAGCCACGAACAATGTACCCCAATAGATGCACACACACTATGTATGATTCGTGCATTCCTTGAACGATGTTGCCTAACATTGGCTGATGCAAGCAGGCCAGAACTGATGTTTCCCAGTCAATGCGCACACGCCACAGCTAATGCTTCCAAGCCTTGGATGATGACGTATGACGTTGGTTGATGTGTGTAGGCCACGAATGATGTCCCCAAGCAGATCCACATATACCACGTGTGAACCTTGCAGGCCTTGGTTGATGTTGATGCCATTGGAAGGCTTTTTTACCACTTGCGCACATGCTATGTCCGATGTTTGCAGTCCATGACCGATGAAGCCTAGATGATGTGCACATACCACATTTGATATACGCACATTCTACGCACTTTGATATACGCACTTTCTCCTAACATTGGCATGCATCGTTTTCCATATACGCACATTCTACGCTCGATGCATGCAGGCCATGACCGTTGTCTTCTACTGTTTGTTGATGCGCACAGGCCACAACTGATGTCGCCACGCCAATGTGCACACACCACAACTGATTCTTGAAGGCCTTTGTCGATGTCATATGACATTGGCCTATCCATGTTAGCCACGTTGGATGTCGCCCAGCCGATGCTCACACGTCATGCATGAAGCTTGCAGGCATTTGCTAGTGTTGATGTCATTGCAAGACGTCGTTTTCAACTGGTGCACATGATACATCCGATTCTTGAAAACAATGACCTATGATGCCATGTTGATGTGCACATACCGTGTTTGATGCATGCCTGTCTTTGTAGATGTCGTCTGACGTCTCCAAACGTAATTTGCCCTATGAGCACATGCTATCCCGTTGCGTGAAGGCCATGATCAATGTCGTCTTCCATTGGATGATGTGCACAAGCCACGACTAATGTCGCTCCTTCATGCGCACACACCACATTGGATATATGTGGACCTTCGAGGATATCGCCTCTTGTTGGTGGACTTCATTTTCCATATGTGCATGTCCAATGCGTGCGGGCCATGAACGATGTCGTTTGTCGTTCATCAATGGGCATATCTGATTCCCGCATACATTGTCCTCTATGTGACCCACATAAAGCTCTTGATTCTATTGCGTCAATTCTCAATTAGAGGAGTAGACATCATTTTTCTGATATATCATAATGAACATGTACAACCCAAATATGTACGTTACAAGGTACCAACACATATTTACTTTTTATCACAAATAATTTTCATATACATAAATATAGTATTCAACAATTCTTTTTGAATAATTCATTAGAAAAAATAGAATTAATGTGATAAAAATATAAAATTAATGATAAAAATTCACAAATGAATAGAGTAACCTTAAATTCAACTATTTCTGTAAATTTTTGTAAATTGTTTTGAGAAAATATCGAAAATGAGTAATTAATTTATAAAAAATAGGTAAAATATGATTAAATAAATATAAAAATAATTCCAGAAATTCACAAATAAATATTGTTTCCTTAAATTGAACAATTTTTTGAAATTAATTTTTTTTGTCAAATCCCAAAAATGAGTAATAAATTAATAAAAAATAGGAAAAATATAATAAAATATATAAACTTTAGGTTAAAAATTCACATATAATTATAGTAACATTAAATTCAACAATTTAAACTATTTTTTGAATAATTATTTTTCTCCTGGCAAATTCCAAAAAAGGCTTAATTAATTAATTAAAAATTGGAAAATTAGGGAAAAAATAATGAAATTAACGCCAAAAATTCACAAATAAATATATTGTTACCTTAAGTTCCTTTATTCCAACAAATCGGTCGTGCAACGTCCGATGTCCCCAAACCATTGTATGCATGCCACGAACATAGTAGCAAGATAAATTTTGGCATTGACAGACCAATTTGTGTATGTTTATTACGATGCAGGGAAGCCACGTTCGACGTCGGCAAATCAATGTATGCAGGCCTTATTCGATTCTAGTTTAACGTTGTGTGCATGCCAAAGTTGATGCGGGCAAGACATGTCTGACGCCGCTGACAGTTGTATGTGGGCGAAGGGTGATAGGGGTCAGGCCACGCCAAACGTTGGTTGAACGATATTTGTTGGCCACTCCCAAAGGTGACTAAGTAATGTTAACAATGCGGGCAGTCCACGGTCGACTTTGGCTGAGCAAGGTGCACAGGCCACGACTAATGCGGGTACTGAACGTCTAATGTATCTTGGTCGATGACGTGTATCGTTGAATGGAAAAAGCCAATTTTTCCCCGACGATGCGCACATGCAATATTAGATGCATGCATGCCTTGAATGATTGTACCTTCCGTTGAGTGACGTAGCTGTCAATAGGCGCAGACAAGTCTTATGTGTGCATGTATTTGATGATATTGTCTGTCATTGATCGACGTTGCATGAACAATGTGTGCAGTCCACGACCGATGTAGCCAAGTCGATGTTCACATGCCACGACTAATGTCGCCCAGCCGAAGCACACACTCCACGCTTGATGCATACAGGCCTTTGTCGATGTCATGTAACGTTGGCTTGTGCTTGCAGGCCATGACCAATGTCACACTACCGATGCACACACGCCATGGGTGATGCTTACAGGACTTGGTTGTAGCTTATGCCATTGGGAGACATCATTCTACACATGCACACAAGCTACGTCTAATGTTTGCATGCCATGATCGATGTCACCTAGCCGATGCGAACACACGTTATTCAATGTGTGCATGCCCTGGCTGATGCCACTTGAAAATTGCAGAGATCGTTTGCCAATACTAGTACATGCGACATCTGATGTTTGTAGGCCATGACCGATGTTAACTACCTTTGGCCAATGCATAAATGCCATAACTGATGTCACCCAATCGATGCACACACACAATGTTTGATGCGTGTATGCCTTGGATCATGTCGCATGACGTTGGCCGCTGCAAGCTAGCCACAAGCGATGTTTCCCAGCCAATGCACACACGCCACAACTAATGCTTGTCAATCTAAAGTGGTTTTATATGAAGTTGATCGATGCGTGTATGCCTTGGTCAATGTCGCCTTAAATTGGCCGATGCAAGTTGGCCACAAGCGATGTCGCCCATTCAATGTTCACATTCCACAACTAATGTTTGCAAACCTTAGGCGATTTCATATGATTATGACCAATGCATGTAGGAAACGAATGAGTTCGCCTAGCCGATGAGCCCATACAACACGTGAAGCTTGAAGGCCTTTGCTAATATTGATTCCATGGGAAGACATCATTTGCCACTTGTGCACATTCTACGTCCGATGCTTCCAAGCCATGACTTATGACGCCTAACCGATTTGCACTCACAACATTTTTTGCATGTATGCCTTGAGATATGTCTCCTTACATTGACAATTGTCTTTTTCTTCATACGCACATGCTATACCCGATGCGTGCAAGCCATGATTGATATTTTCTTCTGATGGCCGATGCGCGTAGGCCATGATTGATATCGCTCAACTTATGTGCACACGCCACAACCGATTATCTTAGGCATTGGTCGATGTTATATGACATTGGTAGATATGTGTAGGCCACGAATAATATCGCCTAGTCGATACGCATACGCATAGCGTGAAGCTTGCAGGCCATGGCTGATACTTATGCGAGTGTTAGATGTTGTTTGCCACTTCCGCACATGCGACGTCTAGTGCTTGAATACGATGACAGATAATGCCTAACTGATGTGCACATAACACATTTTATTTAATTCATGCCTTGGCAAATGCCTAACTGATGCGACGTCATATGCTACATACGATGCATGCAGGCCATGACTAATGTCATCTGCATTTGGACAATGTGTGCATGACATGAATTATGTCGCCCAGTCGATGTGCACATACCATGTTTAATGCATGAAAGCCTAGGAAGACTGGTAGGCATCGTTAACCTTATGCACATGTTCGATGCAAACAGTCCATGACCGATGATGGTGAGCATTGTCGAAGCATATTCCACGATTTGTGTCGCCAAGACGATTAGCACATGCAACATCTGATGCGTGTAGGTCTTCCCTTATATTGCCTGACATTTGCATATGTTGTTTTGCATATGCGCACATGTTACACTGATGCGTGCAGGCCATGACAAATTTTGTTCGCCATTTGCTGATATGTGAGGCCACAAACATTATCACCAAGTCAATGTCCACAATCTCGTTTTATTCGTAAAGCCCTTGTACAATGTCCCCTGACATTCCTAGACGTCATTTGCCATATGCACACTTTTTATGTGTGCAGGCCATGACCGATGTCACCCGTCGTTAGGCAATCTGCGCATGCCACGACTGATGTTGGCCAGCCGATGCACTCATGCAATGTTGGATGCTAGTAAACCATGAATGATGTCTCCTACCATTGTACACACAACACATATCATGCTCGAAGGCCTCGGCCGATGTCGCCAAACACTGGAAGACATCGTTTTCCAGAAGTGCACATGCTATGTACGATACATGCAAGACATGACCAATGTCACCCAGTCGATGCGCACACACCACATTTAAAGCGTGCAGGCCTTGGCCAATGTCACTAGACATCTTCAAACGTCGTTTGCCATATGCACAAAAGGTATGATGTTGCAAGCAGGTCCTGGCCAATGTGATCTGCCGTTAGACAATGCACGCTAGCCATGATAGATGCCTCTATGTCGATGCGCATAAACCACAATTGATGCATGTGGGCCTTCAAGGATGTCTCCTGATGTTGGTGGGAATCATTTTTTACATGCACACATCTGATACGTGTGGGCCATAACCGATGTCGTTTGTCATTCACTGATGTGCATGTCTGATGCCCACATGCAAACGTCCTATGTATGGCCCACACCAAGCTCTTTATTCCATTGTGTCGATATTGACTTAGAGGAGTAGGCATCATTTTTCCAATAAATCATAATGAACATGAACAACACAAATATGTACATTCTAAGGTACAAACATACTTTTGCTTCTTATCATAAATATAGTTTTTATTTTAATTTTTTTAATTTTTTTTTAGAAAATTAGGAATATGAGTAATTAATTAATAAAAATAGAATGAATATGGTAAAATTATAAAATTAACGCCAAAATTCGTAAATAAATAGAGCAACCTTGAATTCAACAATTTCAACAATTTTTTGAATTTTTTTTTATGAAAATCTTGAGAATTTGTAATTAATTTATTTAAAATAAGAAAAATATGATAAAAAGTATATAAATATAATTTCCTTAAATTCAACAATTTCAACAATTATATTGAATTTTTATTTTTTCGTCAAATCTCGAAAATGATTAATCAATTAACAAAAAAAGGAAAATATGATAAAAATATAAAATTTACGCCAAAATTTCACAAATAATTATAGTAACCTTAAATTCAATAATTTCAACTATTTTTTGAATAATTATTTTTCTCCAGGCAAATCCATAAAAAATGTGTAATTAATTATTTGAAAATAGGAAAATTATGAAAAAATATGAAATTAATGCCAATGCGCGTACGGCATGACCAATGTCGCCCAATCGATGCGAACACACAATGTTTGATGTGTCCATGCCTTGTACGATGTCGCTTGACATTGGCCTGTGCAAGCAAGCCATAACCGATGTCGCCAAGTCAATGCACACATGCCACAACTAATGCTTGCAGGCCTTGTACGATGTCATACAACGTTGGCCGATTTGTACAGGCCACGAATGATGTCGCTCCAATCAATGCACACACGCCACGCGTGAAGCCGCAACCCTTTGTTGATGCTGATGCCATTAGAAAATGTCGTTTGCCAGATGTAGACATGCTAGGTCCGATGCTTGCAGGTTATGACTGATGACAGCTAGATGATGTGCAAACACCACGTTTGATAAATGCATGCCTGGGAGAGTTATATGACATTGGCATGCATAATTTTTCATATACGCATATGCTACGCCCGATTTTTGAAGTCCATGACCGCTGTCTTTTTCTTTTGGTCGATGCACGCAGGTCACGACTGATGTCGCCCAACCGATGTGCACACGCCAAAACTGATGTTTTTAGGGCTTGGTCAATGTAATATTACATTGGACAATGCGTGTAGGCAATGAATGATGTTGCCAAGCCGATGTGCACACGCCACGAGTGAAGCCTGCAGGCCTTGGCTGATGCTGATGCTATTGGAAGACGTGATTTGCCACTTGCGCACATGCCTCGTCCGATACTTGCAGAAAATAACAGACAACGCCTAGCTGATGTGCACACACCACGTTTGATGCATGCATGCCTTGGAAGATGTCCCCTGACATTAGTAGGCGTCGTTTTCCATATACTCATATGCTACTCCGTATGCGTGCAAGCCATGACCAATGTCTACTATTGTTGGTCAATGTGTACATGCCATGATTGATGCCTCCATACCTTAGAGGATGTCGCCTGATTTTGGTAGACGTCTTTATCCATATATGCACACCAGATGTAACAAATCCATGACCGATGATGGCTGGGGTTTTTGACACCCTCATACCAAGATCGATGTCTCCAAGCTGATTAGCACATGCAACATATGATGCGTGTAGGCCATGACTAATGTATCCTTCCATTGCGCGCATACAAAGTTTGATACGTGGAGGCCTTGGTCAATATCGTCTGACATTAGCAGACGTTGTTTTCAATATGCGCACATTTTAAGTAGATGCATGTAGGCAATGACCAATGTCATTTTCCATTGGTGATATGCGCAAGCAACAAACTTTATAGCCCATTCAATATGCACACAACCCGTTTGTTTCGTAAAGCCCTAGGACGATGTCTCCTCACATTGGTAGACGATGTCCCCTCACATTTTAAGTTGATGCTTACAGACCGTCGCCGATGTCATATGACATTGGGCGTTTCTTGTAGGCCACTTATGATGTCGCCCAGCCGATGTGCACACGCCAAGCATGAAGCTTTCACGCCTTGGCTGATGCTGATGCGATTGGAAGACGACGTTTCCACTTGATCACATGCTAAGTACGATGCTTGCAGAAAATGACCGTTGACGCTTAGTTGATGTGCACACACCAATTTTGATGCATTTCTGCTTTCGCAGATGTTTCGTGACTTTTGCAAATGGCCGTTTGCCATATGCGCACATTCTACGTCATTGAGTCCACACCAGGACCAATATTGTTTGTTGTTGGTCGATATGTGCCATCCACAATTGATGTCGCTCCTTCAATGCGCACACACCATGTTTGATGTGTGCGAACCTTCGATGATCGCGCCTAATGTTGGTGGACGTCACATTCCATATGCGCAGGTCCGATGCGTGCGCGCCATGACCGGTATCGTCTGTCATTCACTGATGCGCATATGTGATTCCCACATTCTACATCCTATGTGTTGCCCAAATGAAGCTCTTGATTTCGTTGCGCCGATTCTGACTTAGATGAGTAGGCATCTTTTTTCCAATTAATCATAGCGAACATGAACAACCCAAATGTGTACGTTCTGAGGTACAAATACAAATTTCTTTTTATTGTTGACACCATATTTTGGTCTATTAGTTTAAAGATTAATAATTTTTGAGTATTATATTTTAAATTGTTCAAAATACATGTTTTTGTAATTTTAATAAAGTTTGTTCATAATCATCCTTTTCCTCGAAGTGTTAAGATTTTTATCGATTGTTATGTTTATATTATTTTGTTACAGAAAGACGTTCAAATATTTATTCATTTTTTCCGTTAAATAAATTTTGATACATGTCATTAGTTACGTTAGTTATATTTTTCATATTAATTTTCTCTATTACATTTGTTATTATTTATTTTTATATTCTACACAGTCCAAATATTCATACACAATTTTTTTATCAACCAGTGATTTCTGTGCCCACAATTTCAAGCCCATAACTTGGGATCATTCCTATTTAAAGAATTTTTTTCCATTAGATTAAACGGGGTTGTGAATATATTTTTTTTGGGGGTCGGGGGTTAAATTTTTAGATTTTTTTAAGTTTTAAATATATTCTTTAATGGTCACATTTTTTCGGCGACCATTCTCACTGAAGTATTTTCCGGCGTAATAGGCAAACCCCATTATATTTTTTTTTTTATTTTTTTTCCGTTCTTCAACAAGCAGACAAACCTCCGATCTCCTCCAAACCTCACCACCAGATCTCCTCCTAAACCCCCACCTACATATTTTCCGGCGGATAGTCACCACTCTCCTCACCCAAACGACCACCTTTTCTTTATCTTCCCTGACCAAACCCACCACTTTCCTCCCTCAAATGTCATCGTTCCACCACCCAAACACCACCTGAAAACCCCCGAACCAGACCCCTTTTCTCCATTTTTTCAGTCCTACAATCTCCTCCGTTTATCAACCTTTTCGGTCAAAAAGCATTCCATTTTCTATTTTCTCCGACCGTACCTACAAATCTGTACCCAAAACCATCGAAAACTACACCAAACAGCCTTTCTAAAGCCCACAAGTTCTCACTTCCAAATAGCCACCATACCAAGCAAAACCCCAACACAAACAGACCAAAATCCCAACTTTCTAGTTCCCTTCTCTCCTCCGTTCAATTTTTTTTCTATTTTTTTTCTTTTTTTTTTCTTGAAGGTATTCCGGCGAAACTCAGAGCTCCGGCGACCCTCAAACCTCAAGCATGCAACCGTTAATTTCAACCTAAAGCATTGGTAGCTAATTTTTCTTCTTATCTAGCTTTATTTTTATTTTCCCAAGCTCGTTTTCGGTTCTTATTTTACCATATTTTTCTCTGTTTTTTCCGTATTAATTCATCCACACAAACTGGATATTGGTGAATTTTATATGCTACTTCCTAATATGGCCGGAAAATTTGGAGTTCCCACCAAACACTACTTGTTCCCTTTGGTAAAGCATTAATGTTTGTTTCTTCCTATGAACTTTTTGTGTTGATTATTATATGTTATTGTTAACTTATAGTTCTTATTATTATTATTATTGTCAAGGTGTTTTTATTTACTGAGTTATTACTTTTCTTGTTTCTAATTTATTTTATAGTTGTTATGCAATAATTCCTTTTGTTGCATTTGTTTTAGTATATTATATGTATTGTTCCCTAATTATTATTATTATTAATATTATTATTATTATTGTTATTGTTATTGTTATTGTTATTGTTATTGTTGTTGTCGTTGTTATATTAATATTTATTAATTTATTTATTGTTGATTACTTTTATCACTTGTGAGTGGATGTTCTAGTATTTATTTTAATGCTCCAACAAAATTGTCTTTATCTTATATCAGGTTTCGACGACTACTTTCTTACTCTTTATTACTTTTATTTTTGTTTGTGGATCATGTAAAATTAAGTGATTAACTTATAGTAGCTCTTCTTTTTTTTGTTGTGAAGTTTAATTAGTTTTACTTATTGTTGTCATTTCTTAGTTGAGGTCTATTTTTATGATGTTTTTAATTTATTTATATTGTTGTTTTATATTTTTCATATGTGTTGCTTTTGTTTTTTTTTAATTTAAAGAAATTGATGGTATGCATTTTTAGTAAACTGTGTTACTCTTTAATCATTTTGTTATCATGTTGTCATATTATTGTTGAACTTTTTTTAAGTTATTATTTATGCTTTCTAAACTGCTGCCAGTTTCATTGATAATATTTTAAAATTCAATCATGTTTTCAAACCTGGTTAAGAATATTGTTTTGTTGTTGTTATCATTTGCTTATTACATATCATTTTATTCGATTAAGGATAAGTTCATATTATTGTGTTTGGAAACAAGTTAAAATTGGTCAACGATAAAATCTCTCTGTCGGTTTTAGAGTTCTCCCAATTTTAAAAAGACGGAATTTTAGTGTATGGTTATATATTTTGTATGTTGAAATTGGTCGATGAAGAAATTACGGTCAATTTCCAAGGCCTGTTATGTTCATAAGGCTGATTTTTATTATAAAGTTATTATTTGATTAATTCATTTTTATTCATATTTATATATTACTAACACTTTTACTAATAGTTTTTACAGGTATCCCAAAGTTGCTTCCCGTTGATGTTATTCGGACAAAGTTTGAATTACATAATTTATTATTTAGTATATATTGACGTTAGGGAAATCTTAGGCCGATATTATTATTTAATCATATTACTCGTGTACATTGTATGATTATTATACTTGTACATTAATTTTGTCTCCTCCTCAATTTGAAAAAATAAACCCACTGGAGAACCATAATTGTGGATTTCGAAGGATGTCTTACCCCTTCCATTAGATATAATTCGAACCACTTACCTAGATCTGTTAGTTTTGTAGACTATCTTTTAAGTTAATTTGTTAATTGGTTTCTAGTTTTCCTAAAACATAGGTGGTGATTCCCTTTTAACTCATTTACACCCTTTACCCTTTAATAATCTTTCCCTTTAAACCCCTTAAACCCGTTTCACCTTTTTTAAACTTAGTTATTTTTTAATTGAGTCGTTGCGAAGTTTCTCCAATTCAAATGATGTCTACAGATGGCGACTCCGCTGCGAATATAGAGGTTCTAACCATTATGGGTTCACTTTTTAAATTGAGGATACTATTCTTTTAATTGTGTTATTCATATTATCTTGTATATTTTGTTTATTATTTGCATATTGTACTCAGTGCTTATTCATTATTTATTGTGTATTTCAATTGCATTCGCATTTTTCAACATATATGCATAGTATATTAAAGAACAGTTTTGTGGAACCGCAGACTGGACTTTTCTATACTCAACCCTTTTTTCGGAATGATCGACAATTTGTTGTTTCATAATGTGTCCAATGGTTGTCGTGAGTTTCAGCCTAAGTTGTCCGCTTGGGTCCCCAATCATTCAAAATCACTCTTGGTCGGCTAGTTTTTGACCATTCATAATCTCAGCTCATTATCTATCTGAGTCACAATTTGTTGGAACTACGTTTGACCTGATTCCTTCTTCAACTGGATACATAGGAGCCATAAGGGCTCGATCATCTTCCCTGTAAGCTTTCAAGAATTTCGAAGCAGAAACTTTGGCAAAATTTTTTGAGGAGGTCTCCAAAAAATTTACAAAGGAGATGGTACAAGATTAAATACATGAGGTTGTTGAAGATGAAACAAGGGAAGTTTTTTTAAGGAATGCACTCAAAAATTTTACCAAGTTTGTAAACAGACTCCTGAATTTATGAGGCTTAACTCCGAGTTGGTTTGTATATTTTTCATTAGTTTTTTGTAAATTATGTCACATTCATTGTATATCTTTGATTTTGATTATATTCCATAGAAAATATTATTTTAAAATTGACATTTTCTAAGTTTGATTGTCCGCCCTCCAATGTGAGTCATTCTTTTTTTTTACTTTTGGTATTTTTTTCGTTAATTGATTTTTTTCTACAGTTTAGGTAGTCCTCTTTTCAACGTGACTAATTAATTTCTTATTTTATTTTTGTTAATTTTGTTAAATTTTGGTGGTATGCTCTTCAATGTGATCAACTGATTTCTTAATTCTTGTTAAGTTTTCTTAAAATAATCAAAAATATTTTTTGTTAAATTTTAGTTGGCCGTCTTTCAATGTGGCACATTGGTTTTTCATTCCCTTTTTTACTTCCAAAAATATATTTGTTCAAATACAGATTTTATGTTATATCGAACGAACTACACAAACCTGATTCTCATCATTGAGATACGTAGGCAGCCCTTTGAGAGTTCAGTATTCTTTATTCAAAGATTATTTATTATTATATTTTTTTTCATTTCATTCTAAAATATTAAGTTAGTTTTTATTTGGTTGGTGCCAACACAGTTCAAGTGTGCATGTGAAAAATAATTTGTACAATAAAGAAGATTGACTTCTTATTAAACCATAGGTTCTTTTTGGTACCTCTCATTCATACTTTTGTTACACTCGTAAATGTTCTCTTGTATACATTCAAGATTATAACAAAATCACATTCATTGTTTCATGTGCAATGTGTGATGAGATTTGAATTAAATTCAATTGTTATGCATTGTTGATATAAAACTTGGCCTAAATGTTATTGAGGCGAAATTCTTAATAATGTTTGATTTGAAAAATTATTGTAGGCCTCCTTTGACCCGTTTGAGTCTTTCAAATCCTACCAAATGACATAAATCCTTTGTGTGTCCACTTTGAGCTTTAAGCCTTTTCTTTGGACAACTACATCTTAGCCTATACCTTTTATAAGTGCTTACACGCACTATTCTCTTTTGGCCAACTATCTAGAGCGCACTGAAGACGTGCAAGTTACAAAAGAAGATTCAAAGTTCAAATTTGTCAAAGACAAAAGTTATCAAAGTCCATTAAAGTCAAGAAAACAAAAATGACTTCAAAAGAAAAAAAAAGTCCAAAGATTCCCACAAGTTCAAGCAAAGAGAATTTCAAGAAAAGAAGAAAAACACTCCAAACAAAAAGGAGAAAATTCAAAAGGGGAAAGTCAAAGGTGCAAAAGGAAGGGACAAAAAATAGAATCAAATGCCAAAAGTGTAACAAATGTTGAAAGCATCTATTTAGTGCAATGCTCAAGAAGGGAATAAATAACTTTTATCCCAAATGACTATCTTACCCGTCCCTATGCCTACATTACAAGCTATTAACAAGCCCTACATGATTTCAATTCAAATAATCTCACATTAGTGGATTTACATAAAGGTCAAGCCTATGGTATCACAATTGCATGTGTTGAACACTTATCTGAGTGACTGTGTTTTTCCATATGCTCCCAAATCAAAAAACTTTAAATGTGCGCAAATTAAAATTTTCTTTCTTCTGTGGGCACTTGAAATATAATGTTACATGTAGTTAAAAGACATTGTCTGAAGCAAGGTGAACAAATCTTGTTGTTACTTAAGTACATTTGAGGTACCACTTGAATTTATAGGAATTACCTCGAAATCAATATCAGTTGAATGATAAAGAATTAGAATTGCGTGAGATTTTTTTGTATAATACTTTTGTTGGTGCCAACCAAATTAAAATATGTTTCATTGTTCATAAAATAAAATTGAGTTAAAATCAACTTTTCATTTTTTCTCCAAACAACATTGTGAATAATTTCATTATTGATATAGTTCAAATGACTTTGTGGACCATTTCAGAGTTTAAATTACATTTTTGGTAGTCATACCCTTTGACATCTTTTTATTTGTCAGCAGTCATACCCTTCAAAATGACATCTTTTATTTTTTTGTCGTCATATCTTTCAAAATGATATCTTTTTTTTATTTTGGATCGTCATATCCTTCAAAATGACATTTTTTTTTATTATTTGGGTCGTCATACTCTTCAAAATAACATTTTTATAGTTATTATTTGGGTCGTCATACTCTTCAAAATGATATTTTCTTAAAATTGAGTAGTCACACCCTTCAAAATGACAATTTTTTAATTGAGGTTGTCATACCTTTTAAAATGATATCTTTTAGAAAGTAATTTACTATCTCAAATAAATTTTTTCTTTTCAAATTGGTTTGTCATGTCGTTCAATATGACACTTTTTATTTTGTTTACTATTTTATATTGATTTTTTATTATGTTCAAATTACCCCATCAGTTAATTACCTTGTCCATATGAGGCCATGGTTGCATATTTTATGTTGCTTTTATATAATATTTGCTACTAACATTGTTATTGCAGATTTTGTGATACACCATTCATATTAAGTTAAAGATTGGGTTGTCATCTCCCTTCAAATGATACATTAAGTTCAAGATTGGGTTGTCATCTCCATTCAAATGGCACGTTAAGTTCAAGATTGAGTTGTCATCTCCCTTCAAATAACATGTTATGTTAAGTTGGGTTCTCCGCTTTTCAAAGTGACACATTGGGTTGTCACCTCATTCAAAGTGACATATTGAATTCAAGCCAGGTTGTCCGCCTTTCAAAGAGACACGTTGATTTGTCACCTCGTTCAAAGTAACATGTAAAGTTCAATTTGGGTCGTCCACCTTTCTAATAGACATGTTGTATTGTAACCTCGTTAAAAGTGACATGTTATGTTCAACTTGGGTCGTCCGCCTTTCAAAGAGACACATTGGAATGTCACCTCCATTCAAATGACAAGTTAAGTTCAAGATTGGATAATCATCTCCCTTCAAATGACATGTTATGATAAGATTGGGTCGTCCGCCTTTCAAAGACACACATTGGGTTGTCATCTCCCTTCAAATTACACGTTAAATTCAAGTTTTGATTATCATATCCCTTCAAATGGCGCGTTAAGTTCAAGATTGGATTGTCATCTCCCTTCAAATGACATGTTATGTTCAAGTTGGGTTGTCCGCCTTTCAAAGAAACACGTTGGGTTGTCACTTGGTTCAAAGTGACATGTTAAATTCAAGTTGGGTCGTCCTCCTTTCAAAGAGACAAGTTAGGTTGTCACCTCGTTGAAAGTCATAAGTTTTATTTAAGTTCGGTTGTCACCTCGTTTAAAGTTACATGTTAAGTTCAAGTTGGGTTGTCCGCCTTTTAAAGAGACACTTTAAGTTGTCATCTTGTTCAAAGTGACACGTTATTTTCATATTGGGTCATCCGCCTTTCAAGGAGACTGGTTGGGTTGTCACCTCGTTCAAATTGACATGTTATGTTCAAGTTGGGTCGTCCAACTTTCAAAGAGACACGTTGGGTTGTCACCTCATTCAAAGTTACATGTTATTCACATCCTCCTCCTTTCAAAAAATACACCACCTTCATTGTTCAATTTTCGAGTAACATTAAAGGTATGTGAATTTTCTCTGTTTACAATCAATCTCTGTCTTTTGTTTATTATTTTCAGCCCAGTCGACGGACGTGGAGTCTTGATCAAAAGCTTTTCTAACCTATCATCTTTTGTTCAGAGTTTATCAAACCGAATTTTGGTTCGTCAATTTTGTTTGACCAGGATCTCTTTCATCAATCCTGAGGGCAAGTTGTTGACACCAAATTTTTGTCTGATAGTTTTAAGATTAATACATTTTGAGTATATTATTTTAAATAGTTCAAGATACAGATTTTTGTCATTTTTATAATGTTTGTTCATAATCATCCTTTTCCTCGAAGTATTAAATTTTTTATCGTTTGTTATGTTTATATTATTTTGTCACAAACAGACATTCAAATATTTATTTATTTTTTTGATTTTCCATTAAATTATTTTTGATACATGTCGTTGGTTATGATTGTTATATTTAACATATTAATTTTCTCTATTACATTTTTTATTATTTATTTTGATATTTTACACAGTCCAAATATTCATACACATGTTTTATCAAACAGAGATTATTTAAGCCATAATTTTAAGCCCATAACTTGGGCTCCTGGTATTACAATTCCTATTTAAACAAATTTTGTCCATTAGATTACAGGGGGTGGTGAATAAATTTTGGGGGGTTAAATTTTCAGATTTTTTTATGTTTTAAATATATTCTTTAGTGTTCAAATGTTTCCGGCCACCACCCTCACCGGTGTATTTTCTCGTGAAGTAGAAAAACCCCATTATTTATTTTCCGTTCTTCGGCAAGCAGACAAAACTCCAGTCTCCTCCAAAACCTCACCATAAGATCTCCTCCAAAACCCCCACTACATATTTTCCAGCGGATAGACACCACTCTCCTCACCCAAGCGACCCCCTTTTCTTTCTCTTCCCTGACCAAACCCACCACTTTCCTCCCTCAATTGCCATCGTTCTACCACCCAATCACCACCAGAAAAACCCCATACTAGAACCCTTTCCTCCATTTTCTTAATACTACAATCACCTCTGTTTATCACCCTTTTTCGGTCAAAAAACATGCCATTTTCTATGTTCTCTGACCATACCTACAAATTTACACCCAAAAACATGGGAAAACAACACCAAACAGCCACCAGAAAGCCCACAAGTTCTCACTTCTAAATAGCCACCATACCAAGCAAAAACCCAATCTAAACACACACAAAACCAGACCGAAAACCCCACTTTTCAGTCCCTTTCTCTCCTCCATTAATTTTTTTTTTCTTTTTTTTTCTTGAAGGTATTCCGGCGAAACTCCGAGCTCCGGCGACCCTCAAACCTCCAGCAAACAACCACTAATGGCTACCTAAAACATTATTAGCTAATTTTTCTTCTTTTCTAGCTATATTTTTATTTTCCCAAGTTCATTTTCTTTTCATATTTTATCATATTTTCCTCTGTTTATTCCGCATTAATTCATCCACATAAATTGGATTTTGGTGAATTTTATATGTAACTAATCCAGATCTGGCCGGAAAATTTGGAGTTCTCTCAAAACAGTACTCGTTCCCTTCAGTAAAACATTAATGTTTGTTTCTTGGTATGAACTTTTTGTATTGATTATTATATATTATTGTTAGCTTATAATTCTTATAATTATTATTATTTTTAAGGTGTGTTTATTGAATGTGTTATTACTTTTCTTGTTTCTAATTTATTTTATTGTTATTATGCACTAATTCTTTTCGTTGCATTTTTTTATTATATTATATGTATTGTTCCGTTGTTATTATTATTATTATTATTATTATTATTATTATATTATTATTATTATTATTATTATTATTATTATTATTATTATTATTATTATTATTATTATTATTATTGTTATTGTTGTTGTTATTATTATTATTATTATTATTATTATTATTATTATTATTATTTTGTTATTGTTGTTGTTGTTATATAATTATTTTCTTATTAATTTATTTTTGATTACTTTTATCACTTGCAAATGGACGGTTTAGTATTTATTTTAACTCTGTAGCACAATTGTCATTATTTAATATCTAGTTTCGGCAAGTACTTTCTTACTCTTTATTATTTTTATTTTTGTTTGTGGATCATGTCAAATTAATTGATTAACTTATAGTATCACTTCTATTTTTATTGTGAAATTTATTTAGTTTTACTTATTGTTGTAATTTCTTAGTTTAGGTCTATTTTTATGATGTATTTGATTTTGCCTATTGTTGTTTAATATTGTTCATGTGTGGTTTTTTTTTAATTTATAGAAATTGATGGTATGCATTTCTAGTAAACTGTGTTACCCTTTAATCATTTTGTTATCATTGTTGTCATATTGTTGTTGAAATTTTTTTAAGTTATTATTTATGTTTTCGAAACTGTTACCAGTTTCATTGATAATATTTATTAAATTCAATCATGTTGTTATTCTTGGTTAAGATTGTTGTTTTGTTGTTGTTATCCTTTAGTTATTACATATCATTTTATTCCATTATTGATAAGTTCATATTGTGTTTTGAAACAAGTTAAAATTGGATATTATTATTAAGTTATTATTTGATTAATTCATTTTTATTCAAATTTATTTATTACTAACATTTTTACTATGTGTTTTTACAGGTAGCCCCAATGAAGTTATTCAAACAAATTTCGAATTATATTTTTTATTATTTTATATATATTGACGTTAGACAAATCTTAGGCTGATATTATTATTTAATCATATTACTCGTGTTCATTGTATGATTATTATAGTTGTACATTAATTTTGTCTCCTCTTCAATTTGAAAAATGTACCCAGTTGGGTACCACAATTATGAATTTCGAAGGATTCCTAACCCCTTCCATTCGAAATAATTTGAACTACTTACCTAGATCAATTGGTTTCATAGACTATCTTTTATGTTCATTTGTTAATTGGTTTCCTAGTTTTCCTAAATCTTAGGTGGTGACTCCCATTAAACTCATTTACACTCTTTTTCCTTTAATCCCTTTTCCCTTTAAACCCCTTTAACCCATTTCAAAATTTTTTGACTTAGTTCTTTTTTAATTGAGTCGTCGTGCGTAGCTCCCATTCAACGGATGTCAACTTTTATCATAAATAACATATATATATATATATATATATGTATATATATGTATATATATGTATATATATGTATATATATGTATATATATGTATATATATGTATATATATGTATATAAATGTATATATATGTATATATATGTATATATATATATATATATATATATATATATATATATATATATATATATATATATATATATATATATATATAGTTTTCACTAAAAATATTTTTGAATTTTTTTCCGGCAAATCAGGAATATCAGTAATTAATTAATAAAAATAGAATTAATATGATCAATATATTAAATAACCTTAAATTCAACAATTCATACATTTTTTTTGATATTTTTATTTTTAAGTAAATCTCAAGAATGTGTAATTAATTTATAAAAGATAGGAATAATATGATAAAAATTTAAAATTAACGCAAAAAATTCAAAAATAAATATTGTTTCCTAAAATTCAACAATGTCAACAATATTTTTGAAATTTTATTTTTTCGTCAAATCTGGCAAATTAGTAATTCAATAATAAAAAATAGGAAAATATGATAAAAATATTAATTATATGCTAAAAATTCACATATAATTTTAGTAACCTTAAATTCAATAATTTCAACTATTTTTTTCCTAATTATTTTTCTTCCTGCAAATCCATCAAAAAGACGTAAGTAATTAATTAATAAAAGGAAAATTATGACAAAATAGGAAATTAATGCCAATGCGCGCAGGCCAGATCGATGTCTCCTAATCGATGCACGCATATAATGTTTGATGCGTCCATACCTTGTACAATGTTGCCTGACATTGGCATGTGCAAGCAGGCCACAACCGATGTCGCCCAATCGATGCGCACATGACACAACTAATGCTTGCTGGTCTTGGACGATGTCAAATGATGTTGTCCAATGCGCATAGGCTACATATAATGTCGCCCAGCCGATACGCACAATCCACGCATGAAGCTTGAAGGCCAGAGTTGATGTTGATGCCATTGTAAGACGTCGTTTGCCACATACACATATGCTATGTCCGATGCCTGCAGTCCATGACCGATGACATCTAGATGATGTGCACACACCACGTTTGATGCATGTATGCCTTGGAAGATGTCGCCTGATATTCGCATGCATTGTTTACAATATACGCATATGCTAGGCCCGATTCATGGATGGGGGAAGGCCACTCCAAAAAATGGTTGAACGATGTTTGTAGGCCACACTCGAACACGACTAAGTAATGTGCAAAATACAGGTAATCCACGGTCAACGTCGGCTTAGCAAGGTGCATAGGCAACGACTCATATGGGTACTCCATGAAAAATGTCTAGTGACCGATGACGTGTGCCATTGGTCGACATTAACATTCCACGTCGGATACATGTAAAATATGTTGATTCTGAATGGAAGACTCCAATTTGACCCAGGCGATGCGCACGTGCAATAGTAGATACATTCATACCTTGACTAATGGTTACTACCGTTGAGGTAAGTAGCCTGCCGATGCGCGCAAGACACATCAAATGTGTGTAGTCCTTTGATGATGTTGTATGTCTTTGGCCGACGTTGCCTGACTGATTTGTGTAGGCCATGACCGATGCCGCCATGCCGATTTGCACATGCCACGACTAATGTCCCCCACCTTATGCACACACTCCACATTTGATGTGTGCATGCCTTGGATGATGTCATCTGACGTTGGCAGATGCTAGAAGACCATGACCAATGTTGCCATACCGATACGCAAACATCATGGCTAATTCTTGCTGGACTTGGCTAATGCTGATGCCATTGAATGACATCGTTCGCCACATGTGCACAAACTATGTCTGATGCATGCAAGCCATGACTGTTGTACCCTAACCGATGCACACAAACTACATTTGATGCATGAATGCCTTTGTCGATGCTGCGTGACTGGCCATGACTAATATTGTCTAACATTGGCCGATGAGCGCAAGCCACGATTGATGTTGCTCCTTCGATGCGTACACACCATGTTTGATGTGTGCGGAGTCTTTGAGGAATGTCACCTAATGTCTTTTGTCATTCGCCGATAATCATGTCTAATGCTCATATGATACGTCCTATACGTGGCCGCATGGAGCACTTGATTCCGTTTCGTCGATTCTAACTTAGAAGAGTAGGCGTCATTTTCCCAATGAATCATAATGAATGTGTACAAGCCAAATATGTACGTTCTAAGGTACAAACATACATTTTATTTTTATCATAAATAACTTTTATATATATGAATTATAGTCCTCGACAATTTTTTAATTTTTTTTTTGACAAATCATGAATATAGGTTATAAATTAATAAAAATATAATTAATACGAT
Organism: Solanum chilense; assembly: GCA_032847665.1. Taxonomy (NCBI): domain Eukaryota; kingdom Viridiplantae; phylum Streptophyta; class Magnoliopsida; order Solanales; family Solanaceae; genus Solanum; species Solanum chilense. The sequence continues at coordinate 8,914,900 of CM064964.1, forward strand.
AAAAATATAAATCTAACGTCAAAAATTAATAAATAAATATAGTAACCTTAAATTCAACAATATGACTAATTTTTTGTATTTTTTTATTTTTTGAGCAAATCTTGAGAATCAGTAATTAGTTTATTAAAAATAGGTAAAATATCGTAAAAATATGAAATAAACGCCAAAAATTCACAAATATTTTTGAATTTTTATTTTTTTGTCAAAATAAAAAATGAGTAATTATATAGTAATAAATAGGGAAAATATGATAAAAATAAAAGTTACACCAAAAAACACATATATATTTACTTTAATTGAACAATTTCAATAGTTTGAACTATTTTTTTTGAATAATTATTTTTCTCCCAACAAATCCAAAAATAATGTGTAATTAATTGATAATAAATAAGATAATTATGAAAAATATATGAAATTAACAAAAAAAATTCACAAATAAATATAACAACCATAAGTTCCTTTATTTCACCAATGTTGTCAGGCAACGTTCGACGTCTTAAAACTGATATATGTAGGCCATGAACGCTGCAGTCAGATGACGTTTGATGTTGGCATGCCTATGTGTGTATGCTAAATTTGATGGGGCAGCCCACATTTGACGTGGAAAATCGATGTATGTAGGCAACGTCTGATGGTGGTTTAATGTTGTGTGCAGTCAACGGCGGTACGGGCAGGACATTTTTGATGTCGCTGACAACGGTGTGTAGGCCAACGTTGACGGGGGCAGGCCATGCCAAATATTTGTTGAACGATGTTTGTAGGCCAAGTCTGAAAACGACTAAGTAATGTGCACAATGCGGGCAGTCCACGATCAACGTCAACTAAGTAAGGTGGAAAGGCCACGACTAATGCGGGTATCCCACGACTAATGTCTCCTCGCCAATCATGTGTGCCATTAAACAAAGTGCAAATTCCATGACAGATGCTTGTAAAAACCAGTTGATACTGAATCAAAGACGCTAATTTTGCCATGTGATGCGGACACGTCACATTAGATGCATGCTTTCTTTGACTCATGGTAACTGTCATTAAGAGACATAACCTGTGCGCAGGACACGTCAGATGAGTGCATGCCTTTGATGATGCTATTTGTCATTAGCCAACGTCGCAAGACCGATGTTGCCAAACCGATGTGCACATGCCACGAATGATGTTGCCCAGCTGATGCATTCCCTCCACGTTTGATGCGTGCAGGCCTTGGCCGATGTCATCTAACATTGGCCAATGATGGATAGCCATGAGCGATGTCTCCCTACCGATGTGCACACTTCATGGGTGATGCTTGCAGGACTTAATTGTTGCTGATGTAATTGGCACACATTGTTTACCACATGCGCACATGCTATTTCTGATGCATGAAGGTCATGACCGATGTTGCCTACCGATGTGCACATACTATATTTGATGTATGCATTCCTTGGCCAATACTGCCAGACATTGGAAGACATTGTTTGCCAATACAAGCACATGCAAAATCCAATGCGTGCAGGAAATGACCAATGTCATCTTCCTTTGGCCAATGCCCACTTATCACGACCAATGTTGCCCAATCGATGCGCACACACAATGTTTGATGCGTGCATACGATCAATGAAGACACAATAGATGTCGCCCAATTGATGCGCACACACCAAAAATAATCCTTGAAGGCCTTGGACAATGTCATATGATCTTGGCCAATGCATGTACGCCACAAATGATATCACCTATCCGATACACACACACCACGTGTGAAGCTTGCAGGCCTTTGTTGATGCTGATGCCATTATATGACATTGTTTGCCATTTGCGCACATATTACGTCCGATGCTTCAAGGCCATGACCGATGATGCCTAGCTCATATGCACACATAATTTTTTATGCAGGCACACCTTGGTTGATGTTTCCTGACATTGGAAGATGTCGTTTTCCTTATACACACATACTAAATCCGATGCATGCAGGAGATGATTCTTTTCTTCTTCTATTGGCCTATCCAAGCAGGACACGATTGATTTCACCAAATTGATTTTACATACCACTACTAATGCTTGCAGGACGTGGACGATATCATATGACGTTGGCTGATGCATGTAGGCCATGAATGATTTTGTGCAGCTGATGCACACACGCTACACATGAAGTTTGCAAGGCTTAGGTAATGTTGATGCCATTGGAAGACGTCGTTGGACACTCGCTCACATGCTATATCCCATGCTTGCAGGCCATGATCGATGACGCCTAACAGATGTGCACACATAACGTTTGATGCATTCATGTCTTGGGATATGTCATCTGACGTTGGCAGGAGTTGTTTTCCATGTAGGAACATGTTACGCCTGATGTGTGCAAGCCATGAACGATGTCTTCTACTATTGGCTGATGCGTGCTGGCCATGACTGATGTTGAATACCACGTTTAACAAATGCATGCCTTGGCAGATGTCGCCTGAAATTGGCATACATCATTTTCCATATAAGCAGATGTTAACAAGGATGCGTGCAGGCCATGACCGCTGTCTTCTTCTTCAGGCAGATGTGCGCAGGTCACGACCAATGTCGCCCAGCCGATGTACACACACCACATCTGATGCATGCAGGCCTTCTCCTATGTCATATGACATTGGCTGATGCTTAAAGGCCACGAATGATGTACCCCAGTCAATGCACAAATGCCACGCATGAAACTTGCAGGCCTTGGCTAATGTTGGTGCCATTCGAAGATGTTTTTTTTTTCATTTGTGCACATGCTACGTCCGATGGTTGCAGACAACGACCGATTATGCCTACCTGATGTGCACAAACCATGTTTGATGCATGTATGTGTTGACAGATGTCGCCTGACATTGGACGACGTCATTTTCCATATACGCACATGATATGCCTGATGTATGTAGGCCATGAACATTTCCTCTTCTGCTGGCCAATGCGCACAGTCCACGACTTATGTAACCCAGCCGATGTACACATGCTACAATTGATGATTCAAGGACTTAGCCAACGTCATATGACATTGACTGATGCATGTAGGCACCGGATGATGCCACCCAGCTGATGTGCACATGTCAAGCTTGAAGCATACATGCCTTGGTTGATGTTGATACCATTGGAAGATGTCATTTGCCACTTGCACACATGTTACACTCGATTCTTGCATAAAATGATCGATGACCTCTAGATGATGTGCACAGACCATGTATGTCGCATGCATGTCTTGGCAGATGTTGTGTGACATTGGCAGGCTTCTTTTTCCATATACGCACATGCTACGCCCGATGCGCAATCCATTACGAATGTCTTATTTTGTTGGATGTTGCACATAGGCCATTACTAATGTTTCCCAATCGATGTGTACACACCATATTTGATATATTCATGATTTGAATGATGTCTCCTGATGTTTGTAGTCGTCGTTATCCATACGCGCATGTCCGTGGCAAGTAGGCCATGACCAATGATGACGGGCGTTGTCAAAGCGCATGCCACGATTGGTGTCGCAAAGCCTATTAGCACATGATACATTTGATGCATGCAGGCCATGACCGATGTCGCCTGCTGTTGTGCACACACCATGTTTGATGCATGTAGGTCTTGGCAAATATTACCTTATGTTTGCGGACATTATTTTCCATATGCGTACATGTTATGCTGATGTGTGAAGGCCATGACAGATATTTCTTGTCATTCGCTTATATGCACAGGCCACAACCTTTGTTTACAAGTCAATGCCCACACAACCCATTTGATGTGTTAAGCCCTTGCATGATGTCCCCTGACATTACTAAACGTCGTTTTCCATATGCGCGCTTTCTATGTAAGTAGGCCATGGCTAATGTGGGCCGTCATTGGCCGATGTGCATATGAAACGACTGATGTCGCCCAACTAATTCACACATGCAATGTTTAAGCGTGAAAACAATGGACGATGTCACCTGTCGTTGCCCACCGCCACATTTGATGCTCGAAGGCCTTGGTCGATATCGCTTGACACTCGCATACGTCATTTGCCAAAGAGCACATGCTACGTCCGATGGGTGCAGGCCATGACCAATGTAACCAGTTGATGTGCACACACCACGTTTAATGCATGTAGGCTTTGGACGAAGTCGCGTGACATCTGCAAACGTCATTTTCCATATATGCACAAGTTACGTCATTGCATATAGGCCATGACCAACGTCGTCTGCTGTTGGACGATGCACGCAAACACCGATTGATATCGCTCCATCGATGCGGATACACTATGTTTGATTCGTGCGGGCCTTCAAGGATGTCTCCTGATGTTAGTGGATATCATTTTCATACACGTACGTCCGATGCGTGCGGGCCATGACTGATGTCGTCTGTCATTAGGCGATGTGCATCTCTATGCCCATACACTACGTCCTATGCTTGGCCTACATGAAGCACATGATTCTGTTGCTCCGATTTTTACTTAGAGAAGTAGACATCATTTTTCTTATTGATCATAATGAACATGAACAACCCAAATATGTACGTTTTAAGGTACAAACAGGATTCGCTTTTTATTTCAATAGAGTTTTTTGATTTTTTTGGGCAAATAAGGAATATGAGTAATTAATTAATTAAAATAGAATGAATATGATAAATAGATAAAATTAACATTAAAAATTCTTAACTAAATAGAATGACCTTAAATTCAACAATTTCAACAATTTTTTGAAATTTTTATTTTTCAAGAAAATCTCGAGAATGGTAATTTATTTTTAAAAAATATGAAAAATATGATAAAAATATAAAATTAACGCTAAAATTAATAAATAAATATAGTTTCCTTAAATTAAATAATTTTAACAATTATTTTGAATTCAATTTTTTGGTCAAATTTCGAAAATGAGTAATTAATTAATAAAAAAAAGGAAAATATGATACAAATGTAAAATTTAAGCCAAAAATTCACATATAATAATAGTAACCTTAAATTCAATAATTTCAACTATATTATTGAATAATTATTTTTCACTCAGCAAATCCATAAAAAATATGCAATTAATTAATAAGTAAAAGGAAAATTATGAAAAAAATATGAAATTAATGCCAATGCGCATAGGCCACGATCAATGTCGCCCAATAGATGTGCACATACAATGTTTGATGCGTCCATACCTTGTACAATGTCTCCTGACATTTGTCGGTGCACACAAACAACAACCCATGTCGCCCCGTCGATGCACACATGCCACAACTAATGCTTGCAAGCCTTGGACGATGTCATATGACATTGGCCAATGCGTATATGCCACAAATGATGTCGCCAAGCTGATGCGCACATACCACACGTGAAGCTTGCAGGCCCTGGCTGATGCTGATGCTATTGGAAGACCTCGTTTTCCACATACGCACATGCTACGTCCGATGTGTGTAGGCCATGACCGATGATAGCTAGCTGATGTTAACACACAACGTTTTGATGCTTGCATGCGTAAGATGATGTCTTCTGACATTGGCAGGCATCATTTTCCATATACGCATATGCTACGCCCGATCCGTGCAGGCTATGATGTTGTCTTCTTCTTATGGCTTATGCGTGCAAGTCATGGCTTATGTCGCTCAGCCGATGTGCAGACGCCACAAATGATGCTTGCATGCTTTGGTCGATGTGATATTACATTGTTTGGTATGTGTAGGCCATGAATGCTGTTGCCCAGTCGATGCATACACACCACACGTGAAGCTTGCACGCGTTTGCAATTTTTGATGCCATTGGAAGACGTTGTTTCTCACTAGCTCACATGCTACGTCCGATGGTTGTAGAAAAGAATCGAGGACGCCTAGATGATGTGCACACACCACATTTGATGTATGCATGCCTTGGAAGATGTCCCTTGACATTGGTAGCCGTCTTTTTCATATATACACATGCTACTCCCAATGCGTGCAAGCCATGAACGATGTCGACTGCTGTTGGCCGATGCACGCAGGCCATGTATCATATCTCCCTGTCGATGTGCACACACCATATTTGTTGTGTGCATACCTTGGACGACGTCTCTTGATTTTGGTAGATGTCTTTTGCCATATGCGCACGTATGGTGTTAGTAGGCTTTGACCGATGACGAATGGTGGTTTTGACGCCCGTATTCCACGAACAATGTCGCCAAGATGATTAGAACATGTAACATCTGATACGTGTAAGCCATGACAGATGTATCCTGCCATTGCGCACACACAAAGTTTGATGTTTGCAAGCCTTGGCTAATATCGCCTGACGTCCGCAAATGTTATTTTTAATATGTGCGCATTATAAGTTGATGTGCAGTCCATGAGCAATGTCATTTTCCGTAGGCTTATATGTGTATGCGACAAGCTTTGTTGCCTAGTCAATGCACACAAAACCTGTTTATTGATACGCTCAAACTTACTTCTCAAATGAGAAGTAAAGCGGTCGCGTCAAGTAAATAACCGAACTAGTGAGGTTGGGATCGTTCCCACGAGGAAAATAGTCTAGACTTAACTTTAACTTGTTATTACTATTGTTCGGTTGATGACTTCCTTAGAAAGTAAAAACATAAAAAGGGGGGTTTGTATTTCCTAATGAGTAAAAAGAACTAATGTAATTGAAAGAGACACTTAACAGCTTTTAATTTTGGGTTTTAATCAATTAATCAAAGTAACTAGGGTTTACGTGTTCCCCACAGCTTCATAACTTGATAATTCTAACTATAACAATTCTTTCCTAGTATCTTGCATGCAAGTGATAAGTTATGTATTTCTAAATCCTTGGTCCGGCATCTAGAAAATCTCACTCCGCACCTTGGTCCGTCTACGTGTGTTGCTTTCCTAACCCTTATCTTTACCTCATATTAAGCATCGTATTAAATATTTGACTAAGTTATTACCTCGTTCCAATCAATACTAGCCTATTAGATAGTATACACTAAATCTATGTTAATAATTCTTTTCCTATTATCTACCTCCTTGGTCCGGCAAGTAGCATTAAGGCAAGTTCTAACGTTGATCATCCGTTAAAAAGACTTCTAAGCGAAAGAATTATTAATACATGCAAGACACTATTCTAGAATTGTTATTTTAGCTAGGATTTATCTCATTATTTTCCTATGGTTCCCACAACTCTAGTTATGGAGTTTAGTTACTCATAGCAATAAACACAATATTCAAATATGTTTAATCAGAATTCATGTACTTACTTCAATGAGAAAGAATAAAGTCCGAAAATTTTCTTGATTAATCACCAAAAATCACTTGTAAGAATCTCCAAAAATCAAACACTATTACACAAAGTCTAATAATATGATGTCTAATCTCGCAGAGTCTAACGATAAGGAATTTAATAATCTAAGAGTCTAACCTCAAAAATGAGGTTTTTTGAACTATTTATAAAAAATAAAAACCTAAGTAAACAAGGATTCTAATTGCTAGAAATCTGCCAAAACGCGGCTGGGTCGACGGACCACGCGACGGACCGTCGTGGTCACAACGGACCGTCGTGGACTCCGTCGTCCCATACTTGGTGCAATTTCTTCTGCTGCTTTCTTCATTCCCCTCGACGGCAAGTGTGACGGACCGTCATAGGCACGACGGTCCGTCGAGGGTCTTCGTTTCAAAATACTTCAACTCTTGGAATCTGGGTACTGGGATTACTTCTCTGATCTTCACGACGAACCTGCAGGACGGACCGTCATGGCGATGACGGACCGTCACAAGCTTCGTAATCCCACACTTGGTCAGACTTCCCCATCTTCCTTCAGCAGCTGCACTACGCTGCCACCTACGGACCGTCACAGGCACGATGGACCGTCATAAGCTCCGTAGGTGGTCTCTTCTGCATTTTTTCGCTCAAAATCTCCGCATTTAGCTCTGGACAGATTTCCTGCAAAACAAAGAGAAACTTATATCAAAATTAGCACAAAAAGGCTTTAGGACACACTAAACTTAAGGAAAAAGTATTAATTATACCGTGAAACCACGGTATATCAACACCCTCAACTTAAATTCGTTGTTTGTCCTCAAGCGACGCACTATGACTCACTACACAATCTTTGTAAAATAGTATACATGTTTTATCCTTTGCAATCATTTGGCTATCAATCCCGATTAATCTCATCAAATCTATGCATGCTATCACTATTAGGCTTGAATTTTGTGGGATTCGAACATGACACAGACTCACCATGCACTAACACCTATCCTCTTTAATTTCTCACCGAGGTGCTAACAATTCTGGTATTGCAACTTGTGTCCTCACTTCAAAACAAAATCCTCATTTTTCACACAATGATTTCAGTTTGAGTATAAGGATTACTTTTCAACACTCGCTCTCAGAACAAAGACACACTCATTCATACCTATTGCCATAAGCTTGCCCTTATTTCCACTGCCTTAAGTTCGTTATACAACCCTTAGGATCACGATAGGACTTTCTTAGCTTGTAACATAGGCTCAGAGTCAGGTAGGGTATATTTAGGTATACTTTAATGACTTTTTGCCCTCCTTGACATATCGGCTAAACCTTCCACTTTCTATCACTTTATCTCGCCCAGTTTCTCCCATTGTTTCATCTTGCTATTTTCCCTTCTTTCTTCATTTGTGTAAGTGACTCTTTTCCCTTTTTTTTTATTTTTTTTTCAACGAGTTGTTGAGTCACTTTGCTTTTGTTCTTTCTCTCTCTTTGTTCTTTCAACCCCACTTTCCAGAGCATTCCTCAAAACAGCCACCCTCAACTCATGGCTTTGCCATGAGTCAAGGTACACAATACCCAAAGTTGGGTCAGGGCCATAACGAAGGTTGTCTATGCATTATCCACCCTCAACTTATGCTTTTGGCATAAGATGAGGTGCACATGTCCAAGGAGGGACCAGGGCCAACATATTGTTCCTAGAAAAGATCAGTTGGGGTGAAAAAGAAAGGTCTAATTTTAAGCTCAAATTATTTGGATCAAAGAAGGATAACTTTCATTTGGTTTCTTTTATTTAGGCTAGAAATGGGCTATTTTGAATAAGGGTCTATGATCCTTTCCTAATTGTCTGTTACAGCTTACTTTTAGCAGGACTAACCAGGCAAGTTCTAGCTCAGTACCAATAGTGGACTATTGAAATTTCCTCACACTCACTTGACATCTCATCACTATACCAGATTATCAGACACCTAGCTCGACTTGAAGATTTAGGGTGATGCAATGGTGTACCTCTATTTCATGTTTAGAGCCACACAATTATCAGTTACTACGCCTAGTCATGCAACATTTTCTAGTTTTATTAGGATATCATTTTAGCCATCATGCTTCAGAGTTAAACTATGTACAAAAGATGTAACGTGCCGGTTCAAAAGAAAAAGTAATGAGTCTTTTGGGGAAAAAGAACACAGGCAAGAAAACCCCAAAAGAGGATAGTGAGTTGGGCTACTCAGACTTCACCCTAACACTCACTTTCCATTTACCCCACCCCCAACAAAAAAGCATGCAATTGTCCCCAATGCATAAAAAAATCTAAATATTAGAGTGGTAGGTAAAGCAAACTTGTGGCGCATAGCGCCGTCGATCAGCAAGCTGGTGGGTCCGGTTTCCCGGAACCCACGTCCTCTGCAATCTGGACACCCTCAGTGGTGTCCTCAGCAGCAACCGCACCATCAGTAGTGCCTCCTGTTGTCTCTACAGTGCGGGAGCTAGACGCCCCAGCCGCTATCTGCGATGCTCTGATTTGATGTGCCTCCGCCTCAGCAAGTGAGGCTCTCCTCGCAGCCTCCATCTCGCGGCGCTCCTTCTTCCTTGCTCGCGCCTCATCCTCTGCTCGACCCCTACGCCTCTTGGCACTCTCTGGAGGGGGAGATGGTGGAATTTCAGAAGTAGTAAACAGTGCCGCCAACACTGTGTCCTCAGCAGGCTCGACAGAAGGGTCCTCAGAATCCGGCACCCTCGCCACTAGTATCGTGGCGATGTCTGCACGAAGACTGTCGACTGCAGTCTGAAGAGTCGACACATCTACCGGAGGGGCTGGTCGAGCTAACACTTTCAACTCGAAGGCATCTATGCGCTGGTTAACCTCAGCAATCTTCCGTTGCATCTTCCTCTCCATACGTGCTTCAGACTCAGTAATAGACTTCTGCATCCACGGCTGGATATGTTGCAGAAGAGTGGCAATTTGTGCCTCCAGTTTTTGGACCCTAGCAAGCGGGGCCAGTAACGGTAGAGGGGCTGTGTGAGAGGAGCTCGGGGCTGTGCTACTACCCGGGATAGACTCGACCGGGGTAGTGTCAGTGGATGCCTGTGTAGAGGGGCGGGCCTGGGCAACCGTATCCACAAGATCATCAGCAAGAGGGGGCATCTCTGGACGGGGCCCTCTACGTGGAGCCAACTCATTGGCCTCGTCTCTGATGAGGCCGACGTCAACGGTGCCCTACGGGGTCTTCAACTGATCTATGTGCCATATGGGCACACCTGCAGACCTGCAAAGGGCAAAGATCATACACGGGAAGGGGTATGTAGTAGTGACCTTGAATGCCCTCTCGTGCATGACTGCCTGGAGAAGCCATGCGAAGTCCACCTCGAAGCCGGCTATCATCGCCGCCATCAACACTGCTCGATCCCAGGTGACTATGTTATCAGCAGCTGTGGGGGAAAGGCAGTGACGGACGAGCAGCCACAAGAACTTTGCGACGAACGTGAGGTTGGCCTTCTTGATGGCCCCCTTCGGCTCAGTGACCCAATCGGCACCCTCTCCGTCGACTGATAGGTGCAGGGCCATCCACCTCTTGGTGGTCTCTCTCAGTGCCTGCTCGCGCAAGAACTGTCCATCCTTTACTATTTGCCAGCGGTAGTCAGACTCGGCAATGATGGGGGTCCGCGTAGCATCTGCACTCTCACCGTATAGGAACCGGCGGATAGGTGGTAGGGAAATGTCAACCTGCACGCCCCGGACTCGAACCTGCTCCAGTGGGGCCTGTTTAGCTGGAGCAGACCGCCTATCGATCTGTGATCAGAGAGTCGCTACGTAGGATGCGTAGAACTCTCGGACCACTTCCTCACTGTATCGTCCCAACGGACGGGCTGTCCACTCTAAGCGATGCCTGGTGAATTGGTTGTGGATCTCCGACATCGATGGGAGACTACCTGTAAGTACCCGCCGCTCCAAGGTCAGTGTCCGAGTCATTACTCCTTTATCAGTCAGGAATTTGGCGTCGGAGTAAACTTGAAACTGGCCTTCGACACACCACCGGTTTGGCTGGTCAGAGGCTGGGGTGGGGACCTAGGCTGGTGCGCCGGATGTAGAGTCTGAACTGTCAGCCTCATCAGACGAGGCCGACGCTGCAGCAGTGGCGGGTGCGGGAACCTCAGCAGAGCCTGAAGCTTCCTCGGACCATGATACTCCTAAGGAGCCAGACGCTCCTTCCTCATTTGTGGCTGACCCAGAGGGTGTGCCAGTCAGTGTGTGCTCCTCATCAGACTGGGAGGCAGTGACTACGCCGGACGCCACCATCTTGGGTGTGGCTCTGGGGGCACGTGCAGCACGGGAAGGTGCGGAAGTGCTTGGGGGCACATATTCATGGTCTCGCTCATCATTAGAGCCGATGATCAAGCGTGCAGACGGAGCGACAGACTTAGATCACCCGCGTGCGTAGGTGCGGTCTTGCTTGGGTGCCATAGTAGATAGTACCTGTAAAGGATCAATATTAGTATGAGTAGTGGCAAACAAGACAGGCAAGCCCATACGACATAAAACATTGAAAATAGTGTGTTAGTGATATTGAAGCTGTATCACACGACGGGCTAGATGACGGCTCGTCGTGGATATGACGGACCGTCATGAGGTCCGTCGTGTTGTACTTGGTCTATGTATATATAAAAAACCCTGAAAGAGGGGTCTCTGACCATTATGACGGTCGAGCAGGACGGACCGTCGTTGGTACGACGGTCCATCGTAAGAGTCCGTCGTAGGACACTTAGAAAATGTTGAGAGACCCTTATCAGAGAGGTCTCTGACCATCATGACGGTCGAGCAGGACGGACCGTCGTTGGTACGACGGTCCGTCGTAAGAGTCCGTCGTAGGACACTTAGAAAATGTTGAGAGACCCTTAGCATAGGGGTCTCTGACCATCATGACGGTCGAGCAGGACGGACCGTCGAGGGGACGACGGTCCGTAGTAAGTGTCCGTGGTAGGACACTTAGAAAATGTTGGGAGACCCTTAGCAGAGGGGTCTCTGACCGGTAGGACGGTCATGCAGGACGGACCGTCGTGGGTAAAATGGTCCGTCACAAGTGTCCGTTGAAGGACACTTGGAAAAAATGGAGACCCTTGGGAGAGGGGTCTCTGACCGGTACGACGGTCATGCACGACGGTCCGTCACAAGTGTCCAGTAGGATAGGGTGCTAGGGCTTGTGCAACAGACCCTACGACGGTCCGTCGTGGCTACGACGGACCGTCATCGGGGTCTCGTTCTGAATGACAGAGACAGAACTGTAGGTGCCCTAAGCAACCCCGATGAACCCACATGGTCTTGTAGTGTTGTGGACCTATATGTGTCTATCCCAACTACCTAGGAAACTATTAATGCAAAATCACCTATGTCTAGGGTTGTTAACATGGCAAATTCAAACATTTTGAGCCTAGGTTTAGACATAATCATATAAAGGAAACAAGATACGACTAAGAACTAAGCTAATACTAACTAATAAACAAAAATATAAGATAAATGAGTATAAATTTAGAGACACATACCTTGAAAATGTAGAAAAAGCAAATGGAGGATGATTCAGTTGGCAAGCTAGACACCTACAGCAGCAGCACCGACTAGTAGATGATAATTATAAGGCTTAGGAGGATTTTGGGGGCAATGATCAGTGGGGGGAAGTTTGGAAGTTGAAAAGAGAGGGGAGATGAGAGGAATAAGGAAGTAATGGGGGAAATATGGAGTGGTGGGGAGTATAAACAGTCAGATTTTGAAAAGGGTCCAGCCGGGTCGGGTCGGGTAGAATTCATTAATTACGCGACGGTGCCCCGACGACGGTCCATCGCAGAGGTGACGAACCGTTGTGGGTTCCGTCCTGTGTGCCCTAATTTCAACGTAGCAGAAAAACGTACCTGGACAACGGATGCATACGACGGTCCGTCGCATGCGCAACGGTCCGTCGATGTATCCGTCAGTGGCTGCTGCGGAGTAGTTTTCTGCAGTATTTCCTAGTGATGTGCCTGCAAATTTAAAACCCATTAATAGAAAAATGCTACCATTATTAAAAACACGATAAGTATTGGGTTGCCTCCCAACAAGCGCCTGATTTAATGTCGCGGCACGACTGGGGACCCTTGATTACTCAGACTTCATCAAGATGGTGTGTCTCTATCACTTCGTTCCCCGATGCTTTATGCCCAAAATAGAGTTTTATTCTATCTCTATCCCTCTTAAGCCGCACTCCCTCCTTGGATTTTAACTCAACTGCTCCATGAGGTAATACTTGGGTAATCAAGTAAGAGCCAGCCCATTTGGATTTGAACTTGCCCGGAAGACAAGGTGACCCAGAACTGTCTACAAGCACCAAGTCTCCAACCATAAACTCTTGTTTTGCAGTTTTTTGTTCATTCCCATTCTTCATCTTTTCCTTGTGGGATATGGCAGATACCGATTGGAGCTCACCACTCTGCCTCATGGTCCTACAAATGTTGAATGTCGCTTCTTCATTATTCAACCGAAATGTCATCTGTCCCTTCTCCATATCAACTAAGGCTCTTCCTGTAGCAAGGAATGGCCTCCCAAGAATGATAGGCACTTGAAAATCGACCTCGCAATCAAGAATAACAAAATCAGCCGGAAAGATGAATGACTCCACTTTTACTAGCACATCATGGAGTATCCCTATAGGTCGTTTCACTGTCCGATCAGCCATCAGTAGCCGCATCGCAGTGGGTTTTGGATCCCCCAAACCCAACTTCTTGTAAATTGAGAGGGGCATGAGATTTATGCTTGCCCCCAGATCACATAATGCTTTCGCAAAATGTAATGACCCAACTGTACAAGGTATAGTGAATGCACCCGGATCTTCTTTCTTTTGCACTAGGGATCTTGTAGCAATAGCACTACAATGCTGTAATCTATCATCATCCTCAAAAGTAACCGATCTTTTCTTGGTGACCAGATCTTTCATAAACTTGGCGTAACCGGGCATTTGTTCTAAAGCTTCTACCAAAGGGACATTGATAGAAAGCTGCTTCAACATTGTTATGAAGCGCCGGTATTTACCATCCTCGGTCTTTTTCACTAATCTCTGAGGGAAAGGTGGTGGTGGCCTAGGCATGGGGATTACCTTCATAGGTACTTCTGCATCTTTTCCATTACTTTCCTCTGCTTCACCACTACCCTTCTCCACATTATCATTATTCTTTCTCACATTTTCCTCAGCAAATGGCATAGGTGGGTCAATGGTTTGCTTACCACCCCGAGTAGTAATTGCCATACAGTGTGCATCATTCTTTGGATTTTGGACAGTGTTGCTAGGAAGAGTGCCCGGTTGCCGTGTGTTTACTGTCGCAGATAATTGGGCCATTTGCAATTCAATCTGCTTAATCGAAATTGCATGTGTATCAACTTTTTGCCCAATACTAGCTAAGTCACCCCTTAACTCTTTGATGATCTCATCACTAGCATCGAATCTCCTCATCATTTTGTGCAACATATCCTCAACTCCCGCCATACTATCTCCACCATCCCTAGGAGTAACTTCACGATTTTGGGGAGGGATATAGGGCCCATTCCTATCATTTCTGTTACTGTAGTTACCCCTGTTGAAGTTGTTGTCACGGTTACCATCTCGGACATAATGACCCTCACGGTTGTAATTACCATAGTTCCGACCTTGGTTCCCTTGACCTTGGCGCCAATTATCCTGATTTGCGCCTTGGGCACTTGGTCGGAAACCCCCCATCTGTTCATTTACTGCATAGGAATCCTCCGCATAATAACACTCATCGATTGGAGGTGGTGGTTTAGCCAAGTAGTTGACTGCATTAATCTTTTCTGCACCCCCAGTGACATGTTTTAGTACCAACCCAAGCTCAGTTATCATCTGAGCCATTTCTTCACGAATATCATCTGTGGCTGGGTTGTGAGTGGACTGCACTGCGAAGGTGTTTCTCCCTGTATCGGACTTCCTAGTACTCCAAGCTTTGTTGTTACGGGAGATTTTCTCTAATTTCTCAGCAATCTCAGCATAAGGGCATTCTCCATAAGATCCACCTGCTATAGTGTCCAACACTGCTTTATTGTTATCATCCTGTCCCCGATAGAAGTATTCTTTCAGTGGCTCATCATCAATAAGGTGATTTGGAACACTTCTCAAGAATGAGGTGAATCTATCCCAAGAACTACTAACTGACTCTCCTGGTAGTGCCACAAAGTTGTTCACCCTGTCTTTGTGGTTTAATTTCTTGGAGACCGGATAGTAGCGTGCTAAGAAGACATCCCGTAGTTGGTTCCAAGTGAAGATGGAGTTGTATAGGAGCTCAGTGAACCACATAGCAGCCTCTCCCGTCAGTGAGAGAGGAAAAACTCTATGACCTATTACATCTAGATCCAAATCAGGCCTCCCCACACATTTTACACACTGCCCTTACCTTATCTATATGGGCATGTGGATCCTCAGAAGGTAGCCCTGAAAACAAACCTCTGGCAGTGAGCATTTGCATCAGGATACTAGTTACCACAAAAGTGTGGCCTGTGGGTAGAGGGGGCAAGACAAGTGGCCCGTCCGAGTCTGCTATGTTATCATACCCTCTGTAGTATGCTTGAGGCCGTGGAGCGGGATTTTGTCCCCTCTGTTGGTGTTCACCCGGAGCGTCGGGTAACATCTGACCATGAACATCCACTGGATCTGGGATGTTCTGGTTTGGATCCTCATCATTTATTCCCAAGTTTCGATTCATATTGCGCAGTGTATGCTCTAGCTCGTAATCGTAGGGAAACAAGGGTTCTCGGCCTCTCCGTGTATTTGGCATACAAGGAGAATTATTCTGAAAATAAATCAAAAACAATAAAACAAAGTAAAATCAAGAAAATATCAACTAAACTATAGTAATAAGTTCAAGTTAATCTAAAAGCTAAATTCCCCGGCAGCGGCGCCAAAATTTGATAAGCTCAAACTTACTTTTCAAATGAGAAGTAAAGCGGTCGCGTCAAGTAAATAACCCAACTAGTGAGGTTGGGATCGTTCCCACGAGGAAAATAGTCTAGACTTAACTTTAACTTGTTATTACTATTGTTCGGTTGATGACTTCCTTAGAAAGTAAAAACATAAAAAGGGGGGTTTGTATTTCCTAATGATTAAAAAGAACTAATGTAATTGAAAGAGACACTTAACATCTTTTAATTTTGGGTTTTAATCAATTAATCAAAGTAACTAGGGTTTACGTGTTCCCCACAGGTTCATAACTTGATAATTCTAACTATAACAATTCTTTCCTTGTATCTTGCATGCAAGTGATAAGTTATGTATTTCTAAATCCTTGGTCCGGCATCTAGAAAATCTCACTCCACACCTTGGTCCGGCTACGTGTGTTTCTTTCCTAACCCTTATCTTTACCTCATATTAAGCATCGTATTCGATATTTGACTAAGTTATTACCTCGTTCCAATCAATACTAGCCTATTAGATAGTATACACTAAATCTATGTTAATAATTCTTTTCCTATTATCTACCTCCTTGGTCCGGCAAGTAGCATTAAGGCGAGTTCTAACGTTGATCATCCGTTAAAAAGACTTCTAAGCGAAAGAATTATTAATACATGCAAGACACTATTCTAGAATTGTTATTTTAGCTAGGGTTTATCTCATTATTTCCCTATGGCTCCCACAACTCTAGTTATGGAGTTTAGTTACTCATAGCAATAAACACAATATTCTAATATGTTAAATCAGAATTCATGTACTTACTTCAATGAGAAAGAATAAAGTCCGAAAATTTGCTTGATTAATCACCAAAAATCACTTGTAAGAATCTCCAAAAATCAAACACTATTACACAAAGTCTAATAATATGATGTCTAATCTCGCAGAGTCTAACGATAAGGAATTTAATAATCTAATAGTCTAACCTCAAAAATGAGGTTTTTCGAACTATTTATAAAAAATAAAAACCTAAGTAAACAAGGATTCTAATTGCTGGAAATCTGCCAAAACGCGGCTGGGTCGACGGACCACGCGACGGACCGTCGTGGTCACAACGGACCGTCGTGGTCACAACGGACCGTCGTGGACTCCGTCATCCCATAATTGGTGCAATTTCTTCTGCTGCTTTCTTCATTCCCCTCGACGGCAAGTGTGACGGACCGTCATAGGCACGACGGTCCGTCGAGGGTCTTCGTTTCAAAATACTTCAACTCTTGGAATCTGGGTACTGGGATCACTTCTCTGATCTTCACGACGAACCTGCAGGACGGACCGTCATGGCCATGACGGACCGTCATGGCCATGATGGACCGTCACAAGCTTCGTAATCCCACACTTGGTCAGACTTCCCCATCTTCCTTCAGCAGCTGCACTACGCTGCCACCTACGGACCGTCACAGGCACGACGCACTGTCATAAGCTCCGTAGGTGGTCTCTTCTGCATTTTTTCGCTCAAAATCTCCGCATTCAGCTCTGGACAGATTTCCTGCAAAACAAAGAGAAACTTATATCAAAATTAGCACAAAAAGGCTTTAGGACACACTAAACTTAAGGAAAAAGTATTAATTATACCGTGAAACCACGGTATATCATTTATTGCTTAAAGGCCTTTAACGATGTCCCCTAACACTATCGCTTGATGCTTGCATGCCTTGGATGATGCGTGTAGGCCACAAATGATGTCGCCCAGTTGATGCGCACATGCCAAGCATGAAGCTTGCAGGCCTTGGGTGATGTTGATGCCATTAGAAGACGTCATTTGCCACTTACACACATGGTACATCTAATGCTTGAAAAGAGTGACCGATGACACCTAGATGATCTGCACACACCAGGTTTGATGCATGCCTTCTTTGGCTGATGTCGCCTAACTTAGCAAACTTCATTTTCAATATGTACAGATACTACATCGTTGCATGCAGGATATGACCAATGTTGTCCGTCGTTGGCCGATGCGCGCAAGCCATGACCGATATCACTCCTTCGATGTGCACACACTATGTTTGATTCGTGCGGGCATTCGAGGATGGCGCCTGATGTTTGTGGACGTCACTTTCCATATTCGCATGTCCGATGAGTGTGGGCCATGAGTGATGTCGATTGTTGTTCATTGATGCGCAAGTCTGATGCCCACATGCTATGTCCTATCTGTGGCCCACCTGGAGCTCTTGATAACGTTGCGTTGATTCTTACTTATAGGATTAGGTATCATTTTTACAATGAATCATAATGAACATGTCCAACCCAAATATGTACGGTCTAAGATTCAAATAGACATTTGTTCTTTATATCATAATTAACTATTATATATAAATAAATGTACAGTTTTCAACAATTCTTTTTGAATTTTTAGTTTTTTCGGATTATGAAAAATATGAGTAATTCATTAGAAAAATAGAATTAATACGACAAAAATATAATATTAACGCCAAAAATTCACTAATAAATATTGTAACCAAATTCATCAATTTCAACAATTTCATGTAATTTTTATATATTTTGAGTTAATCTAGAAAATGAGAAGTTTATTCATCAAAAATAGGAAAAATATGATAAAAATAAAAAACATTTATCGAAAAAAATCACTAATATATATAGTTTCTTAAATTCAACAATTTAAACAATTTTTTGAATATTTATTTATTCTTTAAATCCCGAAAATGAGTAATTAATTAATAATAAATAGGAAAAATATTAAAAATATAAAAAATAAGCCAAAATTGAAATATAATTATAGAACCATTAAATTTAATACTTTAAACAATTTCAACTATTTTTTGAATAATTATTTTCTCAAGGCGTATCCCAAAAATGCGTAATTAATTAATTAAAACAGGAAAATTATGAAAAAAAATATGAAATAGATGCAAAAAATTCTAAAATAAATATAGTAACCTTAAGTTCCTTGAATTAAACAATATGATCATGCAACGTCCAAAGTATCTAAACCGATGTATGTAGGCCACGTATGATAGAGCCTGATGACGCTCCATGTCGGCAGACTGATGTGTGTATGCTAAATTCGATGGGGGAAACCCATGTTTGAATTCGGCAAATCAATGTATACAGGCAACGTCCGATGTTGGTTTAATGTTGTGTGTAGACAAAAGTTGATGCGACCAGACTATGTTCGATGTTACTGACTATTCTATGTAGGCCAAGGGCAATGCAGGACGGCCACACCAGACGTTTACATAACGATGTTTCTAGGCCATGCCCAAAAATTACTAAATAATGTGCACAATGAGGGCAATCCATGGTCGACGTCGGCTGGGCAAGGTTTATTGGGCACAAGTGATATGAGTATTCCACGGCTAATGTCTACTAGCCGATAATGCATTCCATTGACCGACATTTACATTCCACGTCAGATATATGTAAAAATAGGTTGATGCTTAATGGAAGACGCCAATTTCGCCCATCTTATGCGCACTTGCCACGGTAGATGCATGCATGCCTTGTTTTATGGTACTTGCCATTTAGTGAGGTAGCCTGCCTATACGCGCAAGACACGTTAGTTGTGTGCAGGCCATTGATGATGTTGTTTGTTGTTGGCCAATATTGTTTGATCGATACGTCTAGTCCATGGCTTATGTGTAAGCCATTACCAATGTCCCCTAGATGATACACACACACACACACCATATTTGATGCATGAATGTCTTGGCCGATGCCGGATGACATTGGAAGAAATTTTTTCCCCATATAAGCATATGAACATTGAATGCATGCGGTCCATGACCGTTGTCGTTTGCCTTAGGCCAATGCGGCAGGCCTTGACCGATATTGTCCAATTGATGCGCACAAAAAATGTTTGATGTTTGTATTCCTTGGATGATGTCGTGTGCAATTCGATGATTTAAGAAGACCACAACCGATGTCCCAGTGTATGGCCATATGCCATATCTACTACTTGTAAGACTTGGACGATGTCATATGACGTCAGACGATGCGTGTAGGTTACGAATAATGTCTCCTAACTGATGCATACACGCCACTCGTGAAGCTTGCACGCCTTGGCTGATGTTCATGCCATTGGAAGATGTTGTTTACCACTAGCGCACATGCTATGCCAAATGCTTGCAGGGCTTGCCTAATGATGTTTAGGTGATGTGCACACACCATGTATTATGCGTGCATTACTTGGGTGATGTCTCATAATATTAGTAGGTGTAATTTTCCATATACTCATATGCTATGCCCAATGCATGCATGCCATGACCACATTGACTGATGTCACCAAGCAGATGTGCGTAGGCCACATTTAATTCTTGCCGCCTTGGCCGATATCATATCACATTGGCCAATTCGTGAGGACACAAATGATGTCGCCTAGTCGATACGCACATGTCACGCCTAAAGCTTGAAGGCCTTGGTTGATGCTGATGCTATTGGAAAACGTCATTTTCCGCTTGAAAATATGCTACGTACGATACTTGCTGACAATCACCGATGATTCCTAGCTGATGTGCACACACCACATTTGATGTATGAATGCCTTGGAAGATCTCAACTCATATTGGCAGGCGTCGTTTTCCTTGTAAGAACATGTTACGCCTAATGCGTACAAGCCATGATCGATGTCTTTTGCAGCTGGACAATGCACGCAGACCATGATTGATATTGCCATATCGATGCGCACATACCATGTTTGATGTGTACATGCCTTGTACGATGTCTCTTGAAGTTGGTAGACGTCGTTAGCCATATACACACTTACGATGCAAGTAGGCCATAACTGATGACGATTAGAGTTGTTGACATGCACATTCCAGGAATGATGTCGCCAAGCTGATAAACACATGAAACATCTGATGCATGAAGTCCATGACGATGTTTCCTACTGTTGCGCACACACCACTTTTTATGCATGTACGCCTTGTCCAATATCGCTTGATATTTGCAGACGTAATTTTCCATATATACACATATTATGCTAATGCGTGAAGGCTATGACAGATGTTGTTTATCATTGGCCGATATGCGTAAACAACGACCTTTGTTAACCTGTTAATACAAGAACATGCAACATCCGATGTGTGCAAGACATGACCGATATCATCTGCCTTTGGCAAATGTGCACAAACCACGATCAGTGTTCCCCTATAAATGTGTACACACAATGTTTGATGTGTGCATGCCTTGGACAATGTCACCAAAAATTAGCTGATGCAAGCAGGACACAACTGATGTCACTGACTGCACACACGCCACAACTAATGTTTGCAAGCCTTGGACGATGTAATATGACATTGTCCGATGCATGTAGGCCAGGAATGATGTCGCACAACCTATGCGCACATGGTATGCATGAATCTTTTAGGCCTTTATTGATGTTGTTGAAATCGAAAGACATCGTTTCCACTTGTGCACATGATACGTTCGATACTTGCAGGACATGATAGATGATTCCAAGTTGATGTGAACACACTACATTTGATGCATACATGCCTTGGAAGATGTCACCTGACATTGGAAGGCCTCATTTTCCATATACGCATATGCTACGCATGATGTGTGTAGGCTATGACAATTTTTTTCTGTTGGCTGATGCGCACAGGACAAGAATTATGTCACCCAGCCGATGTTCCAACACCACAATTGATTCTTGTAGGCCTAAGACGATGTCATATGAAATTGGCCGATACTTATAGGCCACGAATGATATCGCCTAGCCGATTTCCACATGCCACGCTTTAAGATTGCCGTCCAAGGCTGATGCTGATGCCATTGGAAGATGTCATTTTCCACTTATGCACATGCTACATCCATTGCTTGCATACAATGAACGATAACGCCAAGATGATGTGGACATACCACGTTTGATGCATGCATTTCTTGGATGATGTCGCCAAATATTTGAAGGCATAATTTTCCATATACGCACATGCATACACACGATGCGTGCAGTCCACAATCCATGTTGCCAAGACGATGCGCACATGTCACGACTAATGTTTCCAAGTTGATTAACACACTCTAAATTTGATGTGTGCAGCCCTTGACCGATGCTCGCAGGATATGACCAATGTCGTTTGACAGGTGCGCACCAGGCATGTGTGATGTTTGAATGCCTTTACTATTAATGATTCCATTGTAAGACGTAGTTCACAACATGTGCACAAGCTATGTGTGATCTGTGCATGCCATGAACGATGTCTCCTAGTCGATGCGCACACACCACATTTGAGGCATGCATGCCTTGGCTGTTCTCACCTCATATTGGAAGACATCTTTTGCAAATATAGCACATACAATATCCGATGCGTGTAGTACGTGACCGATTTTTGTTGCCTTTGGACAACTTGGGCAGCCCACAATCGATGTCACCCAATCGATGCACAGACACAATGTCTGTTGTATGCATCCCTTGGAGGATGTCGCCTTACATTGGCCGAGGCAAGTACGCCACAACCAATATTGCCCAGTCGATATGCACACGCTATAGCTAATGCTTGCAAGCCTTAGACACTATCTTAGGAAAGTAGCCAATATGTTTAAGAAACAAATGATATCGCCCAGCCGATGTGCACACTCCACGCGTGAAGCTTGTAGGCGTTAGCTAATGCTTATGGCATTACAAGTTGTCATTTGCCACATGCTCACATGCTACGTCTGATCCTTGCATACCATGACCGATGATGTTTAGTTGACTTCCATACAACACGTTTGATGCATGCATGCATTGGAAAATGTCTCCTTACATTGGTAGGCGTTGTTTTGCATATACGAACATGCTACGCCCGATGCGTAAGCCATTACCCCTGACTTTTTTTGGTTGCCAATACGCGCAAGCCACGACTTATTTCACCCAACCGATGCGCACACGACATAAATGATTCTTGCAGGCCTTAGCCGATGTCATATGAAATTGACAAAAGCGTGTATGCCACAAATGATATCGCCCAGCCGATGTTCACATGCCATGTGTAAAACTTGCAGGCCTAGGCTGATGCTGATGCCATAGGAAGAAGTCGTTTTCCACTTGCGCACATGCTACGTACGATTCTTCTAGACAATAACCTATGACGACTAGCTGTTGTGCACACACCACATTTGGTGCATGCCTGCCTTGGAAGATGTCGCTTGACGTAACCAAACGTTATTTCCCTATACGCACATGCAACGCCGTTGCGGGCAGACCATGACCAATGTCATCTTCCTTTAGCCAATGTGTACCAGCCACAACTGATGTCGCTCCTTGATGCACACACACCACGTTTGATGCATGTGGGTTTTCTTGGGTGTCACCTTATGTTTGTGGACGTCATTTTACAGATGAGCACGTCCGATGCGTGCGGGACATGATAGGTATTGTCTGTCATTCGCCGATGCATGTGTGATGCCCACATAAATTTCCTATGTGTGCTCCACAAGGAGTCCGTTGCGCCGATTCTGACTTAGAGGAGTAGGCATTTATTTCAAATAAATCACAATGAATATATACAACCCAAATATGTATGTTCCAAGGTACAAACACATTTTCTATTTATCATAAATAACATACATATATATATATATATATATATATATATATATATATATATATATATATATATATATATATATATATATATATATATATATATATATATATACATATTCAACAATTCTTTTGAATTTTTGTTTTTGTTGGGCAAATCACGAGTATGAATAATTCATTAGAAAAAATAAATAAATATGATAAAAATATAAAACTAATGCCAAAAATTCACAAATAAATATAATAACCTTAATTTCAATAATTTTTTATATTTTTCCTTTTTTGAGAAAATCTAAAAAATGAGTTACTAATTTATTAAAAAATAGGAAAAATATGATAAAAATATAAAATTAAAAAATACAAAACCTTAAATTGAACTTTTTTTTAATATTTTTTTAGTCAAATATGAAAAATGAGTAATTAATTAATAAAAAATAGAAAAAATATGATAAACATATAAAACTTACGCCAAAAATTTACATAGAAATATAGTAGCCTTTAATCAACAATTTCAACTATTTTTTAATAATTATTTTTCTCCTGTCAATACCAAAAAATGCATAATTAATTAATAAAAAATAGTAAGATAATGAAATTAATGCGAAAATCTAACAAATAATATAGTAACTTTCAATTCCTTTATTTTAACAATGCAGTCACGCAACGTCTGACTACCCAAAACCGATGTATGCAGACCACGAATGATGCAGCCACACAACGTTTGACATCAGCAGACAGATGTGTTGATTCTATATACGAAAAGGGAAGCCAATGTTTAACCTTAGAAAATTGATGTATGAAGGCCACGTCAGATGTTGGTTTAACATTGTGTATCGTCTAAAGTTGATGCGGGCAAACCATGTCCAATGTCATTGAGAGATTCGTGTAGGCCAAGGATTATGGGGGTAGGCAATGCCAAAATTTGGATAAAGGATGTTTGTAGGTCACGCCCGATGACGACTAAGTAATGTGCACAATGAGGGCAGTCCAAGGTCGACGTCAGTTGAGCAAGTTCCATAGGCCACGACTAATGCGGGTAGTTCACGTCTTATTTGTCCTGGCCGATGACGCGCGTCGTTGGCCAAACTGCACATTCAAAATCAGATGCATGTAAAATTCGGTTGATTCTTAATAGAATATGCCAATTTCTCCCAGCTGATGTGCACATGCCCCGTTAGATGTATACATGCCTTCATTGATGGTACCTACCTTTGTTGATTTTGTCTGTCGTTTGCCTTTGTCGTATTACCAATGCGTGCAGGCCATGACCGATTTCTCTAAGCCGGTGTGCACATTCCAGGACTGATGTCTCCCAGCTGATGTACACACTCCACGTTTGATGCATGCACGAATTGGTCAATGCTCGCACGACATGAACGATGTCGCCCTAGCGATTCGCACATGCCATGGGTTATGCTTGCAGGCCTTGGCTATTGTTGATGCATTTGGCAGAAGTCGTTCGCTATATTCACACAAGCAATGCCTAATGTGTGCAGACCATGATCGATGTCCCTTACCCGATGCTCACACAAAATATTTGATGCGTTAATGCTTAGGATTATGCCTCTTGACATTGGATGACATCGTTCGCCAATACAAACACATGCAACATTCAACGCGTGCAAGCCATGACCAATATCTTCTACCTTTGGCCAATGCACGCATACGACAACCTATATAGTCTAATCGATGCGTACACACAATGTTTGATGTGTGCATTCCTTTTACGATACTGATTGATATTGGCCTATGCAAGCAAGCCAGAACTGATGTCCCCAGTCAATGTGCGCATGCTACGTCCGATGCTTGCAGACCATGATCGATGACACAAAACTGATGTGAACAAACCACGTTTGATGTATGCATGCCTTGGAAGATATTGCCTGACAATGGCAGGCACCATTTTCCTTTTACACACATGCTACGTCCGTTGCTTGCAGAAATGATCGATAACGCTTAGCTGATGTGCACACACAACGTTTGATGCATACATGCCTTGGCAAATGTCGCCTTACATTTGCAGGCATCGTTTTAACTGTATTCACATATGACGCCCGATTGGTGTTGACCATAATCGATGTCTTCTACTGTTGTTGATGCACGCAGACCATGCCTTATGTTTTCTAGTCGATGTGCACACACCATATTTGATGCATGTGTGCCTTGACAAATGTGTCCTAATACTAGCAAGCATCGTTTACCATGTACGAACATGCTACGCCCAATTCCTGCAGGCCATATATGATGCCTTATTCTATTGGCCGATGCAGGTAGGCCACGACTCATGTAGCCTAGCCAATGTGCTCACCCCACAACTAATGATTGCATGCCTCTATTGATGTCCTACTACATTGACCTATCTGTGTAGGCCACGAATGATGTCGCCCAGCCAATGTGCACATGCCACGCCTGAAGCATGCAGTACATGGCTAATGTGAATGCCAATGGAAGACGTCGTTTTCCACTTGCACACATGCTACATACGATGCTTGCAAAAAAGAAGAGATGATGCCTAGCTGATCCGCAAACACCTCGTTTGATGCACACATGTCTTCTCACATGTCCCTTGACATTGGCAGGTACCATTTTCCATATACGCACATGCTACGCTCGATGCATGCAGGGCATGACAAATGTCTTTTGCTGTTGGTCGATGCACATAGGCTATGACTAATGTGTCCTAGTCGATGGACACACACCACATTTGATGCATGCATATCTTGGCAGGTGTCTCCTCACAATGTTAAGCGTCATTTTCCATATAGTTAATACTTAATTGCATCATATACTAAGTTTACATAGACTTCATATAGTTAATACTTAATTGCATCATATACTAAGTTTAATGTACATAAAACAACAATCTATCATAAGAATAAATTCGAAATATAAGATGAATACACAATAAATAGTTTGCCAAAAGACAGCCTTATTACAAAGCATCAAAATGAAAATACGAAAGAAATGTTAGGTAAAATATCCACTAGCTATGTCTAAAACTAAGGCTAGACTAAAACTGTAGCATCCTCAAAATCAAGAGGACCTACCAAATAGTTTGGAGAACGCTAATGTCCAAACCGCTGCAAGTGTCTTCAATCTGTCCTCTGACCTGCACCAATAAAAATAGTTAATTGTATAGGGTTATTACACCACTTGAACTAAGTATGGATGTATTAACACATACACATAAAGCTATGCATGATCAATGAAAGCTCTTCCTAATCAATATGCCATTTGAATAAAGTGTAGTCACAGACTTTCCTAATTTGTTAGTTGTGAATTGTGGTATGAATATGATTTATTTTAATTCATTCAAAGCACACAACTTATTTTCTTTATGATTACAAGAAATTAGTATCATCAACATAATTTTAGAACCACTCTGGCGAAGATTTGAAGAATTGCTCTTCCTAACCCGAGAGCTCACCTCTCTATACTTAGTTTTATTTTCAATGTTTTTCTTCTTGTTGTTGTGAAGTTTAATAATTCTTTTATTCTATGTTTTACTTACAAGTGCAATGATTCATTGTAGTCCCATACCCACGATGAATCGATGTAAGTAATCCAAGGACTAAGGAATGATTTTCCTACCTTATCATGAGTCATTCTTTACACTATGTTTTAATTAACATTTCATAAGCCATTCTCTATTGGCTATGCCATCTATTTCATTACTTTAATTTTAGGGAAGTTATGATGTATTTTGTTAACATTATGTTTCTACTTCCCTTTATCGGCACCATATAAGAAGTCATTATAGGCCAATCTTTTTCGGCTTTTCCCATTATTTACTGAAACTTCATGAGTGTGATATTGGAATTTGTCATTCTTAATATCTTCTTCATTCATAACTTTGAACATACGTTCCATTATCATCATTCATTCTCACTTTCTTAGTGACATAATTAGGAATAAGATTATACGAGCTAAACATGAAATCCAATGTCTTCCCCACACTGTAAAAGAGGTGATTAACCGGTTAAAATGAATTTTTATCATGTGAGCTACTCATGCAATACTGTGTTTGCCCCACATCGAGAAGGGGCGATTCCAAGCTAAGGCAAATCCATCTCAAGTATTCAGTCCACACCGAAAGGAGTGGCACACGGATATAGTGAACCAAGAACATGTTTTGAGAATTATCCGACATAGATCATGTGAGCTAAACATGAAATCCAGTGTCTTCTCCACATCGAAAAGAGGTGGAATCACCGTCCAAAGTTAAACCGAAAATACCTAGTTCGCTTAAGTGGAAACCACTGGCTAGTTCCTATGTTGGTTAGACATAGCTCGAAGAATAGGGACTTAATGAAACTACCTATCCACCTCGGTGGTAGCCTCGTCTCATGAGACTTACACATGCAAGTACATGCTCATAACGATTCTATCGGTGTTGTTCTCACTATCATTATATTTTTTATCATTTAGAGTTGACTCAATTATGGAAGCTTGCTTCTAGATTGAGAGTTACTTAATCTTTTGATGACTTTTCATCCTTACTTTACATTTATGAAATGTGAATTGTCCTTACAATATCATCCTTACTTTACATTGATGAAATGCGAATTGTCCTTACATATCATCCTTAGGTGTTAATGATACTAGTCTCACACATTCTAACAACTTCATTCATGAGTATTTTTTTTAACATAGTAGCTTAGGTGTAAGTAAGACTTGTCTCACTTCCATTATCACCCCATTCTGGTCACTTACTTAATTTAGACCCCTTTAATTATGTTATAACTTATGTTACTTCATTACTTTAGTGTAGTAGCTTCATTTCACCGTTTATGGACGATGAGCACTTCTTTCAATGAATCACATATGTTCATAGTTTATTCTTTCAGAGCATGGTTGGAGTTGTCCCAATGAATGGAATGCCCTTGTTTATGGATTCATTGAATTACATTAGAAGTTCATATAATATCATTTGATACTTTAACTACACAATATTGGCATATGATTAGTATTGGCATAAACATTTGGGAAAAAATTACACAACCATCTTTGTTGGCATAGGCCAATTTTACATTCTTTCATGCTTGGTTAGATATGTATTTTATTCATTAGCCAATATTTTAGTCATTTAAAACATAAATTTATAGCCATTTACATTCATTGAATTACTTGGGTTATCATTTCAATATTTTGGATATATAATATTTGCATAAGATAAATATTGGCATAAGCAATTGGGTATAGACTTCATAACCTTATTTATTAGAATGAGACAATGTTTCACTCAATCATACTCAATTTCGGATACATGATTCATTTAACGAACAGAACATCATCAAAAAGTCACATTAAGAGTAGGTATGCACAACAAACCGTAATCTTCTTCATACTTAACATTTTTGGACACATCTTAACATAGTATCATTCTCTTAACCAATCTTAGTTCATGACTTTAGGGCAACGTTTTTATGACATACTGGACAGCATCATATTAAAATTTGATGAATTTAACACCTTCATAAAATTGTAATAACAACAATACAACATTCGGACAAACACATCAAGACTTAAACAATTACGGGTGTAACTAAGTCATCGTCGATTCATGATTCATGTTTTAAGCACTTAACTTTGTACAATCACAAATTCATAGGTTAATAGATATTCATTATTCAATAATATTACACATTAGATCAGCTAGTACCACATACAAACAACATGATCACTACCCTATTCAACATGGAATCGAAAAGGATACTAGGGACAAGGGAGTTCGACGAGAACACGGGAACAACCCTCGTTTTCAAGATATTTGAATCATTGGAAAGAAAGTTATCTTGGATAATGAAGTTCAGGATATAAACCCATACCGTATGTAAAACTTAATCTACGAAGATCACCTTACACGAAACCTTGAACAAAGCCTTGAATTCGCCTAAGAAATCTTTAGCGTTCTACGTTTTCTTGAAGTTTGTCGCCTACTGCTTTAGCGTCGTGAGTATCAATGTTTTTATCGTGATTTTAAGGTTTGGGAACTGATATTTAATTATAAAATTTTGGTTTAATAAGTTAATTTGCTAAACTAATGAATCAATTACAAAAATACCCCTCTTAAGTTGACTAAACATAAGAGAATATTAACTTGTTTGAAAATCTAGAAATTGGTGTTGACTATGGTTTCGGTCGACATTTTGACTTTATATTAACTAATTAATCCTTAATATAAATAATTTAGGTACCTAGGGTAATTACTAAAGTACCATAAGTCTTTGGAACAAAAATCAACTCAATATGACCATCCTAGGTTAAGTACTACGATGTTTCTTTAATTATACTAGGTTAGTGTAAGGATTTTGTTTTGACCATTTAAAATATTTAATTAAATTTTAATTTTAATTTACTATGTGACCTAAGGTAATTATTAAAGTACCCTTAAGTTGTTACGATCATAACCAATCCTTTGAACCATCCTAGGGTGGGTACTAGGTTGTTTTTTTCTTGTTTTATCCGAAATCTAGAAATTGTTTTGTGATTTCGATTTTGCCCCTTTAAATTAATTAATTAAGTTGATAAATTTATTAATTAAATATCCTAGGATAATTACTAAAGTATACCTAGTTTTTTAGGACCTTAACTAACTCTTTGGACCATCTTAGGTTACGTACTAGGTTGCCTCTTCAAGTAGTACTAGGTTAATGTCAACCCGATTTAGTCCTAGGTTGTCGGGTACAATAGTGGGACCATTTCGGTTAGTCCTAGGTTAGTTATCTAGTTAGGAAAGTTTTTTAGGACCTAGAATTGGTTAGGAAGTAAGGCACCACATGAAGGGACCGTCCGCACATGCTGCCCCTTAAATACCCTAACCGAATTTGGTTAGGGTGATCTCCTTCCTTTGGCCGACTGTCTCTTGCTTTGCCCATGTGCTTGCACATTCATTGGTTGTACTTTTCGAACTAACTATTCTTTATGTACTATTTGGAATATTTACTTATTGTCCTAAGTATCCTCAGTTTGTACTTGAGCACTTCTTAATTTACATCATCATTTTAAATGGTCATGTGGAATGGTACTAGGCTTTACGCTTGGATGCCTAGTAGTTTGTGTGAAACTATTCTGAACTTATTTTATTTTAGCTTAGAGTTTTCATTGTAGGTACATTTATTGAACATTAATCTTGAATTGGTGTATGATAACCCAAAAAGTATATTTCTTATTCGTATATAGAAAATTGACTAATATCCCTTATCAAATTTTTTTCTATACTATGCCCAATATTTCTCAATATTAGGCATTTCGGTGCCTATGTACCCCTAATAGGCTACCCTAAGGGCATACTAGGATCTTTATTAGTCATATGATTTTCAAGAATGTTACACTTCTGTTGGCCAATGCGCGCAGGCAATGACTAATGTCGCCCAACCGATGTGCACACGCCACAACTGATGCTTGCAGGCCTTGGCAATCTCATATGACATTTTTCGATGTGTGTAGGCCATTAATGATGTTGCCCAACAAATATGCAGATGCCAGACATGAAGCTTGCATGCCTTGGCTGATGCAAATGCTATTGGAAGATGTCGTCTGCCACTGGCATACATGCTACATCCGATTCTTCTAGAGAATGACCGATTACACATAGCTAATGTGCACACACCATGTTTGATGCAAACATTCCTTGTCACATCTTTCCTGACATTGGGTGGTATCGTTTTCCATATTAGCACATGCTATGCCCGATTCGTGCAGGCCATGATTGATGTCTTTTGTTGTTGGTCGGTGTGCACATTGCATGACTGATATGTCCCAGTCGATGCGCACACACCATGTTTGATGAATCCATGCCTTGGATGATTTCTTCTGTCACTCCACGAATCATTTTCCATATCCGAACATGCTATGTCCAATTCGTTTATGCCATGTCCGCTGTCAATTTTTTGTTTTGCCGATGCATGCAAGCCATAACTCATGTAGCATGGCCAATGTGTAGATGCCACAAATGATTCGTTCAAGCCTTGGTCAATGTCATATGACATTGGAATATTTGTGTAGGCCACGAATGATGTCACTCAGCCAATGCAAACACGCCACACCTGAAGCTTGCAGGACTTGGCTGATGCTGATACTCATTGGAAGACATCGTTTGCCACTTTCTCTCATTCTATATTCAGTGCTTGCAAAAAATAACCAGTGACGCCTAGATGATTTTGAAATACCAGGTTTGATGCATCGTTGTCCATATACACACATTCGACGCCCAATGCGTGTAGGTCATGACCAATGTCTTCTACTGTTGGCCGATGCGCACAGTGCATAACTGATGTCTCCTAGACGATACACACAAACCACGTTTGATGTATGTATGCCTTTGCAGATGTCGCATTACATTGCAAGGCGTAGTTTTCCACATACGCACATTCTACGCTCGATGCGTGAAAGCATTGACCGTTGTCTACTTTTGTTGGCCTATGTGCGTAGGGCACCACTAATGTCGCCCAGCCGATGTGCACACACCACAACTGATGCTCGCAATCCTTGGCCGATGTTATATGCCATTAGTCATATGTGTAGGCCATGAATGATGTCACTAATCCGATGCACACATGATACACATGAAGCTTGCGATCCTTGGCTGATGGTGATGCCACTTCAAGACGTCATTTGCCACTTGCGCACATGCTATGTACGGTTCTTGTAGGCCATGACCGATGACGCCTAGATTATATGCACATACAACGTTTTTTGCATGCATGACTTCACAGATCTCGCATGATATTGGCAGGCATCAACTTCCATATACGAACATGCTACGCTCAATTTGTGCTGGCCATGACCGCTGTCTTTTGATGTTGGCCGATGTGCACATGGCCCTACTGATATCGCCTAACCGATGTGTACGTACCATAACTGATGCTTGCAGGCCTTGGGCGATTTTATATCACATTGGCCGATAGTGTAGGCAACAAATGATTTCTCCCAGTCGATGCGCACAAGCCACACATGATGCTTGTAGTCCTTGGCTGATGTTGATTCCATTATAAGATGTTGTTTACCACATCCGCACATGCTAAGTCCGATGCTTGCAGACAATTGCCGATAACGCCTAGCTGATGTGCACACACAATGTTTGATGCATGCATTCCAAAGCAGATGTCGTCTGACATTAACATGTGATATTTCCATATACACACATGATACGCCTGATGCGTGCAGGCCATGACCAATGTCTTCTGCTATTGGCCGATGCACGCAAACCTTTACTGATGTCATCCAGTTGATGCATACACACCACGCTTGATGCATGAATGCCTTTGACAATGTCGCTTGATATTGGTAGACGTTGTGAGTAATAGACGCACATCCAATTCAAGAAGGCCATGACCGATGATGGCTAGCATTTTTTATGCGTGCATTCCATGAGCGATGTTGCCCAGATGATTAGCACATGAAACATGTAATGTGTGCAGGCCATGACAGATACCAGCTACCATTGCGCACACACCATGTTTGATTATTGTAGGACTGGTCCATATTCTTCTATGTCTGCAGACGTTGTTTTCTATATGATCACATACTACACTAATGTGTTTAGGCTATGAGCGATGTCGTTTTTGAAACAACCCTAAAAACGGATATGCTAAATAATTGATAAGGTACCTAGAATGTTGACAATTAGACCGGGTTCACACGGATTGACGCGCGTAGAAAAAGACCTCTGAAACCTTATGACAGCCAAGACAACTATCTTTGGGAGTTAGTTGAGCTAGAAAAGTTTGGGTCCATCCATGTAGGGCTCCCGAATAAGAAAATTTACTTGGATGAGTCTTTAATGGACTTAAAAAAAGGAAATCTTAAGTTTTGAGGGTCTAGGGGTAAAATGATCTTTTTACAGGCTAAGGGTAGTATCTTAATTACCCTAAATATATAATTAATTATTAAATTTAAAAGATGGAGGGGCATTTTGGGGAGAGAGGGCCAAAAATTGGCCCTTAGAGTGAAGTCTTGCTCCACCCGTTTTAGAACCTAGGTGGAAGCAATGAATTAAATTTGGTTTAATTTATGTTTGTAAATTAATGTAATAATTAATATTTATTATTATTAGCTTATTTATAATATAAGGGAAATCAGATTTTTATAATAATTAACTAAACATTATTTGATTAAGTCCTAAACTAGACTCCTAAGCCTAAGGTAACTCTCTCCTCTCACGCTCATGTCTCTCTCACGTCTCTATCACTCTTATACGTGTTCTCTCTGCCAAAAAACGTACAAGAACAGTAGGTTTACCAAGGTTCTTCACACTTGAAGAACTCACAACGAAAAATAAAATCAAACGCTAAGCAAAATAAGTTAGGCAAAGGGAGGGTTTTCCGTCAAAAGTTTGGTGTTGATAATTTGTTTTGGACATGAGTGCTGGAGAAGGTTTGGGCAGCAACTTCATGGTTTGAACATCATAAAAGTTATGGGTTCTCTTCTCTTTTCGTCCCTTTCGCAAGATCCCCTTAAGGTTCAGAATATTCAATCCGAAAACTAGGGTTGTTCCCCATTGCATATCCCTCTCACTAGCTCCCAATGATTCTTACGTTGGGTATGTTCGCTAGTAGATATTAGGCATGTGTTATGTTTTCCTAATGAATATGTTCATGTTTGTGTGTTTTAAATCATATGAATGACAACCTATGTATTTTCGTAACTATGTGTATGTGTGTGCAATGATGTGACCGTGACTAATGTTCTCAGATTGATGCTCCAAAATTCTAATGTTATGGTTGTTATTTTATGTGCATAAACTTATGTAAATCGTGATGTTCATGTAAGATGAAATGTTGCTCATTTGAGTGATAATCTCTTGGCTGAACGAGTCTATGGAAAATGCACCCCAAAACATGTTAAATAGTATACAAATTACCGTATGAGTTCAAGTGAAAATGTTGAAGAAAGTGAGCTGAAATGTGACCAAATGTCCAGCAACTTGCAACTTTGGTTTGCCTAAACCTAGATGAAACAATCTGGAAAATTAATTGAGTGTAAATCAGGTGAAGTCACTAGAATTCGAATCCGCGACCTCACCCGTGAGATTCACTAAAAATGTGAAAATAAATAGGGGTTAAGGGGATTCGATCTCGGGTGTATTTGGCTGAAAAATAAAATACAGAATTAAGAATTAGAGGAGCGGGATTTGAACCTACAACCTCTCTCTCAGAACCTATGAAAACCTAAAATAAAAGAAATGTGAGGCGTGGGAATAGAACCCATGAACTCTAGGCAATAAAGGAGAATTAAAAGAAAAGAGAAGATAAAAGAAATGTGAGGCTTGGGAATCGAACCCAGGACCTCTAGGCAGTAATGGAGAATTAAAAAAAAGATAAAGTGAGGATGTGGGGGTTCTATCTTACAACCTCATGGTTAACTAGCGATAGTCAAGGAAAACCAAGAAAAAAGGATGTGGGGTTTCGAACCCACAACCCCTCGGCAAAGGAAGAGAATTTTCAAAGGATACAAATAAAAAGGAAACATTGATGTTGGGGCTCGATCTAGGGTCCCAATGTCAAGTGGATCGAAATTAAATAAAAAGAAAAATGTAAACTGTTTTCCAATAGGTTTGAAAACCGGGTTCCCTTTCCCAAATTCCGTATTGATACATAAATCATACGTGAGTTAAATATTCAAGAATAATGTTGCCTACTTAGATCGAAATCGAGAACTTGGCATACATACAAGATGCATAACTCTTGTACCACATAATCTTAAGAAGATATGAATCACTTAAACTAACTATGAACGAAGCCTCTTCGCTTGTGTGTATAGATCCATAAGTCTAGCACACATTTAAAAATAAGTGAACCTAAGATGTATGTAATGAAATGATGTAACCCTAAAATGGTTAAGAGTGTAAAACACACCAAATGGCCAAGTGCATTGGCACATGATGGAATGAACATTGAAATGAATAAAGAAATGATGAAATGAACTAAGAAATGATGAAACCCTAAAAGTGTTAAGTAACAGTGTGAAACACACCAAATGACCAAGTGCATTGGCATATGATGAAATGAACATTCACGTAAAATGGGGTGAGTAATTATGAAGAGCAAATGTGCTAATGTTAATGAATGTGGTGACAACATGATATGAGGATAATGTAAAAGATGAGAGCAATCTCAAATGAGCCTAAGTAAATGTTACCCAAAACGTACTCACCTATGAGAGTGTAAAGTTAATGAAGAGATCAATATCTATGACCACTCTAATAAAAGTATTGATATTAACACACTTAAAACTAAGTATGAGATTGGAAATCATCTATTCATCTATGATGTCCTCATTATAGAAGCCATCTTCCATGACGTATGAGTTGAATGTAATGGAACTTTATACTGAATACAAATAGACTAGCGATGAGCGGTGATTCCTTCTTTCGGGAAGGAGCAGAGGTTCACATAACTCTCATGATATGAAAATGACCGGCATATCGGGTATGCGTCTCCTTATATCTCCTAGTCTTTGAAAATATATACTGCAAATAAAGGGATCTGGCGGGGTTCAATTACCATGTACGTTAGCATGTCTTTGGTCACTTTGGACGATAATTCCACCTCTTTTTTGTGTGTGGGAGAAATTGTGTTTCATGATGCTCCAATGATGTATGTCGGTTAAAGTTAAAGTTCCCCATGAATGAATGAGGCCAGCCTCAAATGATGCACATAATGAAATGAATGATACCAAAGGTTTTAGGATATGATAATCAAGAGGTGAGATAGACTCAAGAAATGATGATTCCACCTCTTTGATTGGATCACATTTGCATTTTTCATGATTTCTTCATTGATCTTTTCACTCACGTCAAGTTTGAATTTCCTTCTTTTCTGTTGGATGGGTGAAAAATCATGATGAGGGGGAAACTAAGAAACCACTAAATCAACACTCAAACTTGGCATGTCATCATAAGTCCAAGCAAGCACATCTTTGTATTCAAAGAAAAATTGTCTTAATGCCTCTCTAGTTTCCTAATTGATATGATGACTTATTTTTATTTCCTTAACTTCCTCAATACTTCGCAAATTGATTAGTTCAGTTTCACTAAAATTAGGCTTAGGTTTGTGTTCAAAATATTTTAGTTCCCCATTCAATTCCCTAAAAGCCTCTTCTTCATCATATTCAACCTTTTGACTCGGTGATTCAAGAATAGAAAGCACTTTGAACTTTGGAAGTGAATTGTGCATGTATGTCATGTTATCAATGTTGGTATTTTAAGAATATAAAAGTAGAGAATAAGAGTTAGGGGAGAGTAAAAGACAAAATTTACTATGAAACTGGAATTTCATTTCGTTTAAATTAAATAAGGGATAGAAGGTTGACACTAATACAAAATACTTTGAAACATTCGAATCACAATCCTAACAACAAAATACAAAAGAGTAGAAAAATAAACTACCAAAACTACTTCCTTATGGGGAAAGGAGTTGCTTCTTAATTACTTAGATCAATACTTGAGCCCACGAGCTACACATCGACATGAATTATACCTTCACCAACATGGCCCATGTTTACCTCACAAAAACATCTGAGATCCTCAATAACTTCTTCCATGTCTTTATGAGTAAAGAAATCATTCATTTTGGAACCCTAAGTATCGATAAAAGAATGAGAAATATAAAGAATTCGTTGTGGCAGCGCCCAATCAGTCTTTTTTGGTTGTTAGCCTTATCTCCATTTTTCTTGCTTTGTTTGTATCTGAGGCTAGAGGTGTCTTGGTTTCCTAAGGGAAGAATAAGATCCACGATTACTTGCGAACATAGTCCCAAATATTTACCGAGTTAATAACCATATTTGAGCATTGTAATTGCTACCATTACAGAGGAATAGGAGAGATATGGTTGAATGATAGGGTCTCCT
Organism: Solanum chilense; assembly: GCA_032847665.1. NCBI lineage: Eukaryota > Viridiplantae > Streptophyta > Magnoliopsida > Solanales > Solanaceae > Solanum > Solanum chilense. The sequence continues at coordinate 8,952,344 of CM064964.1, forward strand.
TGTTTAAAGAGATCAATTAATACGACTTAAAAAGTCTAATAAACAATGGACTCACATACTTATTTTACCTCAATGTATGGAATTGATGGATCTTTGTATATTGGTGAATCATCTTCCCCATGCACAATGATTTTCTCATGGTAGTATTCAAACATAAAAACTTGATACATAGTTGATTAAACTGCCCGAGCCATGTGGATCCATGGCCTTCCCAATAGAAAGTTCTAAGATATAACCTTATCCATTACATGGAACACAATCATAAAGTCCACTTGTCCATTTGTAATTCTTAACTTGATTTCACCAATGGTGTCCCTCCTTGAGATGTCATAAGCTCGAACAAATACATTGCTAGGCAAAATTCTATCAAGTCTAATTTTCATGTTTTTAGAGTAGAAAGAGGACTTATGTATACCCCTGATCCCTTATTTATCATAACTCTCATTACATAGTACCATTAACATTTCACTGTGAGAAGAAAAGCTCGGTAGCGTCCAACTCCCACCATGGGAAACTCATGTTTAGTGAAAGTGATGGTGTTTGACTCAATGATGCACTTGGCCATTTTCTCTAACTGATTTACCGTGGTCTATTCGTCACATGTGCTTCATTCAAAATTTTATTCAACACACCCCTATGTTCATTTAAGTGCAAGCATAGCGACAACAGTAAAATCTGTGCAGGGGAATTCTTCAATTGTTCCACGACAGAGTAATCTGGAACCTTAATCTGTTATAGAAATTATTCTACTTCTTCCTCAGTAAATGATTTCTTTAGTTGTACATGTATATTTTGAGTCATCTTCTCTTTTCTTAATTATTCTGGAGCGTGTCAACCCTCCTGCATCATCAACCTTTTTGAATAACTTCTTTTCTCGATAAATTACCGCGATTTGTTATATTTCTAAGGGACAACTTTGAATTGGTTATCGAAAGTTGTTGGATGGCTTAACAAAGATAGTCTCTTTTAACTTGGTCAACCAACTTTGCTCATGCTTTATTAATGAAAAGTCTTTTGATACATATAACTTTGGCACACCCGCTAAAACTTCAATTCCATTCGAAACCCCTGGGACACAGAGTATGTGGTGGGATACACTTAGTCACTCTTATATTTCCTAAATTTTGAAATAAGATGGAGTACGACTCTCCTAATTGAGAGAATTTTCTTTTGTCTGCTTGCTCTTCAGCGTAATTTTGCATAAGAGGATGGTATTAAGGGACATGATAGGGTTGTTGTTCTAGGTGAAGGTTTCCTTGATTTGGGGCCCGAAAATGTGGTGATTGGGAGGATGCACATATGACTGAGCATTGTTTATTGTGAACAAAGATGGAGATACTGGTATTGAGGGAGAAAGGGTAGTAATGTTGAGGATAGGTAGATTTTCCCTAATTTTGTGGAAGGAAAATTAGAATTCCTTTGAGCGCCCCTTGACCCTAATGGCAACGAAAAAACTTACTCTTTTCTTTCACAATTTCCAAAACTTCTTCAACCACTTTAAATGTCCTCTGTGGTAGCTTTGATTGTTGCCTGGCTTACAATCCTTCCTGTTTTGTGACAACTTTCAGCCATTCCTTCAGTTTTGATTTCTGTGTGAAACGGTCTTATCTTTGTTGATGTTAGGTGGTGAAATTAATCAGAATCTTGATCCTTCATAAAGATATCAACCAATTCTTAATCACCTAATGGTGCCTTAACCAGGGCTGATGGTTCCCTCAATTTCAGAGAATGTTCTCTGAAGCTTTCATTTGGTATCTTTCTCATATTGGAGAGTGTATTGCAATCTGGCATAATGTCGACATTGTACATAAATTATATAACAAAATATTTAGCCATATCATCCCATATGTGCCGATAGGAGATCTCTTGGTCTATAAACCATTCTGAAGCAACACCAGTCAGGATCACACCAAAATAAGTCATAATCAATTCCTATTTACCCCCTGCACCCCGAAGTTGCTATATCTCTTAAGGTATACTTATCAAACTAAGGGATTTTGAATCCAAGTGACAAGTGGACATTTGGGAACATACACAAGTCTTTGAACGCGACAATTGTGTGCCCTCCTAACCCTTGTATACTCTTCATGTATTGCTCATACTTTTTGTATTTTTCAACACTATTTCTTGCTATAAGCCTTGAGTGGGCCTCTCAACATCGATAGGGGAGCTGACTTGTACAAATTTAGGGCCTCCAAATGGCATCCCAGGAGTATAGTACTGCTCTGGATGAGTGGTGAACTGTACCTCTTCAGTTGTTCTCTGGGTCACAGTTTGTTGTGGGAGAGTATAGACTAATGCATCTATCGTGACAGTTGGATTATTCCTGAATGGCATGCCTTGAGAGTGTGTTTTTAATGGTACGGTCCCACAATTATCAAATAGGCTATACTCTGGAAGGAAAAAATGGTCTGATATTGGGACCTGAGAAGATGTAGATCAGATAATAGTGATCTAAGGAAAATCGGGAATAGACGTTGGTGGTTCTTGACCATTGACCCAGGCTTGCCACAACTTTGTCATAGCATGTCTCAATGTCCAATTTTTGTCAATATGGTCTGACTCTCTTGTCGTTGTATCAATTGAAGTATCCACTCGGTTCACCACAGTTTCAGTATTGGTTGTCATTGACGCTCTTACCTTAGACCTGGTAAAGTCCGGGTGTTTAGCTAGTTTACCACAAACCAACCACTTGTTAAAGGCTAGAAAATTTTACACATCAATCAAACATTTGTTAATGACATGGTAACATAAGTTCAAAAGGCCATTGTTTAATCCAAACTTTGCTACGTTCATTGTCTTTGTTTTTTCTCTTTTTTTTTTTGGAAAAACAAATTGATCGAAAACTTTGGATGTTGCCTATGTTTCATGTCGCCGCTTGAATCAGATCAATACATAGTTCAGAAATTTTGATAACTCAACAAAATTAATTTGGTATAGAAAAAGAAAACCCTTTCATTCCCTTCCCAAAAAACAATAAGAGAAACAACAAAACTAATGGGTTTAAACACAACCTTGATCAATATGATCTCCTTGAACACCAAAATTTAAACTAAAGTCTTAATTCTTTAAACAAACCAAAATGAAAAAAAATAGGGTAACAGACTTTAAACTAGGGCTTCATTTTTCCTCGCAAGGTCTCATACAGATTCAGCAACACCTTAGGCAAATATGGAACAATCGTCCGTGATTTATCAACCATTTGTTGATCATTCATAAGGCAGTGATTTTTAATAACATAAAAAGTTTGTTCTATGAGCTGATTAACTTAACACCTATCCCTTCCCATATATTGATGATATTTATTAAACCTATCACCAATATTGTTCTTCAAGAGGGCCTATCGCGCATCTACTGCTTCAAATTGATGGCGAAGTGTTTCTATTCTTAATGGTAATTTTTCTTTGCCCCTCTTCGGTATCAACACCATGAGTAATTTTTATTTTATATTTTTCTACTTGATGCATCCAACACGACCTTTCTTCTTGCATTTCTCCTTCTTTCGCTTAAGTTCTCCGTTGACAGTGCAGGACCTCTTCAGATGCCAGTAGTCCCTCTTCAAACAAAATATATCAAAAAATTTCTTTTATCTATCGTGCCAAGTGAATTCTACTATACAACTCTTCCCCTAACAAAGCTAATTTTTGCTCTACCTGGTTCGATTCTCCTTTGATATCTTTCAACTTCAACTGGTGATTTCTCCCGCTATGGACTTGAACATCTTGACATACAATGCTGTCTTTTGGCTTTTCCAACTCTTTTTCCAATTGTCTTATAATGTGCTTGTCCTTTCTTTTCCTTTTGGATCCTTGGAGAGTGTTACCAGATGTCATTGGATCAAGAAATAGCAATAGGTACCCAAGTAGCACTTTTTCTTAATCTTTCTCCACAACCATCTCACTTAGATCCCAAATTATACTCCCATACCAAATCTTCAGAATATCTTCACTGTTAAAGACAAACTTAGCGGAGTGTTATATACAAACCTACTCATATCATCGTTGGGTTAGATTTTTTAAACTCTATCCAACTAAAGCAAAACCCAAAGTGGGGCATACGGTTGAACACCTCTAAGCCCAATAACAAAAGAAATAAGATACCACTCGACATGAAAATAATATCCTTATTTTGAACTAGTAATAATTCCAAAATATTTCATCAGATGTGATTACCTAAAGTATTTCTTCACATGCTATAATTCCTTTTGGAAAATAAATTTTTGCTTCCCTTTCCTTTTCGGAGGAAATATAATTACACCAGTCTAGAGTGAACCTAGGCGCATGATCTTGTTGATAAAAATGTTCCGAAGCCATATTCGAAGCAAGATAATGCAGCCTTCAAAGTACATTTCCCCACTTATGCATTTAGTCAATGCACATAACATATCTACCAACATATTAGGAATAATAGTTGGACTTCTAATTGTGGTTAACGCCTTCAACACACGAGCCAAATAGATGTCGATATGCTTGCCTCATTTGGGGAAAATAATGAGCCCCAAAAAATGCGACCATGAAGGCAAAGCACCTATTCGCCTTCCAAATCTTTTCACCCCCTTTGTTTCTAAGCTAGTTTTGATAGTTTTTGAATCCATCCTTTTGGTCGTACCTCTAGTATAGAATTTCCAATGAGACCTACCCATTTTTTCAAACTCTTCTTCTCTATCTGATTGATTTTGAGAAGTTCCATTAATTGTTTTGCATCGACATTCTTTGGGATTATTAGCTTTTTATTGCGGAGATTAGCACCCGAAACATTGGATCCCTTCCCTATGAAACTGGTGATTTTTTCCTAAGTTGGTGTCATTGCAAAGTTAAAAAATCAAAACACATTATTTTTTTGGATCCCGTAAAGGAATCAATGCCTCAATCACATCCCTTATAGGTTAAATCTCTATTAGATGCACTAGATGCCCCAAGTGTTCGTTTACTCTCTTTTTTTTCATGACTCTCCATGTTTGTCCCCCATTTCCATAAATATTTGGGTACCGTGTCAAGGATCATGTACTCTGGAATCCTTATCTTCTAGGCCTTTGGAACCGCGTCCTTTGGTCGATGATTCCATTTGTATCTTGAAATAGAATCTAATTAAAGTTTTGTGACAAAATCTAACCAACAGAGGAAAGAAAAGTAAAAAAAAAAGAATTTTGTAAGAAGATAAAACACCCATTTTTACAAATACCGAACCCGAAAACGGATGCCTACTTATCTCATTTTAGTGAGAATCAGGTGTGCGTAGTTTATAAAAAAAAAATATAATTTAAAGATCACCCCTTTTATTTCAACCTCTTTTATTTTTTAATAAAAAAACTAAAATAGCTATTTTAAACCAGGTCAACAATGTAAAGGCCTTCTAAATAAATTATTCCACGTATCACATAAGATGAACATTTTGGTCTAAAGTGGCTTCCTGTTGTAGATTTTCTAAGTCGAATGCACATGATACAACAAACATAGTCTACTCGGGATAGTTTTTGTAGGTTAAGCATATATATTGAAAGTGTCTAGACTGGTTTTACTCGAGCAGACAATCAAGTTGGGGAGGGTCAGTGTACCGGTAGAAGGGTTATTCCGACTTCACTAGGGGTCCAACCACGCATAACATGTGGGATAACCTAGAATCAGTAATGTAACCTCGCACTTACTTACCCTATACAAAAGTTCTGTAGAGCGTATCTTCACACACATAGTATAACAAAATTCCAGAGACTTAGAGGGTGTGCGAGAAAAGACAATTTATATACAATATACATGTCAAATCAATGAACCATTGAAATAACGCGACTAGCCAACAAACATAAAAATTTATCCAAATAATCAAAATATAAAAAAATAGTCAATCTACAAAGCTTGATTTCTAAAAGAAATCCCCACTAGAGTCGTCAGATCTGTCACACCTCTTCCATTTATTTTTACAATTGTTAAGGCTATGATGGGTTTTATGAACAAAAATAAAGTAAAGAAAATTAATTTATTTATATTTAGAGTCTACATTTGGAATTAAATTATTTAGGTGTTCCAAGTCACTCGATAATTCTCAAATTAAAATAAAAAAGCTCTTTATTTTTAGTCTACGAAAAACAAAGAATGGGTAAAAAATTCTATTGATCGGAGGGAAGGTATGAGGCACCCCCTATTCCCGTGGTTTTAGCACGGTCATTTAATTAACTTATATTTGGATAAACATAATATTTTAGACAAAATAAATTGTTTTAGCTACTATTTTAAAAAAAAAAATCGGCTGGAAACATAACCACACACAAAATTATTTTTTTTAGAAAAGATAAACATCAAGGATTGTACCGAACATAAGGTTCTATTTAAATTTTCATTGTTATTTTTTAAAAAAAATAAAAAACAATGATAATTAACTTCTCAATTTTTTTAATTATGATAAAAATCAATCAAGGAATATGTTGCCTATAATACCCTCTAATTGACTAAATGTGGCTATGGTAGAATTACCCTCTAATTGACTATATGATTCCCTCTAATTGACTAAATGTGGATATGGTAGAATTAGGTGTGTGTATATATTTCATATGATGATAATGTCTGCCTAGTTTTGGTAGACCTATGTCCATCTACTTGTTACATGAAATAATGTGGATATGAACTCTTGAATTACTAGGCTTAAGCACTTTTGTAATGTATGTGTATGAATGATTGAAATATGACCTTGAACATGGTAAGAAGGTCAATACTCGGAACCTTCATTATAAATAAAAGATTATGATATCCTTGAAGTGGTATCCTTCTTGTGTGAATGATGGACTTAGGGATAGGTTGGCTGGAACGACATCAAACTGTCTCTAAGAGAGTCCTTGAGCTATCCTTATTGAACATTTAGTTGCAGACCTAGTGGACCAATCCTTGGTATTGTGATTGAACTTACTCTATGAGAACATGGCTAAAACCGAGAGAATATGCTTGTGGTAGTGACTCTACTTAAGTTTAGACGATAGTACAAAAAAACCATTGATATTCCTTAACCATGTGCCTACATAGGATGTGTCCTAGTTCTATCCTTGGCAAGTGGAACACCCTCCATGGAGTAGGGTAGACACCGGATTCCATTTCTAGCTAGTATAGTCTATGTCGGTTAATGCCTATTCTCATCATGTGGGATGCATACTATTATAGGAGAAGTTCTAGAAAGTGTAGGTAGTAAATTTGGACTGTATATGTACATTGCACAAGTAGGCTTTGAAGATACTATGATGAGGGTTCCCTAGGTCTTACAAGACCATTATGTGAAGTCTTCTAAATGTGAGTGTCTGTAAAGTTATTTAATGACTATTGATTGACTTAAGTTATTTCTTGTGAATAATAATGTACTTATCTAGAGTAGCCTTAATGATCGCTTAGGTAGGCTTGAAGAGGGTGTATAAGTGGTCTCTTCATGTCTTACTTAGGTGAGTCATAGAGTAAATCTTTGTAGGGAGTTAAATGGTGAAAAAAGGAATACTCTTATCTTCAAAAGTCTTGAAAATCACTTCGGCTTGTGTGAAAGGGTTGTATTGTAACACACCGTATTCTACATATACTTCTTCTATTTATACGAAACTTATAAATTGCCTTGTGGTATAGTTATGATCTCATTTATCTATGCGACCAATGACAACAAAATAGGTTAAAGGTGAACTGCCCATAGTTTTCAATGCGATACGATTAAGTTATAATCATGGAAGTATTTAAACTCGAAACCATAAGATGGTATTTGAGTCTAGAGTTGAAATTGACATAGTGTTTATAAGTTTTAAATTAAATTAAGGGTATTATGGTCTAGAAATTCAATAAAATATTGATGTGCTTGTGTAAGCTAGTAGGTGACAAGTAGGTGCATCAACTAGTTTTACTTGTTGACCAGCCAAAGGACCAAGTAGGTGCATCACCTACTAAAATTCATTTGCCCATGCTATTGGGACAAGTACACCACCTATATATGGCCAAAGTTGAATAGAAAAATAATGGAGAAATGTAAAGATAAAGGCCCAAATATTTCCAAGACCACAAGAAATTATTTGAATAGAAAAGTAGTTGTATCACCTACTTAAATGTGTGGCCTAAATTAAGAACACATGTTGGCTGCAAATGAAGTATAAGAAAGGTGGCAAAAGAGAACCTATTAAGGTCAAAAATCTGATACAAATATCACATTTTCTTCTTATCCAAATTTTAAACTCTCAAGTTCATATAGTTCTCTCTCTCAAGATGAAGCATCCACCCAATTTTTCCACTAGCGTTCTAACTATTTTTCACCTTTTATAATTCAAAGCAACCACAAGATCACCTTCTCTCCTCTATTATTTCAAGTATATTGGACAGTTCTCCGAAGGGAGTGAGCTAGAGATAGCTATATGTGTTTGAAGCAAGGGTTCTTACACTCTCTTCGAAAGATAAAGAGAAGGTTACATAAACAATAATTGAAGAAGAATAACATATTTAGATAGACAAGGTTAGGGCATTGCCACAAACTTTAATTAGTAGATTATTTATGAATTCCATACTTACTTATTTATCGCAACTCATGGGATGATGATTTCAAACCATAAATTCAAGTCTTTTCATTATTTTGTGTTGAGGAATTCTATTGCATTGATTTGTTTATGGGAGGTCATGGATGTATTTAAAGAATGATTGCGGAAAGTTGTATGGGCAGATTTATGTTCTATGGTGATGCACCATTAAATTAAAATTGTGGTAAACTCACTACCCTTTCCATGGAAAGGTTGTTTCATGCATATACCTATAACAGACAGCATTTGTAAAAAAGAAATTAATTAGAAAGATTATGGGATGGCTACTATTTTGATGAGTTGAAATATCCCGAGTTTGTTGGTAAGCTGCAATATTGTAGCCTTAATTATTTGTTCTTGTAGATCAAGACAATACATTTAAGGACAGATTTGAAACTTCATAAGCTATACGAATTGGGAATTGAGGTATGTAAGGCTATTTGATTTCCTATTATTTTGGCATAAATCCATAACTTGCATTACAAAAAGCTTCCTACGTGCCTTTGGTAGTGACAGATCCATAGTTATAGTTCCTCTGAACCCAAAACTTGCATTACAAAAAGAACTATAATTCATGATTAGTATGATAGTCGAGTATTCCATCAATGTTTAAGTAACATGACTTTGCAAGTCATTTGTGATCACGTTACAATATGATTTCAAATGTATTTTTTATCATTATAACCTAAATACAAGTTATTTCAAGAGCTTTAAGGGAACTTTAATGTCTCTGTTGCATCATTTTACATAACGGAAAAGAACCTAAAATTCTCTCAAATATTAGAAAAGGTAAAGAACTACCCTCCATCCATCTATTGTCTCTAAAATATCCTTCTCATCCACCACTTGGCTCCAAAGTACTTTTGTCATCCACCTATGGGTTCAAAATTGTGCACTTATTTAACAGTTTAAAATTTAAAGTATATATATATATATATATATATATATATATATATATATATATATATATATATATATATATATATATATATATATATATATATTTTAAATGCTTGGCGCTCAATATTTTGATATAATTTAATTTATTTATATCATTTATAAATCAACCCACTACCCACCCATTACTAATTAAATCCCACCCAATTAATAAACCGATTCTAATATCAAAATTGCCCTAAACACTACTAAAACATGACGAAATTACATAATCGTGAAAATGACATCCAAAATTAATCAAGTCTAAATTGAAGCCCCAATTAAGTTTAGGTTGATCCGCTTATTTAGGAGGACACTTTCAATATGATTTTCTTTCAAGTTCGAATTCGATTTTTATGATCAAAGGTAAAGAAGTACTACATCTCTGATTAATTAATGAAGTTTTTCAATATAATTTTATAAACATTCACTATTTTTTAAAATCTATTCTTTTTCTAAAAAAACATATCTATTAAATAGCATCGCATAATTGAGACGAATGAATAATTACGATGAATATAGTCAAATTTTAAAGTTTATCAGTAAATTTTTTTTAGATACTTTAATTATAGTATGTTTTGATTGAGGAATTGAATGTATGATCATGTACTTATATAAACATTTTTTCCTTAATTATATTAATAAGCTAAATTATAAAAAATAGTTGAGAGTCATGTCTTAAAAAATATTTAAATAGTTTTAATTTAAAATCATTAAATAAGTGCTCAATTTTGAACCCAAAGGTGGATGACAACAGTACTTTGGAGCCAAGAGGTGTATGAGAAGGGTATTATAGAGTCAATAGGTGGATGGAGGGTAGTTTTGTACCATTTTTTATACTTCAAGGGTATTTTAGGCTCGTTTCTGTTTACATAAAAAAGAGAGCACTATTATATCAAAGTATAACGAGTTTTCTGATAAACTAAGTACATAGTAAGTACCACATGAAAAGGCCCTTTTGAGATGTTATCTAAACCTAGAGAGGGTAGTTTTACTTGAGCATTGAGTTATAGATTTCGGGAGTAGTATTCAACATCGATTTAGGAAATAGTTCAGACAACTCACTTTCTCCATTAACAACGTAGCCAGCGTGGGTTAGGATCGCACCAACTTTTGGATAACTTCATACGACCTTTGAGAAGACCTTTATAGTGGATCCAGGAATGAGTTTGTTCAGTAACCCGAATTGGTATAGGACAGTTGTAGCAGCGTGAACAAACTACTATTAGACTAATTCCCAAGTAATGTATATTTTTATTCTTATATTTTTGTTCAGTATATTCTATTCTTGCATCCATATGGTAAGAGCTTAAATTACTTGTTATCATGATTTATACTGTATTTTAGTTGAGTTACTTTTGTACTTTCAAATCAATGATTTTTTTTATAAATTTAATTTACATAATTGTACATTGAATGTATTGATGTCATTGGACATGCATCTTTTCATGATGCATATTCAGGTATTTAGGATCCTCAATAGGAGTTTTGTAGCGATCAGTTTATCTAGTCATCAACTTTTGAGTTAGACTTCCTTGCTTCTAGAAGACTCTAGCTTCTATGAATTGTTAGTAGTATCTTTTTGAGGTTTCGTGTGTCTTGTCTCAATACTCATCTTTATACAGTATCGGCTTCATAGATAAAAATTTTCAGAGAGTCTTTAATTTCAGTTTTATTTGTTTTTTATTTAAAATTTATGTTCCATACTTTAGTATATTGAGATTTTGAGATTCAATATTTTTTTGATAACATGTTTCTTTATGTTTGATGATTATGTATGCTTGATTTAGTTTTCCTCTTCTATTTAGTAACCATGATACTTCTCTTGGAAACCAACAATGGTCCTCTAGTGCTGGCCACATCTAGATTGTAGGTAGTGTCGTGACATTTCAACACATAATTGATGTCCATTTATATAAGATTGCTTAATTATCTTAATTTAATTTAAATTAATTATCATATTTGATTTATAAATGAAGGAAAACAAAGAGTTTTACAGTGTTTAAAAGGCCATATATTGTTGATAAATTGAGGAAAACAAAGAGTTTGGTAACACTTAATTTATGACGTCTGTATTCCAAGAAAATTAAAATATTATTATTTAATATTTTATTAGATATTCGTATATTTAGTAATTGTAGGAATATATATATATATATATATATATATATATATATAAACAATGTTTTATAATGTCTTTTTCTAATTTATCCTTAAAATTTTTCAAATTCTAAAAATATTTTTCCCACAGTAAAAAAACTAACTTTTTATTTATTAATTTGTATTGGTTGTTCCTTCTTGGTAATTCATAATTGGTTAATTACAATAAGCATTGGTTCGTCTACACTTCATCCTTCATGGTTGATTAAAATAAAATATTGTTATAGTAAATTATTTGAACTATAACAAATAGTGTAACTTTTAAATCTGATAGGTGAATAAAAAAAGTAATTAACATCTTAGGTACTAAATAGATTTTTATAGTTTGGTGTTGTTGACAAATTTTGTGTAAACAAATTTTCTTATAAAGAGGTCTATTAAATAAAGTGAAATAAACATGTAGACCAAATATCATATAGAAAAATAATGATATTTACCTACATTAAGGATATATCTTTACTACTTTACTTTTTCTTGTTTTTATGCTTATTAGGAATAACTATTGATTAAAAGTTGGACAACAAACTTATTTTACTGTATCAACACATATATATTTGGGAAAATTGTATAAAATAGCAAACTAATAACCTAAATTAAATGGAATAGCTAGGGTTTGATTTAATTGTGCTCCATAGCAAACATTATCTAAAATTTGCCAGCGTCTCTCTCCCAGGAATCTCGCTCGCCACTATCCATTCTCGCTCGCCTCTCTCGCTTTATACACAGAAGTGTATAATTCTGTTTTTGTTTTGTATAAAGCGAGAGAAAATTATATATACACATGCAAAAATGTATATCTTCGTGTTATACACTTAATTATTCAATTTACAAACATTTTACTTCAAAAATTGCAGAGAAAAAGGCCAACAAATTATACAATTGCGAATTATACAATTGCAGTGAAATACAATTTTCTCTAGCTTTATACAACAGAAGTGTATATATTGTGTTTCTGTTTTTGTATAAAGCGAGAATAACATATATCTTCTTGCTATACACTTATAATTATGCAATATACATACATTTTAATTCGATTCAACTATATGCAAAACAAATTATACAATTGCAGCGAATTATACAATTTAGGCCAGCGAATTATACACTTGTATATGTATAGCGAATTATACAGTTTTTATGTTTGCTATGGAGCGCAATTATGCAAAGTTTGCTATATTATACAAATATGGATTTTTTGTTTGTTATATGTGAAAGTTGCCCTATATATTTGTTAGGGCTTTAGCAAGCCCAAAAAAGTTGAAACATAAAGAATGGAAAGCAGTCACATAAACAACAGGTTAGGATTAAATGGCCCGGTCCAAAAAAAAGACCTAGTACTCTATGGATTACTATATTACTAGGTTTTCTAATATGTCTTCAGTAGTTCTCTTCTCATTTCCGACTCTCTACCGTATAAGTTGATGGTGATGAGGTTTCACCAAAACACTGGTTCAAAATTCTACTTTGAGTGATCAACATTCATGGCCTCTTAGGTATACATCGATGTTTCTTAGCTTCTAGTAGTAAGATCTTTGTCCTTCTCTTCATATGTAATTTTCGTATCTGTAAACCTAGTTTAAGATGCCTATCTGTCTATTTATTTTTCGATCTAGACTTAGGATTAGTCAGTTCTATTTTTCGATTGGTTGGGGAAGGGATATAATTCTGCGGTAGAGTGTCACCTTAACGTGGTGAAAGTCATCAGCTCGAGCCTGATTGTTCCTAAGCCCAATGTGAGTTTTTCTAGTTGGATTTTCTCCCCCGCCGTCGATCAGATTTTTGTGTATCCGCAGGAGTCTATAGAGTGTTGTTAGTTAACTATATGCTAGTGTTTTCTTCCTTACTAGTTTAATCTAACTCTACTTTCATTTTAATTGATGGATATGTATTTTTTTGCTTTATTTGAGTCTACTTTCTCTTTTATTGATGAATATGTATTTTTCAGACTGATTTGAGTTTCATTTATTTTTAATTGATGCATTTGGGGTTTTTTCAGCTTGATTTGAGCCTAGTTTCTTTTTAATTGATTAGTCTTGGGTTTTCAACTTGATTTGGTTCTTGTTTGTTTTAATTTATGGATTTGTATTTTCAGCCTTATTTGAGTCTACTTTCTTTTTAATTGATGTAGATTTGTTCTTGAGCTTCATTTGAATCTTGTTTATTTATAATTGATAGATCTGTCTTTTTTGCCTTTATTTGAGTCTTTTTTCTTTTAAATTGATGGATCAATATAATATAAGTTCATTTGAGTCTAGTTTCTTTTAATAGA
>CM064964.1:8966323-9028612 GCA_032847665.1 Solanum chilense
AATATCTGTATTTTTCGCTTGATTTGAGTCTAATTTCATTTTGATTGATGAATCTATGTAATTTCAGCTTGGTTGGAGTTCAATTTATTTTTAGGCACAATACATATAGTGAACCCTAAACTTCACTTCATATTTTAACTTTGACCTCCAACTTTCATAATGCACAAACAGACTTTATCTAACTTTTAAATAAATAAACAAGAGTCCTGCATGACACAATGCATGTAGGACACCACGTAGGATAAAAAATGACATGTAGGATTACATGTAGGACATATTTGTTTATTTGTTCAACTTTATAGAAGTTTAAGTGTCTATTTGTGCACATTCAAAGCTCAAGGATATAAATGTAATTTGAAGTCAAGTTAAAAGAGTACATTTATGTATTGATGGATCTATGTTTTTCAACTTTATTTGAGTATACAATCTTTTTGATTGAGGGATATGTATAATTTTCAGCTTTATTTGAGTCAGTTTCTTGTTAGTTGATTGATCAGTATTTTTAGTTTGATTTGAGTCTAGTTTCATTTAAATTAATGGATTTGTTTTTCATCTTGATTACTCGATCTAGTTTTTTTGAAATTAATGGATTAGTGTTTTTCCCAGCTTGATTTGAGTCTTGTTTGTTTTTAATTGATGACTCTATTTTTCAGATTAATTTGAATCTAGTTTCTTTTTAATTTATAAGAATGTGTTTTTAGCTTGACTGAAGTCTAATTTCTTTTAAATTTGTTGGATCTATGTTTTCCAGCTCAATTTGAGCCTAGTTTCTTTTTTATTGATGGATATGTGTTTTTCAGCTTGATTTGAGTTTGTTTCTTTTTAATTGATAGATTTGTGTTTTTTAGCTTTATTTGAGTCTGTTTTTTTAATTGATGATATGTATTTGTTGGGGTGGAGTGAAACTAGAAGCTCTTGTCTCCTTCCAACCTTGCAACGAGATAGTGCTTTTTCAACTCTCTCAAAATGGAATCTATTCCAAACATATATGTCATGGTTCCTTACTTCGACAGGGTACAAATATCTAAATTTGATATTTTTAGATACTTTTTCAGACCTATTGCCAATACTAAGTAGCAGTCAAAAATTCGTATCCATTTTTCCTGATATTATGCATGGATCAGGTATATCATGGCGAATTCTTCCTTCCAATTAGAAAAATACTATTTTAATACCTATTCATATCACCATTTATTCAAATTTTATAAAACAAAGATAGATAAATGATATGAATTTATTGACGTGTTTATGTTCAAGGAAATTACCCTATTATAAATACATGTTTATACTTTCTTACACTTTCAAACTCCAACATAATAAATCAGATATTGATTCACTTTTTTATTCTCACATTGGCAAAAAACTCTTGCTTTTGAGGTGCAGTTTTTCCAATAAATTATGTGGTAAGACGAAAAAGGAAATTTTGTATGAAATAAACAACATACCAATCAAATGACAACAATTTTGAATCTCACTAAAACTGTGATATTATTTTAGATTTTTGTATCTATGTTTATATTTATGTGTTGATGTTGTAATGTTGTCTGTCGTATGTTATTGCACTACAAAAAGTATTTTAATGTGTTGGCAGGTTCAATGATTCTAAAAAAAAAGACAAAACATACACTATCTTACATAAGCTTATGTTGAAAGGTATTTCATTGCTTCATTATCACATTTCTGTAAATACATTATAAAGGTGATCTTCCCTTTCTTTTTCAACTGAATTATTATAATGATTGAAATATTGGACCGTATTGCATATGTTATTGTTGTAACCCTTAGCTTATTCTAGTTTTTACATTGTCTCAACTTGACTATTCTGAAAATCATGGATATTATGAGCAGGTAAGATATTTTAATCCAATTTGTTTCAACCCGTTTTGATCCGCCCATAGATGATCTAATCCACCTTCTTGTCTCCCTTGTCTTGATCATGACTAATCATTTGATCAGAACAAATTAATGATTGTTTACAATGAGAAGCAGAGTAAAGAATGGTTTAACATACATACCTTGATTCACTCTCCTCGATGGCACCTTCTTGGGCATACCAAACAACGTCTTTTCTTCTCTCATGTTGGAAATCTTATTAAAATTATTTGGTTATAAAATTATAGGAAATTTTCATATCTAGAGGCATGTCAAAAAAAGTATCCTTATGGATATTTCATTTGATATAGGTGTATCTATAAAATTTAATAAGCTCATCTAGAATAAAACTAGGAGAACATACACTAACTAAGACCAATTAAGAAAGAAAACCCAACACTATCATATGGTAGGAGGATTTTGTATTGATATCTACCAAAGGGAAGAACTTGTGTTGTTTTATAGCGAGAGAATCCACCAAATGGGATGGCTAAAATACTCCAACATTTGTAGAATACTTTCTAGAGGAAGAATAATAACACTATATGGTTGTATAATGAATACGCTATAAACTGATAATGATTAAATCAAAAATCAAGGATCATTTATATAGAAATTAGAGATAATATTTTTGATAGTCACTCATTTTGATTTAATATTAGCGTGTTTACCATTTAATTCATGAGGAATATCTTTCCAAGATTCTGCAATCATTTTTTGAATTCCCAATGGTTTCTTCAATAAAGAGATTTCACGGTGACTTTTTTTTTTTCAGCATAGAAGAAGTTGTAGTCATTTTATCTACGATTGGGAGATTAAATTTTCTTTCCTTCCTCCTCCTCCTCATCATCTTGCTCCTCCTTCCTATATAGTGGTGAGGTGGTATATCGGGGCTTGTTCTTTTGGATGATAGATTACTCCATTCCGAACTTTAGATACCACTATGCCAAACACCGAATAACTACAGTCAAATTTGTCATAAATTTTCCTTTCCAAGTAGAAGGGTAATATAATCTTTTCATGTGTTTGAGTATTATCCTTCCCTTTACATGTTTGTCTCCTCCTAACACCCTTATAAAGTTATTTTGATCTGGTTCGTGTCGTTCTGTAGTTCCCCAGTCACAAACTTATATGTATCTTGTAACTTCCCCCTTATATTGTATACTAGTTTCTGACGACGTGCTTCCCACCTGTGTTTCATGTGAATTTTTATAGATACGTTAGAATGACTAAAATCTCATGGAAATATATATGTAAATTGTAATGAATAATAAAATGTATCAATTACAAAATTCAAAGACTTACGGCAATAAAACATTCATAGAAAACTAAATTAAGAAGTCTAAAAGAGTGAAAAAAAGAAAAAAAAAGAAACAGAATATTTAAGAAAAAATACAATATAGACATTATTCTTATAAGATTGATGTATATATAGATGAAAATATAAGTACAATATTAGTACATAACTCTCTGAGTTTTTATCGACTCCTTTCATATCCTATAAAAATTCAAGAGTCTTCATCATCTGTTTTTACTATAGAATGAAAATAATAATCTTTATATGGGTTTCATGAGATAAAGAAGTTGAATTTATATTGATAGAATTGAAGAAATATCAAAAGATATCTTAAAGTTTAATCTAAATATTTGGAGGTTATGAATATGAAAAGATGAGAGTTATGAATATTAAGAGTTTAAAAGTTAAATAAGTAATTAGAAAAAAATAATAAATAAATGAAGAATATGAAGAAAAAAAATTAAAGTTATCAAACCATGTAAACATAACAACTAAAGTTCTTATCATGTAATGAAGCATTGATGAATTTAAATTTTTGAAGCTAGAGTCATTCGTTAATAATAATCAAGAGAACATTATCAATGTGCGTCTCCATTTTGTATATTTTCACCCTTTAAATTATTAAATTTCATTATTTATCATAAAGTATAATACTTTATAAACATAAATTATATTATTCATGAGAGGGGTTAAGGAAAAAGTTATAAGAAGAGGGAAAGAAAAGAAATTTAGGAAAATATTTTTTTAAAAAAAATTATAACTATTATATATAGAGAGATTATAGATGATAAATATTAATAAATTAGATATTTAATTAGGAATTAATCTTAGGAAGTCTAAAAGTCATTAACAATTAATTAAATTTATACAATCAAATATTTAAATATTTTATAATAATTGAATTTATAGAAAGGGAAAAACCGTAATTCAACTTTCAACTTTTTTGTTCATGCTTTTAGTAATATATGATATTTCTTTAGTTATTTAAAATTTAAATATAAATAAATGTTATTTAAAGGACCACTAATCTCTAACTAATGATATATAATGAAAATGAGAGTTAGTAATATAATTACTTTGTGATGTTTCAGTTCGTACTTTGTAAAATCATATATATAGGTAGTTCTCAACAAGAATTTTGTTGGATTGCAATATTACTATCATAAGAGCAACATTATCGTTCTATTGAGTAGGTAAGAAAATATGTATTCAGTGTCTTATCAAAGCTTGAAGTTGATTAAAAAATCACTCAAAAAAAAAAAAGATAAGCTCTTACATAATTTGCATTTGGTTGGACTACTATAGCTTGTTTGATTAAGTTTCTTGTGTATGTGAGTAAGAAGTATTTCCTAATACTTATCATAAAAAAGTAATGAAATAGATCAAATAAAAATTAGTTGTATGATTAACATTAAACTTGCTCATATTCCTAATATAAATAAGCTTCAAGGGGACTGGGAACACCACATTAGATCTTTAATAAACAAATTTATCAAAAGAATTGTGTTTATCTTATAAATTCAACCCAGATATAGAGCATTTTCTTGTATCTCATCATTTCTGAATAAAATAAAATTGAAGAAATAAGTAATTTGATGACTACTCCTGTTAATAACATATTAGATGAAGTTCATGAGAGATGTGTAGATCATGACAATGAGAACGTTACTCAGATGGTTTGTCTGGTAAAGTCTTTTAAATATGAAGATACATCTCTAAAAATGTTATATAGAACTTTTAACCTCTATTTTTTTACATAACTAAATTCTGTCATTTTTTATAGGAGTTTAATTGATATGATGCTTATTATCGAATTTACTATTCTAACATTGACTCTTAAAAATTTTATAGCAGAAATTCAAATTTTTCAAGATAAATGAAATCTAAAAAGAGTCAATGTTAGGATAATAAATTTGATAATAAGTATAAAATCAATTAACTTCCTATGAAAACTGAAATAGAATTTAGTTATGTAAAGTAATAGAGGTTATAAATTTTATATAATATTTTTAGAAATCTAACCTTTTATATTCAAAAAACTTGAGAATATCAACCTCTCAGTAACATTCTCTTTGTCATGATCTACAAGCATCACATGAACTTCATCTACCATGCTTTTAAAAAGAGACGTAATCAGATTACTTATTCCTTGAATTTTATTTTGTTCACACATAAGAATGCAGTGATGCAAGACACCATTCTATACATAGAGCTGAATTTATAAGATAAACACAAATCTTTTGGTAAATTTTTTAATTTAAAATCTAATGTTGTGGTTACATTCCCCTTGAAGCCTATTTATATTAGGAAAATAAGAAAGTTTAGTGTTGACCATACAAACCATTTTTATTTGACCTATTCAATTACTTTTTTTTGGTAAGGCTTGGGAAATACTTCTTGCGCGCATAATAAACATAGTCAAAAAAATTATAGTAGTCCAACAAAATATAAATAATGTAAGAGTTTACCCCTTTATTAGTTCTTGCGCGGTAGTGGCACGGTGGTTGTGAGCTTCCCCACCTCCATGCCCTGATTTATTACAATTTATTTTTCTCCATTTCAAGGTCTAACTCATCTAGAATCGAATGATTTCCTTCAGACTCCTTTGGGATCATAACCCAACCCAATTAAAATGAAATTCACACAAAACCCACAAAGAAAAGGACTCATTCGCAAGACCCTCCCCTAAAGACCAAAACAAGACTCCATTGTTAAAGTAAGAAGCTAAAACCTCGAGAACTTCTAAAAAAAATCAATAAATTTACTTCAAGAACGAATCCGTGGAAAATTACAGATGATTGGCGTGATTAAAGCAAAAGCAACACTATTTACACACCTCGAAAGAACGAAGTTTTGGTGAAAATCCTCAAAACACGATGATGGGGGCCTGAGTTAGAGGAACTAAGAACAATAATTATTAGACAATGCAACATTAGGGGGAAATGTAAGATAGGTTTTCTAAGGAATCAAAATGTTCTTATAAGAATGGATCAGCAGGAAGATTTTATGAATCTTATGTCAAAAATATCTACTACATACTGGACAATGACATATATTCATACTCTATGAGGCCTCTTCTATATGATAATAAATTTAAAGTGGACGTGGAAACTACACAGACCATTGCTTGAATCTCATTCCCTAATCTTAAGCCTAATATTTTGTAAAGGAATCACTTTTTCCTTTGGCCTCCACAGTGAGTAAACCATTACAATTGGATTTGGCTACAGTCAACAGAACCAGGCCAAGTGTGCTCGAGTAAAAGTACAAGTTGATCTTATGTCAAAATTTCCGAAGTATGTAGAAATGGAGATTGTGAATGAAGGGAATAAAGTATCACGAGTTGAACGGGTGAAATTTAAATATGATATGGTACTTGTCTACTGTAAACATTGGAAGTTGCAAGGACATGCAGATGAGGAATGTATAGGCTTACGCCTAGAATTAAAGACAATGTCAACAGCAGTAAGGACGGAGGTAGAAATAAGGGGGCAAAAGGAAGTATGGAACAAACGAACAATCAGGGGCAAAATTAGCAGAACACAGAGATAACAATTAAGTTGTTGAAGAACAAGAAAAAGAGAATTACTAGGGAACAAGGAAGAGAATTAAGAGATAAAGGAATCCTACAGGTAAAATTATAATTAAGGGTGGAGAATGAGACACAAACAATAGTTAGTGAGGTAGATGCAAGGCTACATGATCATGAACATACAGAAACAGTAAGGCACAAGAAACATAAGTTAAAAACCATAACGGAAGAATGTCAAAGAATCATAAAGAAGTATCCACCAAGGACTGGGTACTCAATTCATTTAATAAGCAGAAAGATAAAAATGTTAGTAATAACAACAACAGTATTGCTAATCAAGTAAGCTCATGAAGGCACTGACTCATGTCCAGTTTGAAAGGATTTAAGTAGGTTTTAGAATATAAAATCTTTTGTAGCTGTAGCTTCTACTAATGAATTTGTGAAGAAAATTTTGTGAGCATTTATCAAGGGGCGTAGGACAATGAGAATATGCTAAGCAATGTATCCTATGCAGATGCCCTCGTACTGTCTTAACAACTAGAAGAAGATCAAGATCCTGGAAATAGAAAATGGAGATGGTCAAGATATTGAGAACATTTGTAGAATGCAGGAAGAACAACAACTGATCAACTGTAATGAGCAACCCATAATTCATGCTGGAACTCAAAATTCTACTCCCCCAGAGAAGCTACATAAAATAGTTTCAAAACAAATTATACAAGAGGAGGCAATCATAAATGCAGAGGTAGACACCAAATTATTGAAAAATAAGCAGCTACTTATTGATGATGAAGATGATGATAAGGAGGGTCGACTTCTGGAGGTGCATGTTTATCAACACGTAGACCTTTCACCTAAAACAATGAATGGGAAAGCCAAGAAGGCAATGGAGCTAAAGCTCAGGCCAAAAGAGTAGTGAAGACATCTTTTAAATGATACACAAAGCCTTGTGTTGGGACGTAAGGTCTTTGAGAACCCAAAAATCCATTCCATAGGGTTAAAAATTTAACAGACACTAAACAAATTCAATTCAAAAGAAGACTGGGCATGCAGTATGTTAACTATAAATTTAATTGCCAAATTTGGGTGTTTGTGAAAGAAACCATTCAATTTGGAGTGGTTTCTCATTTTGATCAACAAATTCTCTCTCATCATTCAGAAACTTGAGTTCTATCATTTATAACATAGACTATATTTAAAATATTCATGTTTCAAAACAATATAAATCTTAATTTTTGACAAATTGACAGAATTAATAACTATGTTTGATAACTTAAAGTTTAAAATGTTAACAAGAGATTTCATATCAAACAAATTGAAAAAATGTAACACTGTAATTTGAGTTAATTATTTTTATTTCATATTTTCTTTCATCACAACAACACCATATATTCTTATAACATAATAATATTTTGTTAATATAGTATTAGATGTATTTAACATTTTAATAAATTTGTATTCATTAATATTTAGATAAAGACAAATTTATACATTCATATGTAAAAATAATCTTAATTATATAACAATTGGGTGTTAAGAGAACATCCTATAATTTAAAAACCTGTATCTAAAGTCAAATATTAAAAGAAAAAATTACAGAATATGGCAAACATAAATATACATTTCAGAAAAATAGCTATATTTAATTTTTTTCATATTTTATGGTTGTACTTCCACAATAAATAGGAAATTTGCATATACGCAAATAAATAGTTGTTTTTTAATTTAATAGAAATAAGTATTAAATAGTGAAGTTATTACATTCCTAATTAATTATGTCATGCATGTTTTACGTTATCATTATCAATAAAAGAAATTTCATCAATATCTTTGTATCACATATTTTCTGATTTTGTTCCTCATATTCCTTTCAATTCAAACTCTTTTGCATCATTTTAGGGCAATTTTTGTGAGTTGTATATATCATGTAAATTTTAATTATATTTTTATATCATTCTTATGAATATTGTATTTTCTATGCATTTATATTTTCAATTATTTTTAAAGTGTTTTGATTGAAGAATTTATTTGTAATTACAATGAAATAAATTTGTATCCCAAAGAGGGTCACGAGAGGTATACATTGGTATGATAAATTGTTGAATGAAGTATCTTTTTTTTTTATTTGTGTATTACTTAACAACAAGTTAAAATTTCAGGCTCTATTGCTACAATAATGGAGAATGCAAGAAGAAAAAAGAAGGTTAATGACTCTATACTTTTTAATATACTTGATGAATTCGAACATGTAAAATCAGTAAAGATGAAAGAAGGTTCAAAACCTTTAAACTGAAAATTAATTTTGAAAAAATAGGTGAAGTCAACAATGTTGATTAAAATTGGGATTAAAAAAATTAGAGTAGTCCAACAGAACCGGAGGCAAATGAGATTAAGATCTGTTTAATTTATTTTATCGTTTGAAATCATATATTTACTTATATATGTTGGTGTATTGTGCGGCATTGTCATTATTAATTTTCCTCTTGTATTGAAATAGTTACACAAATTGAATTCATATGTATATAGTTGTAAAAAATGAGTACATAAAGAACATGGGAAAAAAGAGATTGAGGGTTATCTAATTGTCAATTGTGTATAGAGCGTAATACATATACATAGATACTTGTAATGTAATATTGACAAAAGTTAAAGTGGTAATTTGTGAATACAAGTATGTATATATAGTACACAAGGACTTTGAGGGAAAAGAGATTAAGGTTTGTATAATTATCAATTATGTACACAGTCAGAATATTTATATGCATAAATACTTGTATTGCTATAAAACGCAAGTTGAAATGCTGATTTGTGAATACAATTATATCTGGATACATATGTATTCTATATAATTTAAAAGATTAATTAGAGAATACAAAGAAATTTGGTTATATTAACACTGTATTTTTACAATAAAATACTTGAGTTAACACTAAATGTCAAATATTACAGAAAAAATTGACCAAAAAGATATTTACATTTTATTGTTTTTTTAATTTTTTATATAGTTGATTACTTATAGAGTTTGATATTCACACATTTTATTAATTTTCAATTTTCCTGCTTTTGGGTTCTCCAATGTATCCATCTTATGTTTAACAACAACGTATTCTTATATATACTATATTGGTGTATTTATTTTTTTTAACAGTGGTATATGCATTTTCTTAAAATTGTTGTGATCTTTTGTTAAAAGTTATATACTTTACACTGTTTAATATATTAATACATTAAATTTTAATAAATACCTTGTATACATCAAAACTTTAAGTTTTGTATGCTTATTATACAAAATATATTATTCTTTTGCAGGAAATTAAATTCGATGTATTAGATTGTCCTATTGAAGCCCCACATATGCAGATATATAAAATCATAACAAAGTTCATAATTTGTAGGAGAATCTTTCACATGTATAGTTAAATAAATTTAAGAATACATATTTTGGTATGTATGTTTATATGCATGAGTGTTTTGTCCAAAATCAATTTTTTAGGTGTTAAATGATTTGCAAGTTGAAGAATAGTTCATTAGTATAAATCAGATCATATTTCAATTCTATATTCAAAAGTTTGTCATTTTCTTATTTAACAATAATGTATTCATATGTATAGTATATTGGTGTTCTCATTATTTTTGTTTAACAATACTTTATCCGATTTTCAAATTGTTGTATTCATATGTTGAAATTGTACTATTTTTTCTTGTTTGATATATTAATACATTAATTTTTACAAAAACTTGTATCCTTGATATATGAATACATTAATTTTTATAAATGCTTGTATCCTTGATATATTAATACTTTAAGTTTTATAACACAAACATCAATTTGAATTCAAAGTATTCATATGCTAATTGTACAAGTAATACATTTTCCTTATTTAGTTATTTTAATTACAACTGTATTTGTGTATAAATAAATAAAAAATAAAATTCACTCTGCAAAAATACAACTAGAAAAAGACATGAATACTCTTTTATATTCAATATTTTATGAATACCTTTATATAAGTATTTAGTGAATATATTGTATGTAGGAATATAAATAAAACTTACTGTATTATGTGAGTGAATCATATTTGCATACAATATGAAATTATTATTTGGTAATTTAATAATAAAAATTTCAGTTATTTAGGAACATAATAAAGGTTGGCACTTGAGAGTTATAATAACATATCATACCTTATTTAGTGTTTTGTATAAATAATTATTATAACAATAAAAAAATAAAATCTAATACAAACATGCATCTAAAAATTGACATAAAGTGTAGTCATTTCTAGTAAATAACGTATTTATAGCTATCGAACTTCAATACCCCTATACATATAGTGATTTTTTTAAATTACTCATATTAAAATTTAAATGCACAACTTAATTATATTCTTATTTAGCATCTTAACCTTATTAAAAATAAATAATACCTAAATCATATCAAATGATTTCTCATTTTAAAGTCAAAACATGCTACTAGTAACTTATGGTGAATGTTGTTACTTTTTAATCTGACTAAACTTTGTTTGACTACTGTTTGCAATAAATTTTCACAACTGCTGAAAATTAACTGCAAGCAAAATAGATAAAATAAAAATGTGATTTTTATTAATGAGTCATTGTGAGTACATATGTTGTTCTCTTGATTCTCTCTCCTAAGTTTCTGCGTGATTCGAGGGCCTTTAGTAGCATATTTCCCAAATTTTTGGATGATGTAGACCTCCTTGATATGTTGTCGATCTCCTTTATGTCGAAAAGCGCTTCTCGTTGTAAGTCGATTTCCGGGAATAACTTACGTTGATAACTCCTTCGAAGAACTGTTGATGTTGATGTTGTAGCTTTCTCCAATTAGAATGCTTGTTGAAGAGTTTTCTGGATCCCTTGAATGTCATGTATATCCCCTATTTATAGTTGTAGGGAGTGGACAAGGTTTCTTGTGATTGACCAAATGATGTAATTTTGACACTTGGTACATTGTGATTTGTTCTTGCATTTGACTGGGACTGCCACCTCATTTGGACACGTGGCGTCAAATTGTTGGTTTTTGATGCCTAGTCACTGTGACACATGGCCTGAGTTTGGTATTTAAGGTGAAATGAACCTTGGATTTGAATTTAATAAGATGGTCTTACTTTTTTGTAAAGCCCAAATTAATTATTCAGCCCAAATGAATGGATTTAATTCAAATTTTATATGAATTTGATCCAAAAAAATTTATGTGTCTACAAATGTCCCTTACTTCGAGACTTGTCGATGTAGAGGCATGTCGAAGTTTGGCGACAAGACTTGAAGTAGTCAAGAATATCTTTTCCGCTTTTTTTTAGACTTGTCAACGTGTAGGCATGCCAAATTTTGACGACGAAAGTTGAAGTCTTCCTGAGAAGTGACCACACCTCTATGTTAAGGTCAACCTTTACAAGAATTTTCATGACAATATTGTCTAATTTGTAACAGGTCATTTGACAGTCAGTTGCTTATCAACTCATTTTTGACTTGAAGTGTTTGAAGCTCTTAAAGACTTTCGCATGACATTTTTTCATAGGGTTGTAATTTCATTTGGGTCATCACTACGAAATGACCGCCAATTCAATGAACAAGGATTCTCTACAAGCTTGACTTGGTGATTGAGACCTTGTGGTTTCGATGCAAATTTTTGTCTTTCACTTGAAAAGAAAGCAAGGAATTCAATTTCTCATGACGCGAGTCTTTCTACATCGGGTATACTTATTCATGTAGTTTCTGAGAAAACTTTACCATAATTTGGTTTTTATGGTATTTTCATAATTTGATTTCCATGGAAAATTTACATAATTGAATTCTTATGAAAACTTACCATAATTTGGTTTTTATGAAATTTCCCTAATTTGATTCTCATGGAGAATTTCCATTATTTAATTCTTATCAAAACCTACCAGAATTTATTTTCTATGGAATTTCCATAATTTAATTCCCATGGAAAAATTTTATAATTTAATTCCTATGAAAACTTACCATAATTTTCATACTTTGTAGGAAATAAACTTTTCTTCATTATAATTTTCCATAATTTGTAGGAATCAAATTGGTGTCTCCTTGTTTAAAATCTATACATACCCGTATTCGCATCGTATTATCATCAAGTTCAATTGAGTTTTCTCTCAAGTAAATTTTTCTCCAATTCAGGAATTTACTCAGGTGATTTTTTAACTCAACCTGAAATTCTGATGAACTGAACGCATTAGCTTTGCGCGACATCATGGAAAAATTCATACCTCAGCGTAGGAATAACGAAATCACAAGATTTTTACGATGTTGGAAAGAAAATTCATACGGATACATCATATACGAAAAACACGATTAGATCACCTCTTTGCTGATTCAGTTTTCTATTTGAAATCAGCTTTACACCAGTCGAAAATTTTTTAGGTTACGCCCTTTACTTTGTACTTGTTCTTAGTCTAAATTTTTCCTTTTTGTTTAATGTTTTCGCAGATATTTGATAGAGAAATATGACTTCGATCCCGTAACAAGATGCACTTCCGCGATCGAGATTCGCCGCATTCTCTTATTTTAATAGGGGGCGACGACCAACAAAATTAAAATGTCAAAGTCCTACTTCTGGAAGTTCAACCTCCTGTTATCGGCATTTTCTCTCTTGTTAGTGGGGCATACGAAGCATATATTCTACTTAAATAATGGTAAAAAATGGATACCAACTGTCACAACCGGGTAGCACCCCTTAGTAGTAACACGGCCTACTTGACCTTTCGAAGGTCTTATACAAGCCCATAGTTATCATTCATCGCATCGACATAGTAAATTTAGCGGAAAATTTTAAACTTTTCATAACACCTGATATGCTAGAAACTTAACTTCATATGCTTATAAAATATAAGTCATAATACATATATAAACTCTAAGTATCTTTGCCACCTTAGACTCAAAAACCTTGGAGTACATTAGGGACACGACCCTTAAGACATAATACAAAACTATACAAGATTTAATAGACTTTACAATAAGTACACATTAGGACATCCTTGGACTTAAGGATTCCTTTCCTTGAGCTTGGGAATCACCTATCAAGCTCTTCATCAATCAAGACATCATTAAAGCATCCATAGCCTACAATTTGTGTAAAAAGTAGAGAAGAATGGGATTAGCACAAGAATGTACTAAGTATGACAACCATGAAAAAACATGCATTTAAAAGGGACATTTTCTTTGAAATCATAGTTAAGTCCAGACCATCATCATATAGTAAACAAGATCAACATCAAGCATAAAGACTCTTATCATGCACATCTTCATAACATGTAGACAAGTACTACACTGTCATGCATAGGGAACACATACATAGTGACATGCATTAGAACACCTTCATAGAACGTCCTAAGGAGCAACTTGTGCAATTTCTAGATGGGTTCATCACTTCCACCTATCCTAAGTAACTTCCCTTATGTCATTCTATTTAGGGTCCTAGTCATGTAAATTCCATTACCCATTTTAATTTAGGGAAAGTATAGCCTTAACCGACATAGATCATGTAATGCTAAACATGGAATCCGGTGTGATAGAACCCCACACCGACAGGAGGTGGTCTACTGGCCAAAGTAGAACCAAATGTGACATAGCTTTCTAGGTGGATCCACTAGCTAGTATCCTTTGGTGTCAACATAGGTATGGAACTTGGATGTACAATTGAAAACCCTCTATATGCCAAGACTAGGCATTGTAGTTATTCACTTACGGAATCCCTATTTATGCCCGTTGAGGCATTGTGGTTATCCACCTCATGAGATTTATGGTGACCTACCATCCTTCCATAGGAAGGTACACACACTCATATTCAAGTTCACTTGGTGTTAAGCTATGTTCCCTTCATTGAAAACCTTCATCATATTTTTACTTTATAAATCATAGGTTTAGGAGAGTCATCCCCTCCTATGCTTAACTCATAGGTCGTGGATTGAAGTTCATCAACCTAAATAATGTAAAGAAATCCATTCACATGAACATAGCATATGTAAAGCATCATCTAATTTAGGGTACACATGAATACACCATTCAAAGCCCCTCTCTTGACTAGATCTTCATATATTTGTTTGTGTATACATATATGTGATCAAACCTTCTAAATAACATATTAAGTCACACAAGTTCATACATACATATTCATACATATAGAGACAAAAACTAGAACTATTCTATCAAGGTACACATGTGCAATGCATAGACAAACTCACATACCCTTGCCCATACTAGTACACCTATCAATTCATCCTAGTAAGGAACACATAACATACTTCACATACATATACTTTACATGCATAAGTTGTAGACATTAGTGAATATCATAACAACCTTTCATTTAGACACAATGACCTATACTACTTTTAACATGCATGTATGTGAGTGTGTGTGTACATTGGTCAACATGATCACATAATTTCTATCAACAACATATTGAGGCAGCCACCCTCTTAGACCATAATATACCTTCAAGCATAAACCACAAAACACAAAATAACATAGGAGACAAGCCAACTTCATATTTCACATAAGACTCCTAACTTGTGCTATTCATGCAATGACATAAGGGGGGGGAGGTACATGTGTAGAGGCTATTAACAATTTTAACACATTAATGGAAGCACCTATACAATAATCTAACATGAACATACACATGCTCATACAATAGCCACACAACCTCGATCACAACTAGAATAGGAAAGTAGGCATAAGCTCACATAGTATCATCATAAGCACATGCTCATATATTCATCAATTTGCCTTCATGGACATGATCATCAAATATAATGATTGAAAATAAAGCAAACATCGTCACCATAAGTGGACCATACCACACAATGCCATACAAGGCTTCATCAACATTACTATAAAGAAATAGAGAAGTAAAAGAGTAGAGGGAATGAGCATTCATACCAATTTATCACCCTTTGATCATCATTGATCAATACGCTTTATTAATAAATTAATCACCTATATGAAAGTATCTAAATGTACTTTAAACACATAAAAACCATGTACAAGTCGCTACAAGATTATATAATAACATAATACAACACATCAACATGCTAGGAAAGTAGAATAACATAGATCATTAGCTAATTTCCCTTGCATTGATTTTAAATCATATTTCGTATATAATATCAATCTAAAGAAGTATCTAAACCTACATTTAACCATATTGAAATTATGATTACATAGCCTCAAGTTGAAGGCTACAACATGGCATTTAGGTTTGTCGATTTGCTAGAGTATACGAGAATTTACCAATACTATGAACTCTATCAGGCTTTGATCATCATTAATATTTTATCAAAAATATACTAATTAGGCAGTAGATAATTTGGGAAAAAATCAAGAAGAAACCATGCCTGATATATTGACAACTCAACATCCATCACACACTTAGCTTTATGAGTTCATAACCTAAAGGAATCTAGATCAATTCATGCAAGCCTTTCTTAGATTGTTCATTAAGGATCTATAACTATAAAATTCATCCATTATATAACCCTAAAACAGTAGATACAGCAGTTCATAAATAATCAAGACTCTACACAATCGATCTCAGAATCGACTTCAAGGCAACATGTAGAAACATAGGCTATTCATGTTCAAATCTTCATACATTGATCCTCAGTGATCCTTCAACATCAATTCAACATTAATTCATGTAAATAACAGCATATACAATCACTTCAACGTAATATTATCATAATTCAATCCATAACAAATTAAGATCATAAGGCCCATGCAAGGCTAAATCATTTTGATGAAGGAGCATGGGTTCATTATCCAATTGGAGTAAAATCCGTTAAAACCACTGTATTAAATTCAATTAATCATGATTCAATCGTTGAAAACCTTTTTGAAAAGAGCCCATGGCAGATTGAAGAAGGACTTTGATCATATTTTTCTCATTTGAAATCTTTGAGAATGACTCTCTAGATGAAAAGATAACTAGAGATAGAGATCACCATAGACTTGAATATTTATCCATACAAAACCCACCTCCAAGTAGTTCTTGAGCTGCACCAGTATTGGAGGTTTGAAGGGAAATATTTTTGGAGGGAAAGGTTTCAATCTTGCGAGAGGATTCTCGAATAAGGTTATCACGTTTTTGATGACTTATATACACCCAAAAATAGATTAATAAACTTATTGGGGTCAGTTTAAGACCTGGGTGAATTTCCCATTCACCCCTTTAATTAACAGAACGCAGGCTGCACATTACAGTGCATCATCCACGGATGCACCTACGGGGTGTTGTCCTTGCAACGGACCGTTCCTAGGGCTCCGTAGTTTGGTACTTAGCTAAATATTGGATTGAGACCTGAACCAGTCAAGTAACCATAGACCAGACCTGCTCTACGGGCCTTTGGTGGACCAACGATCTATCGTTGGGTCCATTAATGGACACTTCCCAGGCAGTGTCTTAGGCAGCTTTGGGTCCTATTTTTGGGGCCTCTTCTGGGACTTTGTAGAAGTCGTACCCTAGCGTTTTCAACGTGATTACACACCTTAACTTATTATAGACGTACCACATAAATTCCATCCAAAACAAATACCTACAAGACGTCCAAACAGCCTTTGCCCCAACATGACATTCGATTATCGTCTTAGGGGCTATCTTTCGAACGCCTTGGATGTTCTTGGGCGTTTGATCTCCAAACTTCATGAAACTTCATATAAAAATATTAAACATCATTTTAAACCATTTTAATACTTAATATTATAATTTCATACAAATTTAAGCATGCATAGACACATGAGGCACATAAGCGACGAGTCGTTGAACATCTTGGTCGTTCCTTGATGTTTGACTTCCAAATCACTTTTAAATTTGTGTAATTCTTCTAAAAAGGTCTTGATAATTTATTTTATAACCTTATAACATCACTAAACACCCATAAATACATAGAACCACAAATTAGGCATCTAGGTGACTTAGTCGTCGAATGTCTTAGTAGTCCCTAAACGTTCGACTTCCAATACCTCTAATATTTGAGCTACTGCCTATATACTATATTTGAAGCATATTTAGGAAATTATAAATTTAACAAAACATTTTAGGATCTATATACCTTATCTCATTTTCGGGGACTTACAACAACGACTTTATGAGAAACTTCTCGAGCAAGGCTACTAGCATGAAAGTTTCTTTACAGTAATCCGTAATTCATCATGACACATCATCTTCCAAATCTTCTCATTCAGATGGAAATTTCAACAATTAGTGTGTTCCCTCTTCTAACTTCGGTAATGTTTTCTACACACCTGGCTACTGGGAATGGGTAGAGGAGGTGCTGCCCCGCCACAAGGAGATTTTGGAGCTCATCAAAGTCTATGACGCTGTATATACTTATTTGTTCACGTACGATTATGACGACAATGTACTCCATGCTTTTTATGAACTTTGGCATCCTTCTACGAATATACTTTATACTTCTATTGGAGAATGTCCTTATCACTTTCGGATTTGCAAGCCATTGCAGGTCTCCCCGTACAAGGGCATTTTTATGATGAAGTTGTTCCCTCGGCGAAAGAATTGACACATACAAATACTCAAAACGAATTGCTTCTTCCCAAAGTTTTTGATATTTTGTTGTGGCCTTCTACAGATTAGCGAAAGATGATCCCCAAGAGGTGTCCATCCATGATTGGGCGACGTTTTCGTTTAGAGTACCTCATAGATATGACGAAGTCCACAAAAGGTGTCAAAGGTAGGTTGCACAAAGCAAGAATGAACCACAATCCTTCTGGACAGATTGATTCAAACTTTGTGCCGCGGACTGATGAGGAGAATGCCCCATTTATCAAGTTAGATATGGAAAAATCGCTTACAGATGAGACAAACTTGGCATCGTTCTTTGCTAGTTGGCTTTGCAAATTTGTGCTTCCGAATAAGAAAGTCAACCATGTGCGCGCTAGTGTTCTTAAAGTTGCGAGCTTGATGGCTCATGGAAAGAAATTCTCCTTATCAGTCCTTGTTCTTGCAAGAATATATCGCAGCCTGCAAGAAATCAATACTTTTTAAACTTGAGTGTGGAAAATATAATTTCACCCATACACTATGCATATAGATTGCTTGGCGAATACTTAAGGACTTATCATCACGCCAATCTTTCACATAGCTCGATAGCTGTCTTTAAAATTTCTGGTGAAAAGATGGCCAAATTTTTTTATTTTACTGATGCACTAAAGTTATTTCACCAGTATTATTCTCGTCGCCTCCATCATTAAGAAATGGTGCAAGGGAGGGATTTTCACCTTACCGATAATGTAAAGCTTTCAAATTCGTGGAACAAATATGTTGGTTCAGGTTATGTAACCTTTAGGCATGATTTAAATTTCATCGTGGAATCCTACAGCCATGTCAGATTTAGTCGACAATTTGTGTTTTTTGTCAAGATGTCCCTAGATATCTTATGTAGAGTCCTTACAATGCTACACAGTTAACATTGGTGCAACTTTGGAATTTTTCTTTTCGACTCAATACCTTTTCTAAAGTCATGATTCTAACGTGCCCATTGGAAGGTTCTCCTTTAATTACCCGCGAGTATGTAAACTACTGGCCATCCCAAAGGATGAATACCTCCCAAGGAATCCTCCATATCATCTTGAAGAAGAAAAAGCAAGACTCTGCATCCATTTCATCTGAAGAGACTTCTGATCAACAAAAGGAAAAGTAAAATCTTTATTATAAATGTCAAGTGAATTTAAATGATACTTTGCAAGTCGCTAAGACCTCATCCAAGTCCAAAACCTTGAAAGATTGGGATGTGTCTTGAAATCAAAATTGAGGCACCTCACATCAGCCTCAAAGATGACTTCACTTGCTTCCAAAGTTTGTCATGGTTCTTCTACAACAAATGTACCTTATAAATCATCAGACAATGATAATGCCTAAGTTCAAACCGTGAGACACCTTGTGATGAAATTTCTCTTATGTATGTTTCACGGAATTGTGTTGGATGACTCAATGTGTCTTCTAGACCAATGGATCGTCACTGGAATCGTCCAAAAAGAAAGACACAAAAGCTAGATGATGATTGTCGTGGTATAAAAATAATAGATGCCATTGTCATTGATGATAAAAACTTTGTTGATGAGGATTCAAACTCAACATCTCTGTTTGACTTAGCAAAACAAGTAAGACCCTCTCCTTATTTTTTTTGAATCTGATCATCTTTTTATTTCATATAGTTTTTTATTTTTTTTAGTTGGACCTTCAAGAACTATATGGTGACGACTTTAACAATGGATCAGTTACAGATTTCACTGTAGATCTTAATGATACTTATGCGAATTCAAAAGACTTTCATTCTTCCATTTATAATATGATGCTTTCATTGGAAGTGGTTCCACCAAGAATAACCTTCTAGTGAGATGATGCCTTCATTGCGACGCGGTGCTCCTAATTTTGAGATACAAGAAACCATTTACCGTGCCAAATAAACTTTTGTTTATTAGATGTGGGGCGCATTGTGTGGATGGATTACACAATTTCCTTAGGTTCTTCGCATGACTTTACAAAATTGGATTGAAATATCGCTTCAACTCTTGAGGAGATTAGAAAGGTAAACATTATTGATGTATCTTATTTGGAGGATCATGTAGCGAATTTCTTCAAGTCATATACAGAGTATGATACTTTAAGATCATCAAAGATAACTAAAGAAACACATGAAAAGTCCATCTCTAATGCGCAAAGCCGTCTTGATGGTGCAAAGTTGGAACATGAAAAGTTGGATGTATCCATGGAAAAACATCAAGCAACTCTAGAGGATGTGGAGAAATACTTAAGATCCTTATCTTCCTAGAAAAAAAAGGACACCAAGCTCCTTAACAAATATCAAGATAAGTTGTCCAAACATCAAGATAATGTCACCACTACGGAGGGCGAGATTTATATTATTGAGGCAATTAATGTGATTTCTCACATGAGATTCAAAGACTAGCCAAGCTAGAATAGACAAGTGAGAAAAGTCTTCAAGAAATCATAAGTTTCAAGCTTTTTTCGTAGTGAGTTTTTTGTATTTATTTGCTTATGATTTTCTTACTCTCTCATTACGGTATAGCAGTTCCTTTTTTTTGTTAAGCAATAAAATAATGACATTTTTTATTCTCTTGAATTTCGAATTTTTGATTGTTTCTTCCATGAGACCCCTTTCTTTTTTTTAAAAAAAAAAGGACTTCATATTCTAGTGTTTATTTGAGGATTGCAACAAACGTTACTTTTTTCAGCTTTCTTCTATTTTACACACATGTGGAAGAAAAGCTATAACCTGAAATAGGAGCATCGAAATAACGAGCTTCTTTTTTCGTTGGAAAGAAAACTTAGATATCTTAAATCTGTATAAAAATAAAAGTCATGGGATTCATGGTTTAGTACATATTTGAGTTTGAAGTTGCCTCAAAATCTGTGTTCTAGAATCTTCATCTTTCATCAGCTTTGCGCACATGTGGAAGAAAATTCATAACGCGGAGTAGGAGCATCGAAATAATGAGATTCTTTTTTGTTGGAAATATCTTTTGATTCTTTTGAAGTCATTATGACATGATTGGTCCTAGTAGAAAGGAGCATCTTTCTTCATCAAATGATTGAACGGTTGACATCATCCAGTTAGGTTAGAAATAAACATTCGGATGAATGCCAAATTTCCTTGCAGACTGTGGAGGTCTTTCAAGTACTTTATCTCAGGCATTTTTTGAATGGCATAAATCATTGAAGGATCAACTTCAATTTTGTGTTGATGCACAATGAAGCCCAGAAACTTTTCTGAGGTAACTCCAAATGCGTATTCGAGCGGAGTGATCTTCAAGTCAAACTTTCTTAACCTTTCAAAAACGATTCGAAAATCTTCAAGATGGTGTTCCCTTTGCTTCGACTTTACACTATGTCATTGAAGTAACATTCCACCCTCCTATGAAGCATCTCATCAAAGATATTTTGTATTGCACGCTGATAGGTAGCCCTAACATTCTGTATACCAAAGCGCATCACTTTGTAGCATTAAAAATCTTTGGGAATTCGAAATGTAGTGTATTATTAATCTTTTGGAGACATTCTGATTTTAATATATCTAGAAG
Organism: Solanum chilense; assembly: GCA_032847665.1. Taxonomy (NCBI): domain Eukaryota; kingdom Viridiplantae; phylum Streptophyta; class Magnoliopsida; order Solanales; family Solanaceae; genus Solanum; species Solanum chilense. The sequence goes on from CM064964.1 coordinate 8,988,124, forward strand.
ACGCATCCATAAATGACATAGCTTTATGCCCAGTTGTACCATCAACCAGAGCTCAATGATTGGCAGAGGGAAGTCATTTTTTGGACATGCCTTGCTCAAATCTCGAAAAATTAACGTAGACGCATATTTGACCATTATTATTTGAGATCCACAAAGGGTATTTGACGTCTCGAATAAATCCAACTTCGATGAGCTTGTTGACCTCAACTTCAATTTGTGTGACCAAGACAAAACACTCATTGTGACTGCTTTATAGAACGTGTTCCCTTTTTATCCCCAAATGATGAATAACTATCCTGGGACTAAGGCCCGACATTTCTTTGTATGACCAAGCAAACACATCCTTAAACTCAACCAATAACCTGAAGTATTTCCTCTTTTCTTCTGGTGTAAGATGTGCACTAATGAAGATTGGACGTGGATATTCTAGAGTGCCTAGATTTAGTTCCTTGAGGTCGTTTATGGTTGATTGTACGCCATCCTACAATTGAGGGGGATCTTTTTGGACATCATCATTTGTATAATCAACATCTGGACCTTCTTCCACCGTTATGTGATAGGATGATTGTGTCAAGTTTGAATCTCCCACCTCAGTTCTCATGAAGATTGTGATGCATTTATCTTCCTCCTTCTTGGTTTCTCCATGAATTTTGTTGGTTAAAACAACTGTGCTTTTTTCAAATTCAAATAACCATCAGTGGTGATCGACAATACAGACTTTCTCTTCATACGTGATGGGAAAACACTATGAATCTCTTTCTGGTCAATTACATCATAAGAATCTTGATTTTCATGCTCTAGCAATTTTCTTTCGGATAATGAATTTCTTTTGGTTCCCAAGCGATGAAATACAGAGGTATTAAAGGTGGTGGAATATTAGTTCACTTGTCTAGAGAACTCTCTTTAATCCCTGCAACCTAACCTTTCAAATGCAGAAACACGGGGTATCAATCTTTCGATGCATTCAAACAACGATGTCATCATGGTGTTAATCCCTTCCTAGATTCCTCTATGTTTTCAGTAGAGGTGTAGTCAGATGAATTTATTTCTATACCCTTCTTAGATGAAATCCGAAGAGGCTCCGGCAAGTTGAATTCTAACCTAAACTTAGGAGTGGTGACATGATATCTTTGCTTTCTGAACTGCATTTGAGACTTTGTAAGCCCTCGTATCTTTTCACCAGTGACTTCATCCTTGAGTTCTCCTAACTTTGCAATATTTGAGAAATCATAGACTGATTTTTCGAACAATGTGAAGACCTTTTGATAAAAGTTCCCTCTTATATTTCCAACTTTCCTATTTTCTTTAGAGGGCTACAAAGCGATACATAGGACTTGTGCAACGGGACAGTCATTTTCTCCTTCAAATCTTGGAATTTTATGTGACTAAGTTCCTTCCTTAGTGGTTGGACTTGTTGAGTGAATTCCTCTAGCAATGGTTGCCCCTTTTTTTGACGTCATGTGGAATATAACAAAAGATTTGTTTCTCGTCGTCCATAATAGTCTACAGCTCTCCTTTAGGTGGTGAAAGATTAGTGAAACCTCTTCAGTTCTCTTCTTAGACATCTTGATAGCGGCTAATTGAACTTTACTATCTTCGATATCAATCGGGTTGGCTTTTACATGTTCCTCCATATTTTCTTTTCCTGAATCTAAATAGAATTTTGCATCTGCACAAATATAAATTTGTCTTGGTGAAAGGATTGATGTCTACATTTATTTTGATGACTTCACCGTCTTTCATATACTTCATGCACTAATGCAAAGTAGATGGTACAACTCCATTTTCATGAACCCAAGGACGTCCGAGCAACAAGTTATATGATGCTTTGGCATCCATGACATAAATCAAAGTGTTTGATTTCACGTCGCCAATGGATAATCCAACATGAATATTCCCTATGGATCTTTGTCCTCCATGATTGAAACCTTGGATCGTTAGGTTACATTTTGGACAATTTATCAGTGGAGATCCCAAGTTTTCTTAGAACAACTTTTGTCATGATATTGACTACCGAACCACCATCGATTAATATGCATTAATATGTTGTTCTCGAATAGACTCTACAACAAACAAGGATCTATTATGTAGCTTAAATCCTAACAGCAAGTCATCATCTGTGAAGGATATTGTAGAACAACATGGGAAAAATTTTATATCAGTTTGATGTTCTTGTGTTATTGTTGGATTATGCTCACCTTCGCCTCCCTTTGTTTTGTCTATGATGGAAATAACTGTGAACACCTAATTTTTGACGCGTTTATTTTACTCCTATAATATTTTAGTAAGAATTTTTTTTTAATTTGAATTTTTGGTATTTGTCTTTATTAGTTTATTGGCTCAAATGACCCAATTTGTTTAAATTGGGCTGATTTAAATCAATTCTGATGGCCCAATTGATCTTGACCCGGTCCATAGAAATGGTCAAGATTGAATCTCAACCATTCATAATATTTTGATCCAAGGGCTGTTATTGGACCCAAACAAAAATACAAAACTCTAAAAAATTAGCATTTTCTTTTATTTTTATTTTAGATTTTTTGTCCCTTTCTTCTTCCCCTTACTACCATGTCGTCGGCCGGCCACCGCTACCGCCACCATGCCGCCGGCCGGCCACCCCTTTTTGGCCGGAATTTTTTTAAAAATTTTACCATCTTTTCCTTTCATCCTCCTCTACCTAAATCTACAAACCTTTCATCCATATCTATAGCCAAACTCCATAGATCTAAGGAAAACCAAATATAAATTTTTACTTTTTCCTTAGATTTATAAAGTTCCGGTCATTCCCATCCCAAACCCTTTACATAAATGTGTAGAGCTTTTCAAGGGCTATCATTTGATATATATTTTAAGTTCAAAATCCATCAAAAAAAATTTCCGGCAATGTTTTCCGGCGACCTTCATTTACCCGGAAGTTATGTCAATCCTTTCCCCCCTCTCAATCTTTATCCAAATTCATCATTATCTTTTTTCGTTTGACCATATAAGTCGTTTGATGTCGGATTATGTTATTAATGTTCTTTAAGTTTATCATGTTGATTAGTTGCTTGAAGTATTATTATTTTGTTTTTATTTCGATTTTTATGTTAATTATTTATTTATTTTGACTTTTTTTCTGCATTATTTTGTTGTGTTTGATCTTTAAAATTGTTTAGATATTTAGATTTTGTGTTAGTGGTCAATCTGTTTGGGTTTTGATGAAATGGGTCAACATTTGGGCCTATTTTAAATTTTTTCAGATGGCCCATTAATTATTATTCAAACAATGAATAAAAGAAATGGGCCATCTAAATGACATTGGGCCTATTATTTTCTGATGACCCATATAACTATATTCAATTAATGAATAAACTAAATGGGTCATCTAAAAGGGCAAAAGAATTATGCAATTAATCTAATTTTTTTTCTTAAAACAAATTTTTTTTTAAAAAAAGAAAAGAATTTCATTGGCCATCTTGGGTGGCACCTTGGGAAAACAAAGAGTCCAATGCATGCATTGGCTCTTAAGTTTTCAAGAAAGGTGGATGTTAATGTTATTCACCTATTTAAACCCCCTTGGGGAAGAAAGAAAGAGGAAGATATAGACAGAAAATTGAAAAAAAAAACTTACTTAAAAAATTTCTTCTTCTTAAAAGAAGAAGAAGAAGATATCTCGATTGGGTTGTCTTGGGAATTCAATTAAATTTGCTCCTATATTTGCTTGTCATCAAATCTAGGTATTTCTTTTTTTACATTTCAATGTAATCTTTATGTTATTGTTATGTTTTGTTTTTTTGAAAATTGTTGATATTTTTTGCTAAGCTTATTATGATTCTCGTATGATTATGTTTATCCTTATGTTAGTTTGTTTGTATATTTCTATTAGTTTATTATTCTACGGTGTTTTTCATATGATTATGTTTATTATGATGTACATATATATTATTAATCACTTTTAGCTTAAATTTTAGCTTTAGTAAGTAAAAAAATTTTTTAAAAAAAATAAGTAATTAAAATATAGCAATTGCAAATCTTTTAGGTTTTCGGTAACTTTTTTTTAAGGAATGAACTTAAGAAAAAAAAACAACGCAAAACTAGTCATTTTGCAAAAGGGTTTAATCTGGTCATTTTTGCAACAAAAGAAAAATGTAAATCTAGTTATTTCTGCAAAAAATAGAATCTGGTTATTTATGAAAAAAATGTAAATTTGGTTATTTCTGCAAAAAATGTAAATCTGGTTATTTCTGTAAAAAAAAATAAAATGTTGTTATTGCTGCAAAAAATAAATCTGGTTATTTCTGCAAAAAAAAAATCTTGTTATTTCTTCAAAAAAAATAAAATAAAATCTGGTTATAAAAAAAAAGTAAAAATGTTTTTTTTTACAAAAAAAAAATCTCTAAAAAAAATATTTGAATTGATTATTAAAGTAAAAATACAAATTTGACTAACTTGACTTAATAATTCAACAATTAAAAATTTGCTATTTTGCAATCTTCCATCAAATAAGTCAAGGTAGTCATTTATATGTATATAAAATTTTTTACCAAATTGGTTATTTCTTTAATTTTTATCAGTATATATATATATATATATATATATATATATATATATATATATATATATATATATATATATAAAACTAGTATATTATTAGCTTAAAAGAGTGTTTAATTGTAATTTTGTAAATTTTTTTTTCTTTTGTTGTCTTTGTCTAGGAGTAAATTTTTTTTTCTTTTGGTAAAACCATAAATATAAATGCTAGAAATTTTTTATAATAATAAATAAATAAAAACTAATCATTTCTTGGTTTATATGTTGCACCATTTTCTTTTATCCATTCATATCGTTATTTTTTTTTTTGAGTAATTAATTATTGTGTTTTTTTTAAAAAAAAAAATTTCAAATACCATCATGTGTTCGGTTACGATCCATGGTGTGTATTCTTTTCTAAAAAGAAGGGTCTTGTGTGCGGTAACGCTCTTAGGCCAATCAGTTTTTTTTTTTTAAATAGTAATTTAATTTTCCCCCTTTTATCCAAATTAAATAAATAAATTATTTTAGCCAAATATAAATTAATAAAACGACCGTGCTAGAACCACGGGACTCGGGGGTTGCCTCATACCTTCCCTCCGGTCAATAGAATTCCTTACCCAATCTCTGTTTTTCGTAGACCAAAACAAAAAAAAAGTTTTTATTTTAAATTAAGAACTATCTGGTGACTTGAAACACCTAAAAAACTCAATTTCAAGTGGCGACTCTAAAAAAATAAAATAAAATAAACAAATTAATAAATAAATAAATTAAAAAACCCGTCATATCCTCAACAATTAAAACATAAATAAAAGAGGTGTGACAGATTTGGCGACTCTGCTGGGGAAACCCCTTCTTTTAGAATTCGAGCTTTGTACATTAACTTTTTTTTTTTGGCTATTTTGTTTATTTGGATAAATTTTATGTTTGGATGCTAATTGTGTTATTTCATGAATTTATAGTTTGATATTATATTGTATATAAATTGTTTCTCTCGCACACCCTCTGAGTCTCTGTAATTTTGTTATACACTGTGTGTGCGGTTACGCTCCACAGGACTTCTGTCTAGGATGAGTCAGTGTGCGGTTACGCTCCTGATTCTAGGTTGTTACACAGGTAAGGCGGGGTTGGACCACCAGTTAAGCTGGAATAGCTCTGCTACCGGTACGCTGAACCTCCCCGACTCGAGTTGTCCGCTCGAGTAGGCCAGTCTAGATACCTTCCTAAATGTTAAACCTAGATAAAATGTCTCTGGTATGCTGTTTTTTTTCATGTACATTTGACCTAGCGAAATTAATATATCTATTCATGCTGGACCAAAATGTTCATGTTATATGCTATGTAAAAAATTGTTGGTTCAGAAGGCTTTGACATTGTTGACCATCTTCAAAATAGCTTTGCGAGTTTAGTTTTTCATTTTTTTTTTTAAAAAAAGGGTCAAATAAAAGGGGTAGTCTTTACAAGAGAAGTTTTTCTTTTATGAACTACGCACACCTGATTCTCACTAAAAAGAGATATGTAGGCATCCTTTCAAGGGTTCGGTGTTTGTAAAAAATTGGTGTTTTATTTTATTTTCTTAAAAAAAAAGAAAAAAAACTTTTTTTTACTTTTTTTTTCACTGTGTTAGAGTTTGTCATAAAAAACCATTATTTGATTCTATTTAAAGGTACAAATGGCACCATCGACAAAAGGAAAAGGTTCAAAAAGGCCTAGAAGCGAAGGAAGAGTTCATGATCGTAGATACTATACCAAAAGATTTATGGCAATGGTGGACAGACATTGGAAGTCATGAGAAAAAAAGAGTAAAGGAACACCTGGGGCATTTAGTACATCTTATTGAGATTGACCCTAGAAGGGATGTGGTCGAGGCATTGATTCCTTTTTGGTATCCCAAAAATAATGTCTTTTGTTTTTCTGACTGTGAGATGACACCAACTTTGGAAGAAATTGCTGGTTTCATGGGGAAGGGGTCTACTTTTCGAGGTGCTGATCTACGCAATAAAAGACCCATAATTCCAAAACTTGTTGATGCCAAAAAATTTTTGGAACTGCTCAAACAAATAGAGAAAGAGAGTTTGAAAAATGGGTGGGTCTCTTTAGACTTTCTATACCAGATATACGGTCGAAGGGATGGTTTCAAGAACTATCGGAACCAGTTGAGTAATCAAGGGGGTGAAGAAGCTTGGAAGGCAAATGGATGTTTAGCTTTTATGGTCGCATTTTTGGGGCTCATTATTTTCCCCAAAAGGGACAAGCATATTGACATTCGTCTGGCTGGTGTGGTGAAGGCGTTGACCACAATGGAAAATCCAACTATTATTCCTATGATTCTGGCAGATATGTTTCGTGCATTAACTAAATGTTTAAGTGGGGAAATGTATTTTGAAGGCTGTAATATTTTGCTCCAAATATGGTTTTTGGAACACCTTTATCACCATGATCGTGCGCCTAGGTTTACTCCAGATTGGTGCAACTATGTTTCCTCTCATAAGGAAAGGGAAGCCAAAATTGATTTCCAAAAGGAATAATAGCGTGTGAAGAAAAACATTCAGTGATCACATTTGATGAAATAGTGTGGAATTATTACTTGTTCCCGGCTAAGGATATCATTTGCATGTCTAGTGGTATCTCGTTTCTTGTGTTGATTGGTCTTAGAGGTGTTCAACCATATGCCCCACTTCGGGTTATGCGTCAACTAGCCAGAGTTCAAGAAATCCCACCCAATGATGATATGAGTAGGTTTGCATATGACACTCCACCAGGTTTTGCTTTTAACAGCGAAGAGATTATGAAAATTTGGTACGGGAGTATTATTTCTGAGCTAAGTGAAATGGTTGTGGAGAATGATAAAGGAAAGGTGGTTCCTGGGTACCTATCGTGGTTTCGTGACTCAATGACATTTGGTGACACTCCTGAAGGATCCAGCAGAAAAAGAAGAGATCAACATATAATAAGACAATTGAAAAAAAAGTTAGAGAAGGAAAGAAACCATTGCACGGCAAGAAGTACAGGTCCAAAGAGGAAAAAATCACAAGTTAGAATTGCAAGATATGGAAGGAGAATTGAAGCATGCAGAGGGAAGACTAGCCCGATTGGAGGAGGAATTGGATAATAGAATCCACTTGGCATGACAGATAAAAAGGGAGCAGAATTTTGAGATCTCTCGATTGAAGAGGGGCTTAGAGGCATCCGAAGAGGGGCAGAGACAATTGATCATCGAAAGAGGAACACTTCGCCATCAACTTGATGCAGCAGAAGGGCGAGAGGCCCTCTTGAGGAATAATCTGGGTAATCATCAGGTTTTGTTAAATGATTGTCATCAAAACATGGGAAGGGCTAGACTTCAAGTTCATCAACTAGCAGAGCAAACCTCCTATGTTATTAAAAATCAGCGCCGTATGAATGATCAAGAAGTGGCTGAGCAAGCACGGACCATTGTTCCCCATTTGCTGAAGGTGTTTCTAAATTTGTATGAGACCTTGGGAAGAAAAAGAAAGCCCCAAGAAAGTGATGAAGATTGAAGAGAAGTTTTAGTTGTTTTTGTTGTTCGTTTCATTTTGTTTGTTGAAAGACTTGGTTCTTAGTTTAAAATTTGGTGTTTAAGGATAGTATGTTGATTCGGGTTGTTTTTAAACCTTTTGATTTTGTTGTTTTCTTGAAGTTTTGGTGAATGAATTCCAAATTAATCTGTTTGAGTTGTCTAAATTTTTGAACTACGTAATGATCTGATTCATGCAATAACATGATACGTAGGCAACCTCCAAAGGGTCCGATCAGAATTTATTTTTTCAAAACGTTTTCTTTTTTCTTAAAAAATAAAATAAAAAGGGACAATAAGCAAAGCAAATATGGGATGAAACAATGGCCTTCCGAGCCCATGTTACTATGTGATTAATAAGTGTGTGATTAATTTATAAAATTGTCTAACCCCTAACAAGTTTGTTCATTTCACATCAACTCTAGTTAGCTTTCGGTGGTTAGGTTTGTGGTAAACTGGCAGAGCACCCGTACTTTACCAGGTCTAAGGTAAGAGCGTAAATGACAACCAATACTGAAACTATGGTGAATCCAGCGGACACTCCAATTGATTCAACAACAAAAGAGACAGTCACTGTTTAAGAAAATCGGACGCTGAGAAATATTATGGCACAATTGTGGCAAGCCTGGGCCAATGGACAAGAACCACCAACGTCTATTCCTGGTTTTCCTGAGATCACTAGTATTCGATCTTCATCTTTTCAGGTCCCAATAACAGAACCGTTCTTCCCTCCAGGTTATGGTCCATTTGATAATTGTGGGGCCGGGCCATCAACAACACGTCCTCAAGGCATGCCATTTAGGAATACTCCCACTGTCACAATAGCTGCACCGGTCTATACACTCCCACAACCGACTGTGACGCAAAGAGCAGCTCAAGACGGACAATTCACCACTCATCCGGAGTAGTACTATACTCCTGGGATAGCATTTGGGGGCCCTAACTCTGTTCAATTCGGTTCCCCTATTGATGTTGAGAGGCCCACTCCAGGCTCAGAGCAAGAAGAAATGTTGAAAAAAATAAAAAGCATCGAGCAACACATGAAGAGCATGCAAGGGTTAGGAGGGCACAAAAGTGTCGCATTCAAAGACTTGTGTATGTTCCCAAATGTCAACCTGCCACCTGGGTTCAAAACCCCTAAGTTTGATAAGTATGACGGACACGGTGATCCCATATCCCACCTTAAGAGACACTGTAATCAACTTCGGGGTGCAGGGGGTAAAGAAGAATTGCTCATGGCTTATTTTGGTGAAAGCCTGACTGGTGTTGCCTCAGAATGGTTTATAGATCAAGAGATTTCCCACTGGCACATATGGGATGATATGGCTCAAAATTTTGTTAGACAATTTCATTACGACGTCGACATTATGCCAGATCGTAATACACTCTCCAATACAAGAAAAAAACCAAGTGAAAGCTTCAGAGAATATGCTATCAAATGGAGGGAACAAGCAGCCCGATTTAAGCCCCCATGAAATGAGCAAGAATTGGTTGATATCATCATAGAGGCTCAAGATCCTGACTACTTCCACCACCTCACAGCCGCAATGGGAAGACCGTTTCACACAGCAATCAAAATTGGGGAAATGGTCGAAAGTGGTCTCAAAATAGGAAGGATCGTGAGCCAAGCAGCAATCAAAGCTACCACACAGGCCATTCAAGGTGGTTTAACAATTTTTGGAAATCGTAAAAGGAAAGAGGAAGTTATCTCACTGGCATTAGGGTTAAGAGGAGCTCAGAGAAAGTCAAATTGTCCTGACACATTAGTTCAGGGACAACTTAACTATCCTCAGCATTACTACCCTTATGCTCCTCAATATCCAGTATCTCCATCTCCGTACCCGGTCTTAAATGCTCAGTCATATGTGCATCCTCCCAATCGTCCACATTTTCGGGCCCCATCTCAAGGAAACTTTCGCCCACAACAGCCACCCTATCAAGTCCCTTACAACTCTCCTCTTATGCGGAGTTATGCTCAAGATCAAGCACAGAAAAAGAAATTCACTCCATTGGGGGAGTCGTACTCCAGCTTGTTTCAGAAGTTAAGAAAGATAGGAGCGATTGATTGCATCCCACCACATCGTCTGAATCCAAATGCTCCAGGTTTCCAAGCCAATGAAAGATGTGAATACCATTCGGGAGCCCCAGGACACACCACTAAGAATTGTTGGACCTTGAAGGGAGCAATAGTGAAGCTGATCGAGCAAGGAGTTGTTGTTGTGACAGATGATCAAAACACTCCCAATGTGACCAATAACCCACTTCCAGCTGAAAACAACTTAGTGGATATGGTTTGTGATGATCAAGAGTACAGACTCCTCACCAAAATGGGAAAGTTTTTTAGGAAGATTGGAGAAGAAGACAAGTCAATGAAGATTTTAAAATCAGTTTCCTCTCTAAGTGCGGAAGGTTTCAATCTTGACACCAAAGTCTTGTGCGTCCCCGGGGTTTCAAAGGGGATTGAAGTTCGAGCAGCTATGCCAAAGCTGTATGCATCAAAAGGCTTTTCATTAACACAACATGACCAAAGTGGCTTGACCAAGATGAAAGAGCCTATTTTTGTTAAGCCTATTCAAAAGCTTCAAGTAATTGATTCAAAGGCTGTCCCTTGGAACTATAACAAAACTGTAGTGGTTTATCAAGGAAAGGAGATTGTCGAAGAAGTTGATGAAGCGGGAGCTTTGACATGCTCTAGAAGATGTTATTCTCCAGAAGAATTAAGAAAAGGCAAGATGACTGAAAATATCCAAGTACCGCTAAAGAAAGCAGTTACTAAAGAAGAAAATGCAGAATTTCTAGAAATGCTTAAGGTTCCAGATTACTCTTACGTGGAACAATTGAAGAAGACGCCTGCACAGATTTCACTGTTGTCTCTACTTTTGCACTCAGAAGAACATCGTCTGGTGTTGAATAAGGTTTTGAATGAAGCACATGTGCCAAAAGAGACCACAGTAAATCAGTTGGAGAATATGACCAAGCGCGTCTTCGAGTCAAACGCCACCACTTTCACCAATGATGAGTTACCCAAGGAGGGAGCTAGACACAACAAAGCTTTGCATCTTACAGTGACATGTGAAGGTTACTATGTAAAGAGGGTCATGATAGATGGAGGTTCAGGGGTAGACATATGCCCTCTTTCTACGCTGCAAAGCTTGAAAGTTAACACTGACAGAATTCACCCCAGTAATGTATTTATGCGAGCTTATGACAGCTCAAGGAGGGATACCATTGGTGAAATCAAGTTAAACATGAAAATTGGTCCAGTAGTCTTTACGATTGTGTTCCAAGTAATGGATATGGAAACATCTTATAATTTTCTACTAGGAAGGCCGTGGATCCACATGGCTCGAGCCGTCCCATCAACTCTACATCAAGTTGTCAAGTTTGAATACAACAATCAGGAAATCACTGTGCATGGGGAAGATGATTCACCTATTTACAGAGATCCATCCGTCCCATACATTGAGGCAAAGGAAGGATGTGATTCAGTTGTTTACCAGTCTTTTGAGGTTGTATCATTCGATCGCTTTAAAGAAGGAGAATCTATCATCCAATCATGTATCTATTCTTCCGCTTCAATGGTAGCAACGATGATGCTCAAATATGGTTATCAACGCGGTAAAGGTTTTGGGAGTATATTCACAAGGAATCGTGGATCCCATTACTCTTTTAGGAAACCAAGGCACCTCTGGCCTCGGATATAAACAAAGCAAGAGAAATGGAGATAAATCTAAGAACCACAAAAGGATCGACTGGTCGTTTCCATAACCAATTCCCCATATTTCTCATTCTTTTATCAAACCGCAGGGTTCAGAATTGAAAGATTCATTCACTCCTGAAGACATTGAAGAAATAATTGAGGATCTCAGTCAGTTGTTTTGTGAAGTAAATATGGTCCAAGTTGGTGAAGGCACGAGTCAGGCCAATATGCAACTCGTGGGCTCAGGTGTTGAGTTAAAAATTGGGAAACCACTCCTTTCCCCATAAGGAAGGAGTCGTGGTAGTTTGTTTTGCTACTCTTTTGTATTTTGTTGTTCTCAGGGTTGTGGTCCGAATAGTTCAAAGTATTTTGTTATTGTCAACGCTTCTGTCCCTTTTGATGTCAATGAAATGAAATTTCAGCTTCATAGTAAATTTTATTTTTTTTCCTCTCTTAATTCTTATTTTCTATTTTTCAGTTCTGTAAATGACGACTTTGATAACATGACATGCATGCGGAATTCACTCCCTGATTTCAAAGAGTTGTTTATTCTTGAATCACCAAGTCAAGAGGTGGAATATGATCAAGAAGAGGCTTTTAGGGAAATTAATAGGGAACTGGAACAGTTTGAGCACAAACCGAAGCCTAATCTTAGTGAAACTGAGACAATCAATTTGGGAAGTTCCGAGGATGTTAAAGAAATAAAAATAAGTTTACATATCAATCAGGAAATTAGAGAGGCAATAATACAACTTTTGTTTGAGTACAAAGATGTATTTGCTTTGTCTTATGATGACATGCCAGGTTTGAGTGTTGATTTAGTGGTTTATAAGTTGCCTGTTTATCCTGATTGTCCACCCGTCCAACAGAAAAGAAGGAAAAAAATTCAAACCGGACATGAGTGAGAAAATCAAGGAAGAAATAATGAAACAATTGAATGCAAAGGTGATCCAAGTTATTCGTTACACTACTTGGTTGGCAAATGTTGTTCCTGTGCCGAAAAAAGATGGAAAGACAAGAGTTTGTGTTGACTATCAAGATTTGAACAAGGCTAGTCCAAAAGACAACTTTCCATTGGCAAATATCCACATCCTAGTTGATAATTGTGCAAAACACGAAATGCAATCTTTTGTGGACTGTTATGCGGGGTATCATCAAATCTTGATGGATGAAGAGGACGCTGAGAAAACTGCTTTCATCACTCCATGGGGAAATTATTGCTACAGGGTCATGCCATTTGGTCTTAAAAATGCTGGGGCGACTTACATGAGGGCTATGACCACCATGTTCCATGATATGATGCATAAAGAAATTGAAGTATACGTCGACGACGTAATCATCAAGTCTAAAACACAAGTTGATCATGTGCAAGATCTGAGAAAATTCTTGGAAAGAGTGCGAAGATATGACCTCAAGCTTAATCCAGCAAAATGTGCATTCGGAGTTCCATTTGGAAAACTTTTGGGTTTTACTGTCAGTAGAAGGGGAATCGAATTGGATCCCTCCAAAATAAAAGCCATTCGAGATCTGCCATCCCCGAAAAATAAAACCAAAGTTATGAGTCTACTTGGGAGGTTGAACTACATCAGCAGGTTTACTGCTCAACTCACAACCACATGTGAGCACATTTTCAAACTTTAGAAGAAGGATGCTGCTGTCAAGTGGACAGAAAATTGTCAACGGGCTTTTGAAAAAATCAAGGAGTATTTGTCCAACCCTCCCGTGTTGGTACCGCCTGAACCTGACAAGCCTCTCTTTCTATATCTTTCAGTAACAGATAATTCCTTTAGGTGTATTCTCGGTCAACATGATGCTACAGGAAGGAAGGAGCAGGCTATCTACTACTTGAGCAAGAAATTCACTAGTTATGAGGTCAAGTACACCCTCTTGGAAAGGACGTGTTGCGCCCTAACTTGGGTAGCTCAAAAGTTAAGGCATTACTTATTGTCCTACACAACTTACCTCATATCAAGGATGGATCCTTTAAAGTACATCTTTTAGAAGCCAATGCCAACTGGCAGACTCGCGAAATGGAAAATTTTGCTCACTGAATTTGACATTATATATGTCACTCGCACTGCAATGAAAGCCCAAGCTTTGGCAGACCACTTGGCAGAGAACCCAGTAGATGGGGATTACGAACCATTGGATACATATTTTCCAGATGAAGAGATTAACTCAATTGAGGAAGTAGGTTCAAATGGAAATCAAGCTTGGCAATTTTACTTTGATGGAGCAACCAACACCAAAGGCACAGGGATTGGGGCAATTTTAGTATCGCCCACAGGGAAACATTACCCTGCAACAGCTCGACTTCGCTTCTTTTGTACAAATAACACCACTGAGTATGAAGCTTGCATCATGGGTCTAAATATGGCAATAGATTTGGGTGTGCAAGAATTAATTGTGTTGGGAGATTCTGATTTGCTTATCAGACAAGCTCAAGGCGAATGGAAAACTCGAGACCTCAAGCTCCTTCAATATAGACAATGTGTGGAAGATCTTAGCAAAAGGTTCAGGTACATCGAGTTTAGATACATTCCGAGGTGTCATAATGATTTGGCCGATGCCCTGGCTACTTTGGCCTCAATGCTTCCCTATCCTGGAAACACTTACATCACCCCATTAGAGATTCAAGTTTGGGACCAACATAGCTATTGTAATACAGTGGAAGCAGAACCTGATGGTGAGCCATGGTACTCAGACGTCAAGAATTTTTTGAAGACAGGGAGATGCCCCGAACATGCCAACAAAAGCCAAAAAAGAACTATTAGACGTCTGGCTAATGGTTTCTTTTTGAGCGGGGATGTTTTGTATAAACGAACTCCGGATTTGAATTTATTGAGATGTTTGGATGCTGAAGAAGCCGAGAAAATTATGAATGAAGTGCACGCTGGGGTATGTGGACCACACATGAACGGATATGTCCTTGCTAAAAAGATACTCCGGGCGGGGTATTATTGGCTTACCATGGAAAGAGATTGCTTTCACTTTGTGAAAAAATGTCATCAATGTCAAATCCATGGAGATCTCATTCATTCACCTCATTCAGAGTTGCACCCCATGGCTGCTCCTTGGCCCTTTGTTGCATGGGGAATGGATGTAATCGGACCAATTGAGCCCAAAGCCTCTAATGGACATCGATTCATTTTGGTTGCAATTGATTACTTCACCAAATGGGTGGAGACGATAACTTTCAAAGCAGTCACTAAGAAGGCGGTCGTGGATTTTGTTCATTCAAACATTATTTGTCGATTTGGTATCCCAAGAGCTATTATCACAGATAATGCCGCAAACCTCAATAGTAATCTGATGAAGGAGGTATGCGAGCAGTTCAAAATTGTGCACCACAATTCCACTCCATACAGACCGAAAGCTAATGGAGCTGTGGAGGCAGCCAACAAGAATATTAAAAAGATTCTCAGAAGGATGGTTCAAGGCACTAGACAATGGCATGAGAAACTGCCTTTTGCACTTTTAGGATATCGCACAATAGTACGTACCTCGATTGGTGCAACTCCTTATTTGCTGGTGTATGGAACTGAGGCTGTGATTCCAGCAGAAGTTGAAATTCCATCTCTTCGAATTATTGTTGAGGCTGAAATTGAAGATACCGAATGGGTCAAAACCCGACTAGAGCAACTCGCTTTAATAGACGAGAAACGATTGACGGCTGTCTGTTTTGGTCAGCTTTATCAGCAAAGGATGGCTCGTGCATACAACAAAAAGGTGCACCCAAGACACTTTGAAGTAGGTCAACTGGTCTTAAAGCGCGTTCTCCCGCACCAAGAAGAAGCCAAGGGAAAGTTTGCCCAAAATTGGCAAGGTCCATATCTTATCAAGGAAGTATTGTCCAAAGGAGCCCTGCACCTTACTGATGTGGAAGGAAAAACCACGGGCATAATTGTTAATGCAGATTCAGTCAAAAGATACTACATCTAATGCATTATAAGGTTCTGTGACATGTTTGGGTTTGAAAGAACAGAGGCACCACCTTAAAAAAAAATCTCTCATTGAAAATTCTGAACTACGTTTGACCTGATTCCGAAAGGATACGTAGGCAACCCTTTAGGGGTTCGGTCATATAAAAAAAAATCAGTTTTCCAGTATTTACAGAAAACTGGGGCATTTTTAGTTTTTTTTTTTTATATATATATATATAGAATAAGGTCGGATCATAATTCTGTGTATTCTGGCAACCGACTTTTTGGTCAAATCTGAAAATGATATTAATCATCAAAGGTAGCATCAAAAAAAAAGAAGAAGAAGAGAGTGTCTTATCGGTGAAAACCTTCATAGGCATCATAAGACGAAATAAAATCTTATAGGTGAAAATCCTACGGGCACCTTAAGATAAAGGGAGAGAACATCATGAATGAAATCTGCAAAGATGATCATTTCTCGACACCTCTGCATAAAGGGTACATAGATCAATTGAAGATGACTCAGATTTTGAGAACTAAAAAAAATGGATCAGGGGGAAAGTCCAAGTGCATGTCATGGTTCAATCAAAGTCGACATATGCCTCCAGATAAGTTCTCTTTCTCGTTTTTAAAGGAATATCCTTCATTTAGTTTATAGTTTTCTTGATACAATATTTCCTACTCTTATGTTTGATATTTTTTTTTTATTATTAGTTTTTTCTCCCTTATCCTTTTGATATAATCTCTTGACAAAATAAAGTAAAGAGTGCAAAGCTTACTACGGGTTACCAAAAGTAAAGCTGAGTATTTGAGTTGACAAGCCATGGACCGAGCAGTAAAATACCTCAGATCTTCACTCAAAATTCATGAAGGTCATCATTCTTTGGGACATCACTCGCACCATGATATTTGGTAGTACCAAAAGATCAAGGCCCCTGTTTATCAAAGAGGGAGCTTCAAAGGTTGCTTAAGCATGGAGTTGTAGTAGAGTTGGAGAAATTGATCGAAGACAAAATGCTGCGTTACGAGTCAAAAGGAAACATCGCAAAAAGGAAGATCTCCAAAGTCTTCAAATGTTTGGTGTTTCATCTCATTCTACTCGCATTTTTCCTATCAATGCGAGAATTTCATGCCATACGCACCAATTTGAATTCCGTGCAACAAGCACACGTCCTTTATTCATGGGAAATACGCACCATCCTTTGTTCATGTTCAATACGCACCTGTCTAAATTTCGTGCAATATGCACCAATCTCAATTTCGTGCAACAAGCACACATTCTTTATTCATGGGCAATACGCACCATCTTTTGTTCATGTGCAATACGCACCTGTCCGAATTTTGTGCAATACGCACCAATCTGAATTCCGTGCAACAAGCACACATCCTTTATTCATGGGCAATATGCACCATCCTCTGCTCATGTGCAATACGCACCTGTCTGAATTTCGTGCAATACGCACCAATCTGAATTTCGTGCAACAAGCACACATCCTTTATTCATGGTCAATACACAATATTCATGTCTGGAGCAATAGGCACCAACATTCATAGGTTATACACACCCTATTCACATTTTGGGGATACATCCAATCTTAGGACAATGCGTCTTATTTGGAACTCTAAGGGCAGCACGCTTCACTAAACATATTCATTCTAGGGTCATTCTTCCTAGTTCAAGATTCTCATATGTTTTCCTCTTTCCTTAAGGAAACATATTCTTCATGGGTTCTTCATTTTGTGATCTTGCGTTTTTGAGTTTCAACAACCCACTCAAGTTAAAACATGCACTTAAGAATGATCCACTAGCCGCCAAGATAGCATGAAGACCGATCTCAAAGATAATGCACAGAGCAAGTGAAAGATCTAGACAAGATCCTAATAAGATACATCAATTAGGGATCTTGTAACATTTATAATGTAGAGAGACATAGTTCTCTAACTTTTTTCTTTGTAACTATAGGCAGTACATGATGACAAGTAATATGAAGCAATCTTTTGGCCATCTTTTATGATAGTTTCGACTATCAAATTTTCTCGAACTACACTGATCTGATTTCCTTTTAATCAAGGATATGTAGGCAACCTCTGAAGCAAGGTTCGGTCATCTTTTTCAAAATGATTTCATCGGAGTTTGGAACAGTAAAAAATTAGCCACTTCGTTCACTTTCTTTGCTTGAAAACTCTCCATGTTTCCAAGCAAAGAGGGGCATGCTGTGAACACCTAATTTTTGACGTTTTTATTTTACTCTTATAATATTTTAGTAAGAATTTTTTTTTATTTGAATTTTTTGTATTTGTCTTTATTAGTTTATTGGCTCAAATGACCCAATTTTGTTTAAATTGGGCTGATTTAAATCAATTCTGATGGCCCAATTGATCTTGACCCGGTCCATAGAAATGGTCAAGATTGAATCTCAATCATTCATGATATTTTGATCCAAGGGCTGTTATTGGACCCAATCAAAAATACAAAACTCTAAAAAATTAGCATTTTCTTTTATTTTTATTTTAGATTTTTTGTCCATTTCTTCTTCCCCTTACTACTATGTCGCCGGCCGGCCATCGCTACCGCCACCATGCCGCCGGCCGGCAACCCCTTTTTGGCCGGATTTTTTTTTTTAATTTTACCATCTTTTCCTTTCATCCTCCTCTACCTAAATCTACAAACCTTTCATCCATATCTATAGCCAAACTCCGTAGATCTAAGGAAAACCAAATATAAACTTTTAGTTTTTCCTTAGATTTATAAAGTTCCGGTCATTCCCATCCCAAACCCTTTACATAAATGTGTAGAGCTCTTCAAGGGCTATCATTTGATATATATTTTAAGTTCAAAATCCATCAAAAAATTTTCCGGCAAAGTTTTCCGGCGACCTTCATTTACCCGGAAGTTATGTCAATCTTTTCCCCCCTCTCAATCTTTATCCAAATTCATCATTATCTTTTTTCGTTTGACCATAGAAGTCGTTTGATGTCGGATTATGTTATTAATGTTCTTTAAGTTTATCATGTTGATGAGTTGCTTGAAGTATTATTATTTTGTTTTTATTTCGATTTTTATGTTAATTATTTAATTATTTTGACTTTTTTTTTCTGCATTATTTTGTTGTGTTTGATCTTTAAAATTATTTAGATATTTAGATTTTGTGTTAGTGGTCAATTTGTTTGGGTTTTGATGAAATGGGTCAACATTTGGGCCTATTTTAAATTTTTTCAGATGGCCCATTAACTATTATTCAAACAATGAATAAAAGAAATGGGCCATCTAAATGACATTGGGCCTCTTATTTTCTGATGACCCATATAACTATATTAAATTAATGAATAAAGTAAATGGGTCATCTAAAAGGGCAAAATAATTATGCAATTAATCTGATTTTTTTTTCTTAAAACAAAAAATTTAAAAAAAAGAAAAGAATTTCATTGTCCATCTTGGGTGGCACCTTGGGAAAACAAAGAGTCCAATGCATGCATTGGCTCTTAAGTTTTCAAGAAAGGTGGGATGTTAATGTTATTCACCTATTTAAACCCCCTTGGGGAAGAAAGAAAAGAGGAAGATATAGAAAGAAAATCTTAAAAAAAGAAGAAGAAGATATCTCTATTGGGTTGTCTTGGGAATTCAATTAAATTTGCTCCTATATTTGCTTGTCATCAACTCTAGGTATTTCTTTTTTTACATTTCAATGTAATCTTTATGTTATTGTTATGTTTTGTTTTTTTTAAAAATTGTTGATATTTTTTGCTAAGCTTATTATGATTCTCGTATGATTATGTTTATCCTTATGTTACTTTGTTTGTATATTTCTATTAGTTTATTATTCTACGGTGTTTTTCATATGATTATTTTTATATGATGTACATATATATTATTAATCAATTTTAGCTTAAATTTTAACTTTAGTAAGTAAAAAAAAAATTAAAAAAAAATATGTAATTAAAATATAGCAATTGCAAATCTTTTAGGTTTTCGGTAACTTTTTTTTAAGGAATGAACTTAAGAAAAAAAAAACAACGCAAAACTAGTCATTTTGCAAAAGGGTTTAATCTGGTCATTTTTGCAACAAAAGAAAAATGTAAATCTGGTTATTTCTGCAAAAAATAAAAATCTGGTTATTTCTGAAAAAAATGTAAATCTGGTTATTTCTGCAAAAAAAATGTAAATCTGGTTATTTCTGCAAAAAAATAAAATCTGGTTATTGCTGCAAAAAATAAATCTGGTTATTTCTGCAAAAAAATGTAAATCTGGTTATTTCTGCAAAAAAAAATAATAAAATCTGGTTATTTCTGCAAAAAAATTTTTGTTATTTCTGCAAAAAAATAAAATAAAATCTGGTTATAAAAAAAAAGTAAAAATGTTTTTTTTTTACAAAAAAAAAAATCTCTAAAAAAAATATTTGAATTTATTATTAAAGTAAAAATACAAATTTGACTAACTTGACTTAATAATTCAACAATTAAAAATTTGCTATTTTGCAATCTTCTATCAAATAAGTCAAGGTAGTCATTTATATATATATAATTTTTTTACCAAATTGGTTATTTCTTAAATTTTTATCAGTATATATATATATATTAAAAAAAATAAAAAAAAAATAAAACTAGTATATCATTAGCTTAAAAGAGTGTTTAATTGTAATTTTTGTAAATTTTTTTTTTATTTTGTTGTCATTGTCTAGGAGTAAAATTTTTTTTCTTTTGGTAAAACCATAAATATAAATGCTAGAAATTTTTTATAATAATAAATAAATAAAAACTAATCATTTCTTGGTTTATATGTTGTACCATTTTCTTTTATCCATTCATATCGTTATTTTTTTTTTGAGTAATTAATTATTGTGTTTTTTTTTTTAAAAAAAAACTTCAAATACCATCATGTGTTTGGTTACGATCCTTGGTGTGTATTCTTTTCTAAAAAGAAGGGTCTTGTGTGCGGTTACGCTCTTAGGCCAATCAGTTTTTTTTTTTTTTAAATAGTAATTAATTTTTACCCCTTTTATCAAAATTAAATAAATAAATTATTTTAGCCAAATATAAGTTAATAAAGCGACCGTGCTAGAACCACGGGACTCGGGGGGTGCCTCATACCTTCCCTCCGGTAATAGAATTCCTTACTCAATCTCTGTTTTTCGTAGACCAAAAGAAAAAAAAAGTTTTTATTTTAAATTAAGAACTATCTGGTGACTTGAAACACCTAAAAAACTCAATTTCAAGTGGCGACTCTAAAAAAATAAAATAAAATAAATAAATAAATAAAAAATAAATTAAAAAACCCGTCATATCCTCAACAATTAAAACATAAATAAAAGAGGTGTGACAATAACATGTGTTGCACCAATTTGACTAACACAAAAGAATTGTTTAGGAAATAATTCATCCAATGTAATGGGCCTTCGAACCTTCTGCCATGAAGAAACATTAATTTTTCGGCTAGTACAAGGCTTGACGCTTTTTGATAGTTGTAGTTAATTCTCATCACTCCTTCTTGCTCTTTCCTTAGGAACTCGTATCCTAAGAATTGGTTGATGCCTCCGCTTCTTACGAGTAACCAAAATCCAACCATCAACTTCACTTTCTTTGTGGTTTTCTATCTCTAATGAACCCTCAAGAGTTTTCCTTGGAACATCAACTTCAATAGGCGATAAACTTCTGAATCGAAAAAAGGTGGTATTTGGAATAGATGATGACCTTGAACACTTCTTTTGATTTGGTTCTACATTAGCATGATTCGCCTCCGCCGTTTCATCTTGGTCAGTGTTGATTTTTCCTTCATTTACCAACATCATGATTTTCTCCTTCAAGATAAAGCATTTACTTGTCAGGCGGCCAAGCACGCGATGGAACTTGCAATATCTAGGATCACCAATCTTATAGATCTTTTACGGCCTCTTTGATTCTGCAAGATCAATAAATTTCTTACCTATCAAGTCCTCAAGGATCATAAGTACATCTGCATCTGCAAATGGGTAAACCTTTGCCTATAACTCCTTCAAGGTTTGACGTCGCCTCTTCTCTCTTTGATATTGACTTTGGGCTTCCTACTCTTTTAGTTTACTCTTGGTTGCTTTCACCGCCGTAGATTCCTTAGTTTGGGTCTTTGAGGTCATATCTTTTTTGAACTCCTTCTTCTTCTTTCGTCAGATCAACAAAAAGAGATGCCTTCCCATGACTCGTGATGCTCAACTCCATGTCATGCACTCATGTAGCAAGTTCCTCAAAAGTTTGCGGTTTGATTTATTGTAGTATGTATAGAAGTCCCCAATGCATATCCTGAATGAACATTTCCACAGTTGATATTTCAGAAAGATGATCTTTACAGTCCAACCTCAATGCTCTCCATCGATTGATGTAATACACCACTGGCTCATCCTTTCTTTGCTTAGTGTTGGTCAACTCTATCATGCTTATGGTTCAGCGAGTAATGTAGAAACGATTGAGGAATTCCTTCTTGTTTTGCTCCGAACAATCAATGGACTCGTGTTCCAGGTCGATGTACCAGTCGAATGCATTCCCTTTCAGCGAACGAATAAACTGTTTTTACCAAAAGGTCACCATGTGTTCCACCATTCCTACAAGTTTCATCAAAGTGAGCAATATGTTGCCTTGGGTTCCCCTTACCAACAAACTTTTGTAGCTTTGGTGGTTAATAGTTTGTCGGCATGTATAGACAATCAATCCGTCTAGTATATGGCTTGGAGTAATACAAAGAACTTTGTGTTGTTTTACCATATTAAGCTTGATAATGTTCGTTATCATGTCTTTCAAATGTTGGACAGATAGTTTAGCAACTGAAGTTGAATTTTTCTCCTTTTTAAATTTGTACTCTGCTAGAGATTCCTCAACGTCCTTGTTTGGTTGATCAAAACCAGATGGACAAGTGGGAACGTAACTTGACTCTCCAGGTGTAAAGACCTCCAACTTGTTCATAAGTTGAGCAATATGAAGATTTTTGTCATCAACGGATTTCTTCAAGGCCTCAATGTTTTGCTCCATCATCGCAAACTTCTCGTCCATGTCAGTTGAGTCAACCATCATAGCATTGACATTCAGTGAAGTTGGAGAATCCACTAAATCTTCGGAATCACTAAAGTTGGAGCCAATTTGATATGATTCTCCGAAGAATACAGATGCAAGATTTTCCCTAGGTATTGCACTTACAATCATCGTATGAGATTTGTTGATTTTCATCACCTCCAAAGAAGTGAAGTATTCAGATCTATCTAGCCCACTGTTTCTAAAATTATGTCGAGTAATATGGCCATAATGATTGAGACTAGCAAAAATGACATCAGTAGACTCCTTGTTAGAAAAATCACAATTCTTTCAGAATGACATTGCAGTACTAGCCTTCCTAGTTTTTGATTTGCAAGAAAAGAGATGAAGAGCAAAATCGGTCCCAGTGGGCGTGCCAAATTTGTTTGCAACAAATTTTTATAGGCACTAAAAATTAAATGTGAGCAAAACAGATAAAAGAAAAAATGTGATTTTTATTAATGAATCGTTGTGAGTACAATTCTGTTGTTCTCTTAATTTTCTCCTAATTTTCTCTATGATTCGAGGACATTCAGTAGTGTATTTCCCAAATTATTGGATGATGTAGACCTCCTTGAGATGTTGTTGATCTCCGAGACGTCGAAAAATGCTTCTTCCTTGTAAGTCAATCTCCGGGAAGAACTCAGTTGATAACTCCTTTGAAGAACTATTGATGTTGATGTTGTATATTTCTCCAATTTGATGAATGCTTGTTGAAGAGTTTTCTGGATCCCCTTGAATATCCTGCATATCCCCTATTTATAGTTGTAGGGAGTGGACGAGGTTGCTTGTAATTGGCCAAATGACGTAATTTTGACACTTGGCACATTGTGATTCATTCATGCATTTGTTTGGGACTATGACCTCATTTGGACACGTGGAGTCACCTTTTTGGTTTTGGATGCCTAGTCACTGTGACACGTCGCATGAGTTTGGGCTTTAAGGTGAAATGAACCTTGGATTTGAATTGAATTAGATGAACTTATTTATTTGTAAAATCCAAATTAATTATTCATACCAAATGAATGTATTTAATTCAAATTTTGTATGAATTTGATCCAATACAATTTATGTGTCTGCAACTTCACATCAAACTTCCACTTCCTTGAAATATTAATCTAATGGAAATATATTAAACATAACAACCTAGTGCTTATTATCATGTAATTGTCATCATATAAATTTACCTTTTACTTAGTATGTGTGTGTATATATACACACACACATAAGACCTGAATAAATTTTTTATTTTAACCATTCAATTACATATTATAGGAGTAAAATTTTTATCTATTATTTCATTTTCTTTAAATAATGAACCTAAATATCTATATTGTTTTTATTTTAATACCGCAATTCCACTAACAACTTACTTTGCTCTTCTCGTGCTAATTAAACGTGCAATGAATATAATAAGTTTTATTTCTAATTTCCATGATTTACATTATTTTGTAAAATTATTTTTATATTTCAAGTTTTTTTGATTGATTTTCTCTTTTGTAAAAGTGTCACAAATTGTAAAGAATTGTGGCATTTACAAAGCTTCACAATTTGATATAACTTGCAAAGGTTATCACAAACCTACACAATAAAACCACTACAAATTATAATAAATTGCGACGTTTACAAAATTTCACAAATTGGTGCATTTTGCGGAAGTTAAAGCCTCCACAGTAAAACCATCACCAAAATAAATTATATCGCAGGGGTTAAAATAAAACGCTACAATATGATTTTATAGTGGGTTTTTAAAAAAACACCACAAATAAAACTCTGCAAATTATCCTGTTTTTGTAGTCGGATGTATTTTTAATAGAATTGACATGTTTTTCATTAATCAGACTATTCTAGATAAGTTTGGTAAGGTGGATATGCAATATTTTGCGATGACGTGGTCTGATCATGCTCCTCTCCTCATTTCATGTGGAGGCTTAGTCCAAATGTTTGTAAAACCATTTAGGTTTTTGAAATAATAGAAGAAGACTGATGATTTCAAAGAGGTAGTACAACACCATCCAGAAGCTGAGGTTTCGGGAGATGTCTTTGTGCAATGGAAGTTAAGATTAAAAAACACCAAACTAGGGTCTAGGACTTAATAAATGGAGTAAAAATAACTTAGGTTATACATTCAAACAACTTTTGATAAGGGAAGAAGTGGTTAAATTGAAAGAAAATATGTTTGAGGAAGACATTTATGCATATAATAGAATGATTCTCACTATGAGTAGGAATTTTGGAGGCAAAAGGCTAGAATCGAATGTCTTACTAAGGGTATAAGAAAAGGAAATTCTTTTATATTTGGTAAAAGCAAGATGAAAGGACTATCTCTGAAGTGGATCATGAAAGATGATGGATTTTGAGACGAAGGGGAGGATGACATTGTTACAGAGGCTTTGAACTTCTTTGCAGAACAGTTTAAAGAAAAAAGTGTGAATGAGGAGTTTCCTTTTGCATAATATATAAAGTAAAGAGTAAATCAATGACAATGCCTTGATTAAAACAGTACCAAGTATTGAGAAAATTAAATGAGTGGTGTTCAAGTTAAATGGGAATAGTGCTTGTTTTCCACATGGATTTACATGTCCTTTTTTTCAGGTCCGTTGGGACATTGTGGGCATTGATATAATTAATAGGGTCATGCCTTTATTTTAGGGCATTTCATTGCTGTAATCTTTTAGTCATACTAATATTGTCTTATTGCCTAAAAAGCAGCTCATTCAAACTTTTTAAGAATTAAGACCTATTTATTATCTTAAGTGACTTCATTAAAAAAAGTTACTTCTTGACTTCTTCATGACAGGTTGCAGTACTTACTTCCAAGGTTGATATCCCAAAATCAATCTGGATTTGTGAAAGGTGGAGTGTTGTTGAAAATGTGTTGTTAGCCTAAGAAATTTTTACTCAAATAAGAAAGATGGGAGAACTTAATCATTTGGTAATTAATTTAGATATGGCAAAGGGTAATGATAGAGTAAATTGCAAGTTCTTAAATAAAGTTTTTATCTCAAATGGCTTTGATGAGTCAGTTCGTAATTAGATATGGAGAATTGTGGCGATTAGCTGGTATTCGGTTCTTATGCATTGACAGATTCATAGTGTATTCAATTCAACAAGGGAGAGTTAAACAAGTGGATCCATTATCACCTGCTCTATTTCTTTTATCACCTAAAGTATTATCCACAACCACAAATCATGTGTCTCATAGCAATGAGTTTTGGATTTTGGAATGCCTAAATGGAGTGATAAGCCAAATAATCTTGTATAGGAAGATGATACTATTAAATTTCCATCAGAAGATAAGGAATGTGTCAAACTAATAATGCAGGTGTTGCAGGAATATGTATATTAGTCTTATTATAAGATTAATAAAAAGTGAGAATTTTCTATATGTTTAGCAAGGATAATAGTGAATCAATGAAGGTAGTTGAAGAGATAACTAGATTTCCGAGAGTAAGTTTCCTCAAATTTCTCTAGGTTGTCTTATAGGGCATGCCAAGAAAAGAAAAATGGATTTTGCTGAGTTGATCAAGAAAATTAAGAATAAATTAGAGCTTTAGAAGGGTAAATTTTTTTTTTTAGTTGAAATGGTTGTTATTAATCATGTTTTTTAAAGTAAGCGCATATACTTACTTTCTAATCTAACTCCTCCTAAATGTGCCATTTATGATATTCATAGAGATCTGGCAAAAGTTCTATGGAATTTTAAAAAGAAAGGAAGGGCAAAAAATTAAATGAATTGGAAAGTTATGTCTCACCCCAAAGAATCAGGAGAACTTGGGTTTAGATATCTTTTTGATGTTTCACAGTCCCTATTTGTCAAACTTTGGTAGAATTTACTGCAAAAAATATAGGCCACATATTGTTGAATGGAATGGTGGAGGGGGGATGGTCTAAAATACGAAAAGTAATATTGCAAGCCAGATATAAAGTTGATCAAGAGATATTGTGGGAACCTAAGGGTGGTCAGGATAGTCTTTGGTATGATAATTTAACACAACTAGGTGATATTCACTATGCGTTACCATACATAAGCCAACTAAAGGATATGATGATGTTCATAAATCTTGGAGCAAGAGAGATGGAGCACGAATGTGATGGATGAGTTTCTAAACACGGAAGTATGTCATCATGTAGTTGGTGTCATGGGGAATGTGAAACTGTCAGAAGTAGAAGACAAACATTGGTGGATACCAAACAACAAAGGAAAATTATAGCTGGGTAGTACTTTGAATATGATTAGATATAGGAAAAGGATTCAGTTGGGAATCATGAATATATGGGGAAAAAAAGATTCCATTAAGAGTATCTTTTATATTATGGAGGATGTGCTTTTAAAGGATTCCCATAGGAAATTTCTTTGTTAATAAAAGGATAACAACTGCAGTGGAATATTGTTGTTCAAATTCCATTCAAGAAACCTTTGACCATCTATTTGTGTTTTTCAGGTACTCGTTGGACATTATGGATGATATTTGCATGTGCAACTTAGATAAATGGACCTTTTGTTCAACCTAAACATACTATAGACAAATTGAGTGTTGATTGTGTTTCTAAATAAAAGCCATAGTAAGGGCTATTCCTATATTCATCGTATGGAAATATTGGGGAAAAGGGAATATAACAAAGCATGAAGGAAGAATGACTAGAAATACAATTGAGTAGCGATAAATAGAACAATTCATATATTGATTGTTTCAGTATATCCCTGGCTTACTAATGTAACCAAGGCGTGGCCTTAGATTATTCAATTCCTGGAATCATATACCCCTATCATTTCCTGCAAAATTGTTAAATGGATATGCCCTATTACAGGAAGTTATAAGTGCAACATTAATACAATTCAAAGGCCTTTTGTGTAAGACATAACCAAGGAAATTTGGATTTCGCTGAAGCTGAAAGAATTGAGATTTGTGATACATTAGAAGTTGGAGTTACAGCTTTCGACGTTGGATTGAATCAGTATGTATAAAATAATCTATTGCATCTTTTGATGGAAATAAATTCATTGATCATCCAAAGGATACTAGATAGAGACAAGGAAATTCCATGGAATATTTCATTGAACATTATATATGCTCAAGAGATATTAAAGGTTAAAAGGGTGTGGTGGTTGCACACTTCTTCAGGGAAGGAAATCCCCTGACAGATTTTTTAACTAATAGTGTGTAAGTTTTTTCAGGTATAACAATCCAATTTACCTTGAATTAAGAGTTGCCAATTAAAGCAAGAACAATATTAGAAGATGACAATTCCGACATCCATGTATTCTTTGTTTCTTGTTTTCGATGTGGGCTTGAGTCACTTTTTGGATTAAGTCAATGTTTTTCATTAGTTAGTTTCAATAAATGGTCTTTGGCCAGATTGAATTTTAAAAAAAGATAGGCTACACTTAAAAAGGGAACAATACCTTCATTTGAACTCGAAATTTAACAAACTCAACAGTGCTGGAAATATGACTTTGAAACCTCATAAGCCACCTAAATCATTCTCTGCTGAAAGTTATGGTCGTTTGAAGTTGACTAAAACTAAAAACTGAAGGGTAACTTGTATAATTTTCAATTATATCTTTCTAAGTCTGAGGTCTTACAATATCTCCCCCTTGGAAGCATTCAGACTCGAAGGAGGTTACACTAAGTTAAACAAGGGTGGAAAACATCTAACACCCAACTCAACTTCCCAACATGCAGTTAACAAAATCCAACATATCAATTCATAGAGTATTTTTCAAAAAGTCATTACCTTAATCTCCTGCGGAAGGAAAGTTATGTGGATATCTCCTCTTCTTATCCTCCTTAGCCTCCCATGTATCTTTCTCAGCAAATTGGTTCCTCCATAAAACCATGAACGATGAAACCTCCTTGGTTCTCAACTTACAGACCCCATGATCAAGAATTTAAACGGGTACCTCCTTGTAAGATAGTTTGTCCATAGTAACAATATTCTTAGTAGTTTTAACAAGTGAAGGATATTCCTTACACTTCTTTGACATAGCAATTTGAAATAGTTGATGGATTTTTGCTAACCACGCTGGTAGATCCAGATGATAAGCTACATCGCAAAATCTCTTGGATTCCCGATAAGTACCAATATACTATGGAATGAGTTTCCCATTCTTGCCAAATCTTATTACACCCTTCATGTGTGAAACTTTTATGTAAACCCACTCATCCACCTCAAACTCTAAGTCTTTTCTCCTTACATTTGTATAAGATTTTTGATGACTTTGCGTTGTCTTTAACATTTCCTAATGATCTTCACCTTCTCCATGTCTTGTTGAAAAAAAAATGGTCTGATCAACTTAGTTTCCCCAAACTTGAATTATCCAATTGGAGATCTAGATATGCTCGTAAAGATCCTCAAAAGGAAAAGTATTACTACTTGAGTGATAACTATTATTGTATCAGCTCGAGGCATCATATCAGCAGGCCCAATATACAAATATTAGTGTATGGGTAAGCTCGAAGTTCAATATTGAGTGGCTTAAGGATGAGCATATCTAGGTGATTGGATTGCCGATAAACTTGAGATATCATTCTCGTCAGCTTGATGTCTTTTAGACTTACGATATGAAATTATTTTTGTGGTTGACTTTGTGTTATTGCATGAGTTACCTTCGGATGTGTTGGTTGTTTCAGTTTAGCGTATTCTTTCTCGTTGATGATCTTATTTTACCTATTCTCTTTTATATTTTTGCCCTGGTCTTGTTAGTTTCATCCTTCTTCTTACTTATATTTGATACTTTTTTATCTTAGTAGGCCTTTGATACCTATTGGGCACCCCATGTTTCGTACTCATACTGTATTTCTGTATTTTTTTCTATGTCGCTCACAATTTGAGAAACCCTCTATAGTAAGTCTGATCTCTGTCGTTGTCCCAAACATGGATCGTTGTGAGTTATAGGCATTTAGAGACTTATTGATGTCCTATTTTTGTACTAACTTTCATTTACTATATTGGATTATTCATATCTTTGTATGTATTTTTATGGCTCTCTGTTCGTAGTAGCTCATGTATAGGTGGCACAAGGTCCATGGATTGATATCTTGTTTATGTTTATCTCTTGGTAACTTTTGGGTCTATTCTGTATCGTAGTACATACTTATATATATGATATTGCCTTGATTTACATATATCTTATTCTCATTTATCACTTTATTTAGTTATGTGTTGTATTATTTTTGTCTTGAGCGTTATTCTTGGGTAATTCGTGTCCACTATGCGGGTTGTAGTGGGTGCCATCATAGGTCGACTTCAAGTTGTGATAGTGGTAAAAAAAGTAAATCACATAGCATGCGACAAAACACGTAAAACCCAAACTAGTCAGGGTACTACCCTTAGAACAATAGTAATCAACCCTTAATAACGATTTGAAAAAAGAAAACCAAGAATAACTAAGTAGTTGCCCCCATTAAAATCTATTGCCATGAATATAATATAAAAAAGAAAGAAGTTGTACTCTACTTGGAGGCCAACCGCGCGCTCCAAATCACATGGCTGGATATTTTTCCTTTTGAACAACCTCTGAATGTTGCTACACTATCAAGAATATGATCACAAATTCAATACGGTCGTTTAGACACCAATATCACAAAAAAAATACAGACCAATTTTTAGAGTCAAACAAGAAACATGGGATCTGTGCAAAAAATTCGAGAATTGACTTCGTCAAAACGTCTTATAACAATCAAAAGTAAGAAAATCTATTACTCAAATTTGAAACCCTTCCAAATGCTTCATAATAAATGTGATTGATCATTTATCACCTTACCAATTCATACCTTGATAAAACACACTATTACAAACCAAAACTCACCATGAAAATCTTGAATTTTCATTCAACTGTGTAACTCAATACCTTTATCCATCACCAATAGCTCACACCTTGAATATTTTTATGAATTAACGTATCTTAGATTATCATTGATCGCCTTTCCATCTATCTTATCATATCTTTCGCTAAAAACTCAATAATACTTATTACCAACTCAAAATCATGAAGAAAAACTTATCATCACACTCTAGTTGAACGTTTATACACTCATTTCTCAAATCTTATTCTATAGTTTTTTAACCAATCTGATGGATTTGGGACACTATCACCATAAAAATAGCAAATCAGATGGAATCATGTGTACCTGAATCAAATTTCGAACCTCTAACGATACATTTTTTGTCCTCGCAAACAGAGTAAATGTCATTGTTCTCAATAGCCTATTTTCAAATACTAAGCTACAATACAACATAATACAAATTCGTTTAACCAACAATTCTTATTATATAGTTACATCTCAATCACAATCTATCACGAATACTTATTACCATCATGCTTAGTTAGCTCTTATCATCACCATAAAGTCAACATTTTCATCAATATGACACCTTAAACCCAGTTATACCAATAAAATTCAAAGGAATAATCCAATTATATATGCAGCTTTTACTAAAATCATTAATTCCTTTCACACAATTATATTCTTTGGACTTTCTTTACCCATAAGCTTTTCCATCTAGTATCTATACATTCACATGGACCTTAATATGAAATCATTGGCCTCATTTAGAACCTTCAGATATGTTTCTCAACATAAACACATCAATACCGTACCAAAGATCCACCACTAAAAGCTTCCTTATAAATAATGCTTAAAGCATCTATCCGTACTAACAATGTAATACAATAGTTAACTCCTTAAGTATTTACTATTTGCACATATCAATCACCATATCCATTTTCAAATACCACTAGTACCACATCATGAAATTCCGTTACATCCACCACTATAACACATCTTACCTATCGAGAAGATCATATCTAAATAGGTCACACATTTCTACCCATAAAATAGTTGTAAAGTATTACCAAATTAGTGTCTTATCGGGCCTAAGCTATGTGTATTCTTTCGTAGGTCAGGTCAATATCAATAAGTAACACACTCCATAACTCTAATCAAGTAATCATTGATACCATTGTAGTATAAATTCTAACCTTATTTTCACATCATTATTCTCATCATTTCCTCAGAAACCCATTCATGTTATGATAATATTACTAATTGCAGTTTCCAAAGTTACATTGCTATTATCAAGCCATCCTTTTAATCATTTCACTTTTAAATTGTTAAACCACTATATTTATCGTATATACAATATTAATTTTACTAGGATAACTAACCTTACTCAATCACTTTAAATATGATCACACATTTATTTCAGAAATATACCACTTCCACCTTAATACCTATCTAATTTCCAATTAATACATGACTCATCGACTAATTAAATGAGGAACTACGCACGAGTCATCACATAAATGAGAGAATAAGTAGAATGAAGAGGTATGAATTGAAACAAACAAAGGATGCACAATAGAGATTCAAAAAGTGAATATTTTTTGTAAAAGTCACCATAGACTCTCAAAGATAAGTACATACGTCTCTGTACAAATCCTTGAGACTCTATTTAGACTCGTCTTGTACAAACGTGAGACCTACGAACTTGGGGCTCTGATACCATGTTGTCACGACCGAAAAATAGATGTGATGACACTCGTCTTATCCCACCAAGATAAGTCAGCCTAATATTCGACCATTACAATAAAATGCGGAAGTTTCATAATTTTTCAAAAATATCTCCCAAAATTTTGCGTTCAAGTGTACAAGCATGTAAAGTGTTCAGAATTTATTTAAATAAATGATAAGTCATATGACATTATTTCAAGAGTATAACAAAATCATAAACAGGAGTAAGAAGGTCTGCTCAGATAACAAACAGTTACCTCACAAATCTCCAAGAAGTCTCATATATCACAAAGGTCCAGGCTAGTAACCTACAAAAAGATTTTAAAAGCATGGGGTGAGTACTAAACCACACGGTACTCAACAACCAAACCTTTAAACACAAGTTAAGGGGACGAAATACGGGTACTCCTACCACCCCAACCAAACCTACATGACGTATAAAAAGCAGCACACCCTAACAACTCACAATTTACATAGCACATAGATCAACAACACTTTGACAATTTACATATCCTCAACAACAACACTTCAACAAATTACATATCCTTAATAACAACACTTGAACAAATTATATATCCTCAACAACAACACTTCAACAAATGACATATCCTCAACAACAAGTTCAGCATTCATCAATCACAGGATCTGCAGAAAGGCATTCACAAGATAAAAAAAACACAATATCAAGTTCACTAATGATAAGTATGTGCAATGCAGTGGAATGTAATATCAAGTATAATGATGCATTTCTAACCTAATGAAACACACCCGCTGTCTTTCAGACCCATGGGGGACATATCTGTCCATGCATCTGTCACGGTGCACGACACGACCCTCGATAATAGTAACAATTGTGACATGTAATACGTCACTCGAAATATAGTATTAAATGCAGCGTGCTATACGTCTTTCGAAATGGTACATCCTCTTTAAGTTTTCATTCTTTCTCAATGCACATAACACTTTTTACAATCATATTTCAAAATAATGCAAATGACATCACAAAAATAAAGAAGATATCACCATTTCATAACATTGCATAATTCACAACAACATAACAATGATTCAACAAGTCTTTCAGACCATTCTCCATTATCAACACATCCCATACAACCCATTATTCACATTGCCTTTTATTACCCTTTATTTTTATCATTAGAATTAACAATGTGGACAAGTCAACCCATCACCAAGTCTCATTACTCCAAAACATATACCACAAAGAAATACACGTATTTCATACACCTAACAAGGGCTTAGAAATTCACTTGCCTCAAGTAGTCGAACAATAACTCCAGAATTCAAGCCTTCATTTTCGTTGAGCTTCCAAACCAATGCAATCAATCCAAATATTTAATCAGGATAAGATTTCGAAGCTAACAACACCCATATTACTATTTGTTTAGTCTAGATTTAAAAACTTACACATATCTAAAATCAATTTCCTAAATTTTGATGTCAATTAACATGTCAACTCTCATGATTTTTTTTATGAATTTCAAGTCTAGGATCAAATTCAAATTTCTCAAAGTATCATCAATTTAACGGAATAAAAAGAAGAATTTCCAGAAAATTAATAACTTTCAAATAATCTATCGTTGCACCAACAACAGAAATCCAATTTTATTCTTGTTTTTCCTTTCAAACCTATATGCCATAATGGTAATCATTATCCGGTAATGACAATTGATATAACCAATCACTGGCAGCCACTTGCTGCCCCAATCATTTTCCATAACCTCCATCCCATAATTTTCACCTAAATCATCCAACAATATATAATTGCTAGTAATAAAAATCTAGCTCAAAATCTCAATTCACTTTAACAATTAACATAACAATCAATTGGTAATGACTACATAATGATTATTCCCGAAACAAAATAATCAAAGTCTACCCACTGTAGTTATATATATGATCAAAGAGCATATACATTCCAATCCAAAATTTGCTTATTCTCGTTTCTCAATCTACCAATAATAATAATAATAATAATAATAATAATAATAATAATAATAATAATTTATTACATTTTGACTTCTAAGCATAGAATATTCACAAATACACAAATTAATGCAGGATTCGAACTTACCTCGATGAAAGATTAAGCGGTTCCCATGCCGACCATCGTTTCCCAGGTAATTTCTTTTCCTTTCTTTTCTTTTGTACCAATATAATAAACCCTAGTCACTTATTTTAATATGGATAAAATAGTATAGGGTATTTGATAAATTATTATATTGACCCATTAATCATTAACTAAATAAATAAATTATTAAAAATATATACATCAATTAAATAATTGTAGTTATTGAATAATATAAAATTTTCAAATCAATTTCACCGACTAATCAAAAATTATTCGGGGTAATTATCAAGAGGGGTAAAACTCTAATTTTACCAAAAAAAATCATAAATGATCTTTCGGGTCATTACAACTTTCTATAGTCTTTATGTAAATATAAGTATGCATACATATTGACTAGTTCACTATATATCTACCGCATTCCATCGTGAACAACAAATGTTGGATAGTTTTATTAATCAATGTCAAGTTGGGTGGAAAGAAACCACGTAGAATTGTTTTTATTTGAATTTGAGTGCTCATGATTCTCTCATTCTTAATTAGTCACTAAATCACACCTTTAAATGTTTAGTTTTATTCTCATCTACATAAATTGTCCTTTTAATTATGTCTTTGATACATACATGAATTGGCTTATCTACTAATAATATATAATTTCTTTCTTTCAATACATTGACCATTCAGGTATGTTTCAAAAGTTTGAACATACAAAGGTATTAAAAATAACTTCAAAGAGTGTAAAAAAAAGAAAAATTAGAAAAGAGAAGAAGATAAAAGAGTTGAAACAAAATGAGTATCAACTTGTGTACAACAGTAAAATTGTAGGATTGTCTATATATATTGAGATGCTTGGAGACAGAGGTAATTAGGTCACTTTAAATTCTATCTAGGTCAATATAAGCTTTGTTAGTTAGTCTTGGCCAGTTCTACCTGTGATTCGATAGTTTAATTAAGATTTTTATTAAATAATTACTACAATACACAACTTGAGTTCTTAATTAATCATATATATACGTGTATTTAATTACTAATATAGCTTTGAAATTACGAACTTAACAAATTATTTAATTTTCTAATTTAATGTATTATTCACTTTCTGATTTTTCTCTCGCCTTCCTTATAGGAATTTGTGCTTAAATCTATTGATGTTCATTTGATTCGACACGTTACTTGTCTTTAATAAATAATTAATTTTATTTTTTTCTTATGAGATGTAATCCAGGTAAGGTAAAAGTAAAAATCTTTACTCTTTCCATCATTATTCCTTAACTAGTGTGCTCTTCCGCACTTGTGGCCGATTTAAATTTATATATTATATTAAAAATAATTGATATTTTAATTGAATATTTAAAATAACTATTGTATAAGAAAAAAAACAATGCAAACCTAGGCACGGTCTTCACATTGTTTGTTAAAAAAATAGTTCGAAATATATTTTCAAATTGTAATTTTGCTTAACATTGTTTATTACAAAAAAACATAAAATGGTAATCTCAAAATTTTTAGTATATCGTAGGTACTTACTAAATTAAATGAATTTTATAACAATAAGATTAGTTCAACCAAAGTTATGTTAAATTTAATTCATAATAAATTACATGACTTTGAGTATGTATAAATCAATTGATTCGTTGTACAAATAATTTAAAATATTTTTGATCAATTAAATTAAAAAAATACTTGAATTATGTTTCAACAAAGGCATACATTAGGAAATAAATATCTCAAGTCCAACATCTCAAGAAAAATAAATTAAGTTATTTATATTATATTATATCAAAGATCATACTTTATAATAGAAAATAAAAGAATTGTAAAACATAACATAAAAAATAAAATGTAAATTTACAATAAATCATAATGTCATTAGTAATTTGATGTGTTACTTATATTTTCGATTATATATAGATTATCATAGAGTAACAAAATATTGAATTTTCAAGAATACATTAAGTGTCATATTATAAAAATGTATATCAATAGTTAAATCAATATTTGCCCCTAAAACATGTGTAACAGTGAAAGAGTTTTATAAGGTTAAGTTAATTAGTATTGTAGTGATCACTTAAAAAAAATTAATATATGATAATAATATAACAATCCTAAAGATAACTCCTTCTTAAATATGGAAAATTTAAAATTAATGTATGACAATAGTATAAGCATTCAAAAGATAACTCCCTCTTAAATATGAAAAAATTAAGATAAATTATATTTGTATTAAATAATTATAAGTTAAATACATTTTATTATAGCAAAACTATAAAAAAAATAATATAAATGTACATCTTATTTATAATATCATAAAGAAAAGTAATATGCTATTGGCAGAATTAAACGAGAGAATCTGAAGTTTCTTTTGTTTACAGTAAATTAGATATGATGAACAAATATAACTTTTTTAAGTTTTAATACAATTACTATGATAAAGAGGAAAAAATGATTTAACTTTTGAGCTTTTATAATATGATACTGGGATTTTTTTTATTCTTTTCATAAAATAATTTATTTATTAATTAAAAAAGTGTAGGAAAAAATAAATTAATACTGATATCAAATACTTGTTCAGCAGTGAAAGTATTTAATAACGTTAGACTAATTAGTATTGTAGTCATCAATAAAAAAAATTATGTATGATGATAATATAACTTTTGAAAAGATAACACCTTCTCATAGTGGAAAATTTAAGATATATTATTTTGTTTTAATCACATGTGCACATTTATTATAATGTAAATAAACATTTTATGTGTTTGATCATATTAATAGATATATTATTGGTTGAATTAAACGAGGGACTCTAATCGATATGTTATTGGTTGAATTAAATGAGGGATTCTAAAGTTTTTTCTTACAATACTTAAGAAAAATTAAAGAAACTGTATTTTTTTAGTTTTAATATAATTATTGTGATAAAGCGGAAATAATGATTTGATTTTTGAGCTTTTATAATATGAAAACTCAAAATCTTTTCTACATTCTTTTTATGATATAATTTATTTAACAATTAAAAGTTTTAATAATACTAAAAAGACAATTTAAGTATTCTAGGAAAGTTTTATTAATATGAGAAACCATATCATTACATTTGTAAGGGCAACAATATGTAATAGCTATGAACAATACCTCATGAGTAGTATTATATCCTTCAAGTTTCACCCATAAAAAGGAATTCAAAATATAAATAAAAAATTAATAAAAATATATACACAAAAATAAAATCGTATAACTTTTCTTGGGGCATTTCTTTTCCCAAGAATTGAAAGAGGAAAAGGTGTGAAAGTTCCTTACTCTGAAACAAGACTCTTTAAGTCTTCATGAGTAAGGGTTGAAATTCACCAAACTGTATCGCTATGATCTGGAGATGGTTAAGGATATGAGTAGTAGAATGAGCTTGTTTTATGGTTGGCTTGGGTCGTGTGTCAAGAAAAGATGGCAGAGCTGCAACTGTGATCAATGACATGTACATATCCCGATTATTGGTTTATGTGCAAAAAGTTGTAGAGGGAAGCTAAGGGACAGAGAGGATTACAGAAACAAGAAAGCTAAGACTATGAATGAGTCTGGGCAATAGAAGGTAGTTCAAATCGGCCACAATTCCATAAACAAAAGCAGCCTGCATTATCATCTGCAAGAGAATCTGCACCTACAAGCAGAGGTGAGCATCATGGCCAGAATTCGCAGAACTACATAGCTAGGCTAGCTTAGTCTCAAGGAAGCATGGAACAAGGAAGTAGTTGTGGTCCTGCAAGTGCTAAGTGTGGTAGAACCCACCCAAGTAAATATCATGATGGCCAGGCAGGTTGTTTCAAGTGTGTCAAGATGGTCACTTAATGAGAGAGTGCCCTACGAACAGGCAGGTTGGAAATCCGGGCTACAGATCCCAATCTTCATCAGTTGCTCCACCATACATGGATGCACCTAGAGAAGCCAATTCTGGTACTGGCGGAAGGGCAAACCGTCTCTATGCAATCACTAGACTCCAAGAGTAAGAGAACTTGTTAGATGTTGTCACATGTATGATCAAAGTCTTTAATTTTTATATTTATTCTTTGTTAGACCCAGGAGCAAGTTTAGATTTTGTAACTCCTTACGTTTAAAAGAAATTTTGTGAACGTTTCTATATTTATACCTATGTTGGAGAGTCCATTCTAGCGAAAATAATCTATCGTGATTGTTCTAATTCTATGAATCACAAGAATATCATGAATGATCTAGTAGAGTTAGACATGGTAGATTTTGATGTCACTCTAGGTATTGTGTGACTTCATGCGTGTATGCATTAATAGACTGTAGAATTTGAGTGATCAAGTTTCATATTCCGAATGAGCCAGTTATGAAGTGGAGTAGTTGTTCTGGAGTGCCTATGGATCGCTTTATTTCATACCTTAATGCGAGAATGTTATGTTCAAAAGGATGTATTTATCACTTTGTCCGAGTTAATGAAACAGGTGCTGAGGTACCTTCCCTTTTATCAGTTCCTATAGTAAAAGAGTTTCGAGAAGTTTTTCCTGATGATCTGCCTGGAGTCCCTCTTGAGATAGAAATAGACTTCAACATAGGATTCATTCCAGATACTCATCCTACATCTATTCTTCCATATAGAATGACACCAACAGAGTTAAAAGAGTTGAAAGAACAACTGAAACATCTGTTAGATAAAGGATTTATTTGACTAAGTGTCACCTTTGGGATCTTTGGTCTTATTTGTAAGGAATAAAGATGGTTCCCTTAGGACGGGTGTAGACTACTTCCCATTGAATAAGGTTGCCATCAATAATAAGTATTTCCTTCCAAGGATAGATTATTTTTTTTGACTAACATTAGGGTTCCACTTGTTTCTCAAAAATTGATCTTAGATCTTGCTACCAGCAGTTAAGAGTTAGAGAATGTGACATTCAAAAGACAACATTTAGAACCAGATACGTGCATTATGAATTTTTGGTTG
This sequence comes from Solanum chilense, assembly GCA_032847665.1. NCBI lineage: Eukaryota > Viridiplantae > Streptophyta > Magnoliopsida > Solanales > Solanaceae > Solanum > Solanum chilense. The sequence goes on from CM064964.1 coordinate 9,027,378, forward strand.
TGTATTTTAGGTTGACCAATGCACCAAAAGTGTTTATGGATCTTCTCTATTCTTCAAGCTTTATTTAGATATGTTTGTTATCATCTTCATTAATGTAACGACCTGTTTAGTCGTTTGAGCAGCAGATTTTATTTTTGGAAAAACTGGCTGAGACGAAGGACACCACGACGGACCGTCATGGGCACGACGGACCGTCGAGGGTGTCTCGTTCCAAAACACTTAGGAATTCTGAAATCTGAGTACTGAAATCGACTCTCTGAACTCTGTGACGGACCTGCAGGACGGACCGTCATAGGTACGACGAACCGTCGTGAGCCCCCGTTTCAAAACACTTCAACTCTTGAGAATTTGGTACTGGGAACAATTCTCTGAACGTCGTGACGGAAGTGCAGGACGGACCGTCACAGGCGTGACGGACCGTCAGAGACTCTTTAGTGAAAATGGAGTCTCTGATCTTTGCAACGACCTGCAGGACGGACCGTCGCAGGCACGACAGGCCGTCACAGGTTGCGTAATCCCAGTCGGAGTCGGATTTCTGGTTAAGTTTTAAAGGGGCGTTTTGGACTATTCCTGCTATAATTATATATTTTGTGGGTTTATATTAATAACTCAATTTCTTGGGGGATAAAAGAGGTAACCTTGAGTTAAATTGTGGGTTATTATTGTCATCTTTTACACTTAATTATATGTTAATTAGGGTAAAAGAAAGAGGGTTTGAATAAAGAAAATAAAAAGAACAAAGAGAGGGAGGGAGGATCGAACGAGAGAGAAGAAGAAACGCTGCTTTGGGAAGATAGCTTGTTGATTCCAATTCTTCGGTGGAGGTAGGTTATGGTTTTGTTTTACGTTATTCGTAGTAAACTCTTAATAGCAAAATGATATGTATTGGTAGTATTGTAAACCTGTCTATATGCTTAATTGTATGCTTGCATGAATATGATTATGTGATTGTGATAAAATAAGCATGATGAAGCAATTGAATCCATAATCTTGAAAGAAACCCTAATTTACTTTGTTAATGGGATTGATGATGCCTTGATATAAAAGAAGGCTTGATGAACTAAAGTAATGAGATTGATAATGCCTTGGTATAAGAGAAGGCTTGATGAATTGATAGAATGATGTTAGTGGATCGGAGTGTTACGTTCCGACACATAGTATTAGTGGATCGGAGTGTCACGTTCCGACACATAGTATTAGTGGATCGGAGTGTCACGTTCCGACACATAGTATTA
>CM064964.1:9028646-9041322 GCA_032847665.1 Solanum chilense
AAATGAAGGCTTGATGTACTTGTTATGAGAATTGTGATGCCTTAGTATAAAAATGAAGGCTTGATGTACTCGTTATGAGAATTGTGATGCCTTAGTATAAATGAAGGCTTGATGTACTTGTTATGAGAATTGTGATGCCTTAGTATAAAATGAAGGCTTGATGTACTTGTTATGAGAATTGTGATGCCTTAGTATAAATGAAGGCTTGATGTACTTGTTATGAGAATTGTGATGCCTTAGTATAAGAAGGCTTGATGAACTATGTGTTGTATTGATAATGCCTTGGTATAAAAGAAGGCTCAATGGATCGGAGTGCCACGTTCCGGCACCGGAATAGAGATGAGGATCGGAGTGCCACGTTCCGGCACCAGGATAGAATATGGATCGGAGTGCCACGTTCCGGCACGGGATAGAATATGGATCGGAGTGTCACGTTCCGGCACGGGATAGAATATGGATCGGAGTGTCACGTTCCGGCACCAGGATAGAAATGAGGATCGGAGTGCCACGTTCCGGCACAGAGATAGAAATATGGATCGGAGTGCCACGTTCCGGCAACGGAATAGAATATGGATCGGAGTGTCACGTACCGACACAAGAGGAAGAAAGATAATGAATCTTGAAAGATGTTATAATGCTAAGTCTAATGAGCCTGTTTTTCCTTAATGAGTATGATGTCGAGGCTTGAGTCCTCCTGGACGAACTTAGTGATATTTATTGATGATTGTAGTATTTGTTGTTACTACATGTTGAGTATTATAGTTGATTTGTGAGATTTATCTGTTATATACTATTTTCTATTCTGAGTTGGCCGATGATACCTACTCAGTACGTGTGGTTGTACTGACTCCTACTTGTTTGTTTCTTTCTTGTAATTGTGGAGTGCAGCAACCGTTCCGTCGTCTTCAACTCGACAGCGATTCTAGCCAGTCTTCACAGCACCGGATCTCAGGGTGAGCTATGCTTCTAGCTTGGACTGGATCTTCTTCTTCTCGTCTTGATGCCTTGAAGTTCCGGCATGGACTAGCTTTCATTTGTTTAGTTTCTTAGAATACTCTTAGTTTCGTAAATTGACTTTAGATGTTCTTGTGATGATGACTTCCGGATTTTGGGGGATATTTATTGTATTTGTTTTTCGTATTGAGTTAAGTCTTCCGCGTTGTATTTTGAGTTAAGTCTTCCGCGTTGTATTTGTTTGGGTTTAGATTGGTTGGTTCGCTCACACAGGAGGGAAGTGTGGGTGCCAGTCGCGTCCCAGTTTTGGGTCGTGACAATTACACACACATAAGCACATAAAAATACATAAGGGATATAGGTGACTTGTCGTGGAATGTCTTGGTCGTCCATTGACATTTGACTTCAAATTCACCTAAATCTTTAGACTGTGCCTCATTACCACATTATAAACCAGTTTAGTACGTTATACTCTCATGAAAAAAAAATTAGGCTCTAGTTTCACCTAAGTCGTTTTAAAGGTGTTACACTTACCCTCAAAGAGATTTGCTAGATTACGTAGAAATATTTTTTAATAATATAATTTACTTAAATAAATAAAATAAAAAAACTCACATGTTTTTTCAAGAGAAATAACTTTTACTTAAAAGCTTATTCCTTACTTCGAAAAAAACAATTAAACAAAGCAACCTTGATTTTTATTAATCACTTAAGTGGTAGGGCAAGGAAAAAAGAGGAGGGAATTATAGGATCGAAAATCCAATCCTCGGGTTGAAAGTTTAAGTAGCCGAACCTATAAAGCTACTAAAATTCACTACAAAACAAAAGTTCAAATAACTAACCTATTGACCTACTAAGATTCCCGCAAAACAACATGGAAGAAGCTCTAAGATAGACTTTTTTTAAAATATTTTTGAATTGTTGAGATTTACATTTGTTAATATATTAAATTATTTCTATTGATTTGTTTATTTTTCAGTTGGATGTTTGGAACATTTTCCTTAGCATCAAAATACTCATATCATTTTTAAATTCACCAAGAAGTTAGCCTTCACATTTGATATATTTTTGTTTGCTTCCTAATTGGTATTCAACATTTTCATTGTAATCCCTATTAATTCAAATAAACATAGCATAAATAATCTTCTTACGGAAATATCCTAATAGGGTATCAACACTAAACATGATTCAAAATAGGTATGGTAGCTTGAGGAAAAGAAACATAATTGCATCATATATAAATGATGATCGAATAATTGAAATGCAAATTCCCTCTTTTTCATATGAAGGGGAAGGTGCTAAGGTTAAAGAAATAACTATGCTACTACTACTGCTTTTTCTTCTTCTTTTTACCTTTCCTCTTATCTCTCTTACTTTGTGGCTAGGGCCGAGATCCCTTTTACGCAGATTCCTTGAATGGTTTCTTCTTACTTACAAGATGTTTTGTTTGCTGTTTTAGTGTCTCACTTGTTTTCAGATGACTTGCACATCGCAATTGTCACATGTTTGTCTCTTTTTAATAAGAAACAATAAGTAATCCACATGTTAAGTTAATAATTGTTGCTAAAAAAATCCCAACTATCAAGTAAAGGGACAGATGTATTGTCATATGTTGTAGTACCTTTTTAACAAGAAACAATAATCACCACATATTCAAATACACAAGTGCTTCTAAACAATTCCTAACTATCAAGTAAAGGGAGAGATGTAGCTTAATGTAACCGAGTTCATATGAAACCAACTCGTTACTTATTATGTGAAACACAAATTTATGAAAATTTCAACAAATAGAACATATCAACACATAATGCTAATGAACATTAAAGGTTGAACCCATAAAAAACATTAATCTAGGGTTCACCTCCGATAAAGTATTTAGTATACTTTATCTTGTGCCACAAGGACAAAGCCCTACCTAACGCCATCTTGATATTTCTATGTTAAATCTAGAGAAAAAGTAACTAATACTGTGTATCAACCACCAGCATTACTATTTATGAAACAATAAAGGAATATTCGAGCATATGGAAGCAAAAGTTAATGAAATTATTGAAGCAAAACTAATTGAGGGAAATTTGAGAAGCTTAATAGTCTCATATACAATCTCTAACACTCTGAAAGACCAAGACCTAATATAGAGCCTCACGTGTGCATCCAAGACATGTAACAATTTTTTAGGACCTAAAACAATGTGTTTTATCTATTTAGAATGTTTTAGAGTCAAGACGTCAAGAAACGTCCAAGAAGTCCGGATACTAGTGAAATAGGTGCTTGTGTGCCTTGTCCTATTTCATGTGGTTTTAGGAGTCAAAATTTTATGAAATTTGGTGGAAATATATCAAACAAGTATTACAGTGTGTTTAGATTTTAAACGTCTGGGTACAAATCCTCAAGGACCGCCCTAAGGGTCCTTGAAGATAACACTTCCATTTTGACCAAAACTGCCATTTTGGGCAGTGGCTATCGACTAGCCATCAATAAAACGACAGTCCGTCGATGGCTTCTTCATTGAACAATTACACAAATTGATAAGGAAGGTCCAGGAACCAGTCTTTGACACCATCAACAGTATTCAATACGGGGGGCAAGGAATGGCATCAACGGACTAATCGACCATATGTCAGGGTCTCGTATGTCAGGCCTGGTTTTGCTATCCGTTTTTAAGTGAAATTGTTGAATTACTTAGTTGGTTAGTTGGTTAATTAGGGTTAAGGGTCTTCTAATTATTTTTTGGACTACATAAAGATCTAACCTTCATTAAACTAACCCAACTCACTACAAATACCAAACATAATCCTCCACCTTCTCTCTAATTTATCTCACCCCAAAGAAGAGTGTCACCACCCGCAAGTACACCCTAGAAGTTAGAGAACTTTTGAGTCACAACACTTTGTACTTTACCTCTTGGAGGTCTTGTACAAGCCTCTTAGACATCGTTCATTTAAAACATACAAAAATAAGAACGGAATTAAAAATTTTTCTTAAAAACATAATGTGGAAGTCACTTAATAAAACATTTAACATATTTCTCATAACCATCTATGAAAACATGATTACTAATATATTGGGAAGCAACCCACAAAATATAAACATAAGAAAACATAAAGGAGCATAAAGGTTCGTCATTGAAGCTTTGAGGACTGACCACTTCTTCTCTTTTTGGAAACCTTTAAATCTACCCTTCAAGCAACTCAATCTTATCAAGACCAGACAGAGACAACATGTAGGCAATATATTTTAGTACGATATGTACTAAGTATGTAAACTACACACCAACATAAGATATCTCAAAGAGTTATTCAATAATAAACATAATCATAAGAGATAGAGACATAAGCATATCATGAATATCATTACATAATAAAGCATCGTAAATTATATAAGAGTTCATACATACTACTTGTCCTTCTTATCCAAGTGAACTACACCACAAGCTACCTGCAAGTATACATGTACAAGGCTAAGGTAGCATCCCATACTACTACAAAAGCTAAGTACCTTTCTTTGGTCATTCTTGATCATAATTTACTATCATAATTAAAACCTAAGTTCATCAAAACATATGAGCACTATGCCCCTAGGCTTCCTCAAAACACACTTGTGCAATATTGCATGTGAAGCATCCCATAATACTTCACAACTAAGCATATCTGGAGATCACCCTAACTTGTTCTTGTTATCTTAGGATTCATCTAATAGACTTAGTTCATATTAAAAGGGAACTATCCAAGATAAACATACATCATGTAGGATTAATTTCAAAGGTTGAGTGAAGTCATACATGTGCAATGTATAGATGACATCCCATATTACATCCATACTAAGTACTTCCTTAGATTAAACTAATCAAACCTTCCTTATCATGTAAGCTTGTCTATTAAGATAAACATACTACCATAATAGACATAATACCATGGAAAGCATCTCATCATACTAACAAAGCTAACAAAGGAAAGATACAACTAACCTAACCACCATGTAACCAATCATGTAGATGCAATCTAACCATAAGAGAGCATGAATCCTCAACCATAAGATACCATGAGAAACTAATCTCAAGCTATTTCATGAAATACACCTTACATGCAAATCAAGCTACCATGAAGTGCACCTTGAATGCAAGTCAAGCTACCATTATGAAAGTATAGGGCTTTCTCTTAAAGCTACCATGAAATGTTTTTTGGAAAAACCAAGTCAAGCTAACTTGAAGTTCAATACCTTTAGCTACCATGAGTAGTATAACCCAAGCTCCCATTAGATATCAACATCTCAAGCTACCATGAGTATTTCATCTCAAGCCTCCCTTAGATTCGCTATCCACAGCTACCCTTGAGATCTACTATCTCAATCTATCATGAGTACTTCAACTCAAGCTACCATGTCCTTGGTGTGGTCTCACCAACTCTACTACACAAGAAGTGATCATACAACTCATCTCAAGCTAATACTAGTCTACCATGTATAGTTTCAAATTAGATTATTAAGTCAACATAGCGATCCTCTATGTGAGAACTTAATTCTCCTAATCATGTTCATATCTATGTGTAGAAGAGAATTTAAATGTCACCACAATAATTTTCATCAAGACATTACCCCCAAAGCACTAACAAAAATGGTCATAAGCCCTACAAATGATTTCTACATTTAGTCCCTCATGATTCATACTAAATTACATTTTAATATTTTTAATTAGGTCTTTAGAAGGTAATTGTAGTCATATATGATCACATAGGTTCAATTCTAACTTCCTAGATCAAGATCATAATTAATAAATTTTACCTAGTTCAATTCATATCTACGTTATTCAATCATGAACCAATAGCCTATAATTCAAACCTTGGTTGATTTTGTCGTAAAGCTTTTGCAATTTCTCTTCATCTACAATGGTGGTTTTAAGAGATTTTTGGGAGAGAAAGGTTTTGATTTGGAGTCTAGGGTCTTTTTGGATATTGTGCTGCTTAAATACTCTTCAAATACCTACAATAACCACCAATAAATAATCCCTAACGTAACCAAAAGACCCCTGCAACAATTGTACATATTAACCAACTTAACTTTGACTTAAAACCGACGCAACGGATGCTTTTAAGATTCTTGGTTCAGTAAAATAGTTTGGAACAGAATAGTTCGCGATGTCCCTCTGTTTCACGGATAAAATTTCCCTTCGACATGATGGATCCGCGTCGCGCAACAGTCTCCACATCTACGCTGCCCGGCAGCTTCACAGGCTATGTTTAGGTCCTTCTTGGGGCCCCTTAGGCTGGTCCTCGAGGCATCGTTATCGGACATTTTGACCTTTTATATTTCAGGAGATGTATAGGAACCATATATACCAAATTTCATCGTCAAACCATCCTCCTAAACTCCACTATAAAACACTACGACACACTAGTTCAACTTCGACTAGTTTCCAGACGTCTTTGGGCGTTTGACCTCCAAAAACATCCAAACTTCATATAACCCCTCTTAATACTATTTTTATTAATTTTATGAATTTATAATATGATGTAAAACATGTTAGGAGATAGAATAACTTAATTCATTTTGGGGTCATAACAAAGACTCAATAGAACATCAAGGTCAAAGGGAACTAGGGCTGCGAGAACTTTACTTTATCTCCATCAATACTCAAGGATTAATATGGTATGGAATATCTCCACTCTTGGGACTCCTTTACACAAGAGGTTCCTTCCAATTGATTTCCAAAAATTGATAAGAACATGGGTTTCTTTCTATTCCGAAATCGATCTTCCAAACTGTATTATTCTTGATTTGTATTGATTATTATGGTTATGTTATGATAGTTAATTGGTTATTTATGGTAGTTCTTGATGTTAGACCTAGCATGTGGAAGATAACATGAATTTACCTTATTTACCTAACCCTAGGATATGAACTCGTGTTAAATTGGTTAGTGTTGATCTAATTAGCTTAGTTCTTATGTTAATTACTATTTTATGATGTTATTACATTTATTGATGGAAGAATTTGGTTTGTTTATTGTAAGACCGTTGAAGATGGTAAGACTTTGTGATGTTGAATCCTTACTTCAATTGTGATGTTTTATACTTTATGATGAAGTTCAATTGAAAAATTTCCTATGATTAGTTTAAGTAGGTGTTTGTATGATGATGTAATTGAAATGTATTAAATATATGAATAGTGAGATTATGATTAAGGTATAATGTTATAAGGTTTGTTGTGAATTACTTGTGTACCTCACTATTACATAATGACGAAAATGACTTAATCAAGCGTATGAGGGTTGTATTGGAAGGATGTTGTCATGCAATTTCTAATGACCTATTGACTCTGAATATACAAGGGGTAGTTTTCTATGACTTAAACTAAGTTATGATGTTTAAAGAATGACATAAAGACATTTCAAAACAGGGACTCTAGATTAGCACCGAGTGAACTAGTATTGAGGACAATCCCTTCCTAAGTAGGGAAAGTAGGTTCTTTATATACTCATGAGATAGAGATTACAATGCCAATGGCATAAGAGGGTCTCTAGTATGGCTCCAAGTTCTTGAACTATGTTTGCCCCAATATGAATACTAGCTAGTGGATCCACCTAGATGTTATGTTCATGATTGGATCTACTTTCACTAGTCGATCATCTTTTTACGGTGTAGGGTTTCATGATACCAGATTCCATATTTATCTCATTTAAGGTTCAACGACCAGAACCTACAATGTTGGGAGAAAAGGGAGAAATGGGGTTAGCACATCACTTGTACTACAAAGTATAGGACCACATGCACAAATCATAAAATAATGCTAAAAAAGGATATTTCATTAAAACATGCTATTTTATTTGAAAAGACTTATGCACATTCAATAACCAATACAAGTAAATGATATATATTAAGTCACTACCATGTACTCCACAAGGCCAACAACCTTCAGTCTAATCAAGTCATATGCATATCAACATACTTGAACCCATAATCAAATACAACTTTATCATCAAGTCATATAATCATAACAAAAATAAGATTATTACTCATGAACCCTCATAAAGTCCACTAGTGAAATGACAAAGCAAGGCCCCATAACCTTACTCAATCAAGAAAACCTAACAAGAACCATTACCAATGTCCAATGTCACATATAATTTCATTAATAGTACATAACCTCATTCTTTAGATACAGAGACTCAACACATGTTCCTAAGAGTAACCAATATCACATAGTGTCATTATATGTAAGATTATCATATACATACAATTTACATTGATAAGCACACACATACATAAGAACATCCTTCCAAGACTCCCTTAAAGGGATAACTAGTGCAATGTATAGGTAAAGTCCCACACCCCTATCCAAACTAAGCTAAACCCTTCAAGTCATCCTAGTAAGAGTTCATCCCATTACTTCATTTTACCTTTAGGGAACATCTAGCCTTAATTGACATAGACCGCATGAGCTAATGTGGAATCGTGTCTCATGGTATCCTACACCGAATGACGCGGACTACTTTCCAAGGTAGTACCAAAAACATAAACATAAAAACTACGTGGATCCACTAACTAGTATTCGTATGAGAGCAACATAGTTCAAGAACTAGGAGATATAGTTGGGACCCTCTTTATGCTACATTATAGTCTGCAATATCATGAGTACTTTAGTGATGCTACCTTCCCTATGTGGAAAGGGACACTTCTCACTCTAGTTCACTCGGTGCTAAGCTAGAGTCCCTTTTTGAAATGTCTTTAAGCCTTTATTAATGATCATAACTAAATTTAGGTCATAGGGTCTATCCCTTATATAATCATCATCATTATAGCTCAATAAAAATTGCATGAGTATTTTCCTTTCATTATAATTCATACATGTGAGGTTAGCATATTTACATAATCAAATCATAATAAGGCACATTAGTAAGTTATCACCATCCTTATAACATTTAAATATTAGCCAACATTTCAGAATCCATAGTTCAAGACATTTCATTTCAAAATCATACAAACCCTAATCAATCTTAATCATAAGGTATACTTTTATATATCTTCATAATTAAACACAAGTAACCATAATCCATGGAAAGAATTGCGATCATAAGACTTACCCCAATCTCCTTCACAAGTCATAATCAAGGTCTTACCATCGACCCTCCAATGAAACCAAAGAATGCTTGTAATATCATCAAACAATAGTACCCAATATGATAATAAATTCAATTGAATCACTATACAACAGTTCACTACTAATTCATAGCCTAGAGTTAGAGACTTAACTCAAATTCATGATATACTTCACAATCTAGGTCAATTACTCAAGAACTTCCATAATTTGGTTACAATGTGTCATCATGTAATCATACTAAGCATGATGAAAACATATGATAGTAATTCAAACATTAATCAGTCCGATTATATTAATACTAGAGAATTCAACTCAAGATCACAACCTAGGGTTAAGGGGAATAGGTCATCTTCTACAAATTAGACCAATACATGAAGAAATAGCATAATTGAGTTACAATACATGTTAATCTACTCATAATATCCAAAATAAATCATGAACAAAGAAATTCACAAGAATAATTTTGTATTGGAAGAAAACCCACTGGAATTTCGTTTTGAAATCAATCTAAAGGAACCCTCTGGGGAAAGAGATCCCAAAGGTTAAAAGAATCTCATACCTTAGTAATTCATGAATTTTGATGTATAAAATTGACCTTTAACATCCCTAGAACCCTTTAGCTTGGTCTTCTATGGTGTTCTTCTGCTTGGGAGTGATAAAGAAGAGAGAAAGAACACTACTTGGGTTTTGGGAAATATGAGGGCTTAGGTTAGTTTAAATAGGTTATGGTCTTTAGATAGGTCATTAATAAACTTAATTGGACCTCCATTAACACATAGATAATTAAATAACAACCTAATTGATTAATTTAGCTAACTTAACAACGTGCAGCAAAATAGTGTGCTAACAGATGAAACCCCTACCCACACTCTGTTTGTCAATCAACGGCCAAGGGACCAACCGTTATGTTGGTTCATCGTTGGCGAAAAATACCGGTCCAAATGGATACTTTGCGAAAATGGCTAAGTGTCCATCGACGCCCCTTTGATTGGTCCGCGGCTCGTCGATGGCCCTTCATTTGTGGACACTGTCTCTTGACTACATTTTGCCATAAATTGCAAGGGTCCTCCTCAAGGACCCTTTGTTGGTCCTTGGGGATTCGTACCCAGATGTTTCGACTATAAATTAACTCTAATATGTCTTAGACATATTTCCACCAAATTTCATAGTTTTTTGACTCCTAAAACGTAGTAAAATAGGCTAAGGCACACTAATACCTCTTGAGCTAGTTTCCGGACCTCATGGACGTTTTTTGAAGTTTTGATTTTCAAACTTCATAAATGACTTATATTCTTTATTAATGATCTTAAAACTATGTCTTAACCTTTTGACACCTCTGTTAGGATCTAGAAAATGTGTGACTTTCGGAGTGTTACATCATCCCCTCATTAGCAACATTCGTCCCTGAATGACACTAAAATCTTTTGGAAGGAAGGAATAAACTCAAGAAAAGCAGCCCAACAAACCACAATACGTTATAACATGAGTTATAAAATCAATCACAACATTTTCACAGAGCAATTAAGAAATTTCAATTACTACACATAAGTCTCAAAATCACAATATGAGGAATTTCTTTCTCAAAACAACAAGAGCTCACATACCATTAAGGATTCAATCATTCCAAAACTAAAACTATCAACATGCTAAATATCATTTCATAGACGTTCACCATATCAAAATGCACAACATAACTCAAAATAAGTAAAATTAACAATTTTCAAGTCTATAGGCATAACTTTATTGTAACCCAATTTAACAAGAACAGTTTTGCAAAACTTCACCAATAATTAAAGCAACTAAAAGTTTAGACAATAATTTCATCGTTAGTTAGAACTACTAGGAAATAGATGAGAATAACATGACTTCATGTCGGCCACTACCTCCCTTGTTCCTCCCTCAACAAGGTAGTTTCTGTAACACCCTAAACCGAACTAAGGAAACCTAGAGAATCGTGATTGTTTCTTGAGTTAATTTTGTGTTAACATGAGTTATATTAGTTTTCTTAGGTTGTGTGTGAATTTTGGAGATCTAATATCCTAGAAAATCCATGACGTTTGTAAGGCGTGTCTTAGAAAGTGTTCATGTGTCTTGATGTGTTTAAGTGAGTTTTACATGTTCATTTTTTTTTAGAATTTGTGTGGAATGTTCCTAAGACCGAGAAGAATATGTTTAGAGGTTTAAATTTTAGGTACGACCACACCTAGGACCCACAAGGAGCCCTAGAGAAGGGCCCAAGACATGGACCCAAGATTGCGTTGAGCAGTGTCCACCAATGAGGGCAAACGACGGCCAGTGGTCCAACCAACGACCCATTGACTTGACACGTCATTTCTACCATTTCCAAAATGAAGCTAAGTACCAACCCACAAAACCCGACGAACAGACCATTGATGGATAGACAATCTGTTGGTTGCATCCATCGTTTGAAGATTGTCCAAAAGTTATTTTTCCTGTAATTACTTGTGTTGTTTTGTAAATTCACCTAATGTCTTTTATGAACATAGGAAGTCATTTTTAGGTATTCTTAGGTATATTAAGGAGTTCCAAACCCTTAGAACTAATTTTGTACCTCATTTCCTAAAACCCAAAACCCCTATCCCTAAGAACTGTCCCCCAAACTCTGTAGAGGCTAGAAGTCAAGAAGGAGCTAGAACGGATGTTGGTGGTCGAGTTCTTCATCAAAATCATTGGAGTTTCTTCTATGTGAGGTACATTAGTCATCCTTGAACTCTCTTTCATTCAAGGAGTCCTTTCAACTAGATTTTCCAAAAGGGTTTTAAACCCTAACTGCTTCTATCTTTAACTCTAAATATCGGTCTTGCATGAAATAATTTTAAATATTTCAAATATGATGTTTCTAATTTTATTATTTGATTGTTATTCTTTGTAACGACCTATTTAGTCGTTTTGAGCAGCAGATTTTAATTCTGGAAAAACTGGCCAAAACCACGGGCACTGCGACGGACCGTCACAGGCACGACGGCCCGTCGAGGGTGCATCGTTTCAGCATACTTAGAATTCTGAAATTGGGTACTGAAAATCGACTCTCTAGAAATTGTGACGGACCTGCAGTACAGGCCGTCACAGCCACGACGGACCGTCGTGAGCTCCCGTTGCAAAACACTTCAACTTTTGAGAATTTGGTACAAGGAACGAGTTTCTGACCGTCATGACGGAAGTGCAGGACGGACCGTCACGAGTGTGACGGACCGTCACAATGCACTTAGTGAAAAATGGGATTTTGGGCAGTTGCGACGACCTGCGTGACGGACCGTCGCAGGCACGACGGGCCGTCACAGGCTGCGCAAATCCCAGGCAGATTAGGATTTCTCTACACGTTTTAAGGGTCGTTTTGGACTATTCTTTCCTTAATTATAAAGATTGAGGGTTAATATTAATAAGTCTAATTACTTGGGGGTTAAAAGAGGTAACCTTAAGCTAATTGGTGGGTTTTATTGTCCTCTTTTACACTTAATTATATTGTAATTAGGGTAAAGGAAAGAGGGTTTGAATAAAACAAAAGAGAAAGAACAAGAGAGAAAAGATAGAAACGAATTGAGAGAGAGATTGGACGAGAAGAAGAAAGCTTGGGAGATTTCTTGTTGATTCCAATTCTTCGGTGGAG